>JAUMHE010000060.1:13277439-13296789 GCA_032359235.1 Enteromius mattozi | reverse complement strand
TCAGGTGCGTTAACAAAGAGAGACATGCAAAATATGCAGAGCGGGGGGGCGCGAGGACCAGGATTGAGAACCGCTGTCTTTAATAAACATCCGCATATGGATTCACACTCGGCCTCAGTGTCCTCGTTACAGAATACTTCGCCTACCGCGAATCCAGCGGAAGTGTCCAACCTGCAGACGTTATTCACGTATCAAATGAGATGCTAAAGAGCTATCAGGAACAACTCAATCAACTGCAATCGGTCAACGACCACCTGATGCACTAAATCCGAGCCCTACCACCTCCAACGCCTAAGACGGTAAACTTTGCTCTTTCTGATAAGTTTGATGGCACAGCTGAGCATTGCAAAGGTTTCATCCGTCAAGTTAAGTTGTACTTGGACTATCAAGGGGAGAAATATGAGACGGAGGAGAGAAAATGTGCTTTTATCATGACGTTGTTAACTGGCAAAGCGATTGATTGGGCCGCTGCAGTGTGTGATTCTCGTTTTAAACATTCTGTGGACTATTTCCTCCAGCAGATCCGGGAAATATTTGAATATCCACAAGTCTCGAGTAAATATCAATCACTTCTACCTACTTAATAACAAATCTTTCCATCTACCCATTCTGTTGAAAAGTGTTACTCTGCATCTTGATTTGACAACGATGATTGACTCTGGAGCTGCTTTGAATCTCATCAGCCATCACATCATCGTCAAATACCAAATGCCCATTTGACCATGTACCCCACCTATCAAGATAAAGAATATTGATGATGAACTCAGTGGTACCGGAATCACGCAACAGACTTAGACTCTCACACTCCAAGTAGGACTGTTCCATCAAGAATCCATCACTCTGTATGTCGTTGAGTCTCCCAAGCACGAGATAATTTTGGGACACCCCTGGCTATCTGTACATGATCCTGCCATCTCCTGGTTTCATGATGTACTGACTTGCTGGTCCCTGTTCTGTGTGAATCCCCAACTGTGTTTAACGACCAGCACAGAAAGTCCTGAAGTCCAGAGAGAAGTAAAAATCCCTTCCTGTTATCATCATCTGTCTGAAGTTTTTAGCAAAACCAGAGCCACAGAATTACCTTCTTCCCAATGCCATGCCCCACAAGAGTAAAATTTACCCTCTATCTAGAACTGAAAGTCAAGCTATGGAGTATATTGATGAAGCACTTAGTTCAGGCTTTATTCGAACCTTCAATATCACCCGCTGCGGCCGGATTTTTCTTTGTGGGTAAGAAGGATGGTGGACTACGCCCATGCGTAATGTGACTGTGAAGTTTTGCTATCCTCTCCCCCTTGTGCTTTCAGCATTGAAACAGCTGCGTGAGGCAACTATCTACACTAAGCTCTACACTAAGCTCGACTACACTAAGTGCCTATAACCTCATCCAAATCAAGGAGGGTGACGAATGGAAGACTGCTTTTCTCACCACTAGGGGGCACTATGAATATCAGGTGATGGCGTATAGACTTGCAAATGCACCGGCCGTGTTCCAGTCATTTATCAATGAAATCTTCAATGACATTCTCCACAAGTATGTGATCGCCTATATTGATGATATTCTCATCTATTCCAAGTCAGAATCTGAACACGTTGATCATGTCAAGACAGTTCTCTCTGGGTTACTTGATAATCAACTTTATGTCAAGGCAGAAAAGTGTGAATTTCTTGTTACAAGCACCTCTATTCTGGGCTATCACATCAGTCACCACGGAGTTAAGATGGATGAAACAAAGGTTCAAGTAGTTACTGAATGGCCCCAACCTACTTCTGTCAAGGAATTACAGAGATTTCTGGGTTTTGCAAACTTCTACAGGTGTTCCATCCGTAATTACAGCACAGTTGCAGCACCATTGACGTCCCTATTGAAGGGTAAACCAGCTAAGCTTAGATGGAATGAAGAAGCTAATCAAGCCTTCCTTGCCCTGAAGGAAAAGTCACATCTGCTACAATCCTGAAAGACCCCGATCCCAATCCACCATTCGTTCTAGAAATAGATGCCTCCGATTGTGGAATTGGGGCTGTCCTCTCTCAGTCACATGGCCAGCCTGGTAAATTGTACCCGTGTGCATTCTTCTCCAGGAAATTAACTGCTGCTGAATGTAACTATGACGTGGGGAATAAGGAACTTTTATCCATGAAAGCGGCCATGGAGGAATGGCGACACTAGTTAGAGGGAGCAGTGCATCCATTCCAAGTCATCACAGACCATAAAAATTTGGAATATATTAAGAGTGCCAAACGTTTGAACCCACGCCAACCTTGATGGACCCTAGTCCGAGACCCCTGATCTAATCCTTCCATAAACTGTAATATTGGCGCCAGTCTCTTGGGACATTATGGAGGAACTACAACAGGAGCAGCAAAATGACCCACATGCCATTAACTCTACGACCACGTATTATGCAATGGGTCCATACTTCATTCAGTGTAGGTCACCTCGGTATCTCATATACTCTTATATACGTATATACTCATATACGTCTGATATAGAACTCATTTTGGTGGCCAGCTATGTCTAGCGAGGTAACCAACTATGTCAAGTCATGTCAAGTCTATGCTCAATCTAAAAAACCCAAGGAACTACCTTCCAGACTTCTTCAACCCCTACCCATTCCTCAACGACCTTGGTCAAACCTCTCCATAGACTTTGTCACTGACCTGCCCCCTTCAAATGGACTCAGCACTATACTAGTCATTATCGACCACTTTTCAAAATCCTGTCATCTCATTCCCATGAAAGGCCTGCCTACTGCCATGGAAACTGCCCAAGCCTTGTTCGAGCATGTATTCCGGGTATAATGGGTTACCCGAGGATATTGTCAGTGATCGTGGTTCACAATTTACTTCCCAAGTCTGGAGAGCCTTCTGTGAGCACTTGGATATCAATGTAAGTCTCACGTCAGGATACCATCCTCAGGCCAACGGTCAGGTAGAATGGCTTAATCAGGAGATCAGCCGGTATCTGCGTACCTACTGTAGCCATGAACAACATAGATGGTCTGAGTTTTTGCCATGGGATGAGTATGCCCAGAACTCTCTCACTCAAGCTTCCACAGGCTTAACCCCCTTCTAGTGTGTCCTAGTGTACCAGCCCCCCATGTTCCCGTGGTCTGGTGAACCTTCCTCTGTTCCTGCTGTGGATGACTGGATTCAATGTAGCGAGAGGGTGTGGGACAGTACACATGTTTGTCTCCAGCGGGCCGTGAGAACACAGGAGTTTCAGGCCAAAAGACGTCGTTCACCACACCCTCCCTACCAACCTTGACAACGGGTCTGGCTCTCAACGAGGGACATTAAGTTGCGGCTACCCAGCAGGAAGTTAAGCCCAAGGTATGTTGGTCCTTGCAAAATTCTTAAAATAATTTAATGAGGTCACTTACCAATTGGAGCCTCCTGCTAATTACCGCATCTCTCCATCGTTCCATGTGTCCCTCCTCAAACCACCCGGGAGCTGACCCTGGCCAAGAAGCCCCAGAACCGCCACCTCCCTTGGATATTGACGGAACTCCCGCTTATCAGGTGCATGAGTTGCTGAATTCGCGATGGGTCAGCTCCAGTATCTAGTAGACTGGGAGGGATATGGGCCTAAGGAGAGGTCATGGGTAGCCGCCCGGGACATCTTGGATCCATCCCTCATCGAAGAGTTTCATCGAGCCAGACCCGACCCGACTGTCCAGCGCCACGACCAAGGGGACGTCGACATAGAGCTCCAGGAGTCACTCCTAGAGAGGGGGGGTTCTGTAATGCCACGCCAGCAGAGGGAGCCCTTGCCTGAGTATTGACTCTGCTCCGCTCCCTCTGCACTCATTTCCTGTTTGCCCAGCATAAAGCCAGAGATCAGACTCAGACTCTCTGCGAAGTATTGCCAGGTCACCTGCCTTACCGAGCGTTCCTCATCTGTATGTTCTGCCGGACTACTGTGTATGATTCTGCCTGATTCTGACCACTGATTTCTCTGATTCTCCCTCTGGTTCTGGTAATATTGATTGGACTGATGTTTATGTTTGGACCCATTGCCTCCCTTATCGTTTCTGCCTGTGTATGACAACAGATCAGACTGCTTTACTGGTATTGAGCCACTGCCTGATTATTCTAACCTGTCTTTGTTGATTGTCTTTAATAAACTGCATATGGATTCACACTCGGCCACAGCACCCTCGTTACAATGAAAATTATTTCTAAAGGATCCTGTCACACTGAAGACTGGTGTAATAATGCTGAAAATGTAGTTTTGCTGCCACAATGTGTATTTTCAGATATATGAAAATAAAGGTAATATTTCACTTTACTTTTTAATATTTGTATTTTTGAACAAATAAGCGTTAGGTAAAAAATAAAAACTCTACACTTCTTAATGTTGTGTATATAACATTTAATTTTTCTTTGCCAATTTACAACAAATTATACTTTTTTTTTTTATTATTCAATATTAACTGACAGTTATGTAACTACAATGTAGGCTAAATGTGAACAGCAACACATTCATAAACGCATTGCTGGGAAACAGTGGCTTACAGTGATCTGTTAATAATTTAATATATAATCCATTTTCATAATTTTAGACTACGTTTCTGCAAAACGTTGATTGTTTAGCCAACTAAATAACTTTCTCTTGGTGTCATATTAAAAATCGACTAAATTTGTTACAGCAATATTTAATATATATAAATGTTTGCAAAGCATGAAATATAAATGTTTGCAAAGCATGAAAATAAGAGAAAAGAGATGAAGAAAAATGAATGGAAAGCCGAGAGATGGGTGACATGCTGAAAAGGAAGGGTTGTGTTCCTGCGGAGTGAAGTTTGATCATTTCATTTTCTTGGAAGGGCACACACTACGTTACATCATTGTTTCAATAAACCAAGATCAGCCTTGACAAAGATAAAAACCGTTCAAGATACACTGTGATTAATTTTTATGGTACGATGATGAAAACTGTCCATCAAAAGCACATTCATTTTCTCCTATTTGAACAGTTTCCTTTGTTGCTAGAACAGCCAAACTCAGAATAAGCAAGTGTGTGGGAGCGATGTCAGAAGCGGGGCCCAGCTGGTGTCATATCCTTCATGAACTATAAAAGGTAATTTGCACTGTCAGCCATCTCCAAGCTGCACATTTCCTCAACATTAACTGCGCGATTAAAAACCCATTCTCCCTCTAATTCTGCAGTTAAGCACCTTCTTTTACTTTGTCTTTCCTTCCGCCTAAAAATCTACTAATCTGTCTGTTGACGTATACGTCCACTTTGGATAATTATTCTGACGGCTACTTGGAATGGTTTAATTAAAGGAACGATTGCAGTGGGATAAGGAATGCTGATTGGAATCATTTACAGTTCGGAAGAAGAAAGAACAAAGGTGCCATGCAGGATAATACAGTTGTCTTCTTTAGCCTATGTAAATTAGCACTTGTATTACTTGTTAATTGTGTCAGCTAACTGATCAGTGCTGTTTCCACATCACTGTTAATTGTGTTGGAACTTGCACATGCAATGAAAAACATGCAGAAAAAAAACACTGATGATGTTTCATCAGCATCGGGTATTCTTTCAGGTATTCAGTATAAAAGTATTCTTCCACAATACAGTAATAATAAACAATACAGAATAAATTGCCTTAAAACATTTAAAACCTTTCCTTCACTCAGAAATTGACATTGTAATTTACTTTTCCAGATTTACAGGCTTGCTTGCTTATTTATTTATTTTTATTTTAATTAAATACTACTATAATAATAATAATAATTATGACTATTTATTATGGAATACATTAAAAACATACAACAAACCTTTTTGCAAAATCATTTTACTGTTGTCACTTAGTACAACTAAACGTAAAATTGTAAAGCAGCTTTTCTTTTGCATTTCACAATTTTGTGTTTTCATTTACACAGTAACAAAAAACATCTGTAAAATTACGGTAAAAAACGGCATCTGTGGTTGCCGGAATTCGACTAAAAAATACGGTAACAATTTTTTAGGTTTTACGGTTTTAAGTTACATTTAAAGTTGAAGACCATAATTTCATTAAATTATATAATGTTAATATACACTGACAACCACCAAATGCAGGTGATGATGAGAGTCACATGATGAACCAAAGCCTACAGTATCACAAGCAGCTTTTAAATATGAACATATATAGAAGGTGCTCACCCCCTATTTCTGTGATTTTCCAGAAAGGATAAAAAGCACTATAAGTAGTTCATATGATTTTTGTATTATATTCAAAGCATGAGGAAAGTTGATATTTACTGAAAATCCTCCGCTTTGTCAAAACTGGCAAATCATACAATGTGATGCCAGGTGCAACACACCTTTTTTTTTTGCTAGTTTTAACCTGACGCAGTTATCATTTTTACTTCCAGTAACACGTTGTTTAAATAGCAAATGCACTTGTGCCCATCTGTTCACACTGCTGAAAACAATTCTACCAGGTACACGGGTGCACTTTTTAGCGAGACACAAAATACATACCAAAAAGCACATATCACTGCAGTTTCAAAAAGAAATGAACACTATAGAGGCAGTAAAACTCTGACCCCTTTTATTCCTTTTCACACAAATTTACAGAGTTTCGATTATTAAAGTGTAATTTTTGCACAATTACTTGAAGAATTTCATGTTATGACTTCATAACAACATTAATAAGCAAGGAGATTTGAAAACTGATGCTTTTGAATGTTAGCATTACACATACCCAGCTTCATATCTATGGGTTTTTATAGACGGTAGGTTTGCTGGGTAGCTCACAGATGTACTTGAGAAACGACGAGCTCCAGTTCAAATCCCATGTAACTACAGTTCAACAAAACAGTTCAAATCTGCATAAAAGTAAGTTGAAATGGCACGGTTGCATCAACAAATGCCTTTTTATGTCAGGTTTGCTTTTGTTAACGCTATCGGGTAGGTTTAGGGTTGGATTTGGTGTAAGGCATATTTCAACATGATAGAGCATTTGTTTTCAGCAACAGTCCATGGATATTTCAATTCTGAACCATCGCAATACATACCTGAAGCAACAATAGAAACACAGCACATAGCAATTTGTATCTTTATCAACATAAAAAAAAAGTGTTCACGTATTGAACCTGTGTTTTAGAACCACTCAGTGGACATTTCTCTTTGAAACTGCGGCAAAATGTGTAGTATGCCAGGTAACAGCAGTGTTGCACAAAAAGTGCACAGAGGTGCATATTTTCATGAGACCACATTGAAACAATTGCACCAACTAAGACCTGGTCTAAAATCGATGGCGAATATTTTTTCTAAATGTATTTGGGTAGTTCACATATGAGTGTGTCCTATGGTGTGACAGAAAAAATGTAAAAACTACTACTAATAATAACCTCTAACATTGAAGATAAACCTCTCTCATGCTATTTGTAACTCTAAGAATGAAGATACATTTTTCTCATGTTATTTTCATGTAATTTTTTTCCCCAACATTTTTGCTATGTCACACCATAGGACAAAGTGTGATTTTTATTAGTCACCTACCCATTTAAAGGACTTGTTGGTAATATGCACCTCTATAGGCAGGTGAACAAAGCACTCATACGCTGTTTAGTTCTCACACAGGCAGGGCAGTAGCACACAAACATGCCAAATATTGAGAATGAAAGGATTACAATGTAAAAGATAATTATTGTGCGCATAAAGATAAAAATGCCTACATGTTATAATAGATAGTCATTAACCTTGCCTGCAAGCAGATACAGTACGTTTCTTCTTGCAAAGCATTCAGTCTTTGCTCTTGCATCTCCATAACGAGTCCATCATGGTGCATCATGGTTCTAAATCAAACGAGGTGCCAAGTTAGTACTGATCTTGCACAAATAGGGCTTTAGATATTTTTGGTCCTTTTTGAGCAGCTGGAAAAGAGCTGTGTGACAGATTTCCCCCTTTTGTGTGCGCTGAAGAAAAATAACCACATGCAGGTTTAGAATGACATAAGGGCAAGTAAATAATGACCGAATTTTCATTTTTGGCTGAACTATCTCTTTAATCTGCATCAAGCGGGGAGATAAGAGAGCAGTCCTGGACTTTAATTGCCTGATGTCTGAGTCAGTCTGGGTTTGAGGAGTCAAATTCCCTTCCTTTTGGGGAAAGAGCTGTTTGCGTTACGGACAGTCATTAAGGACCTGACGGGAGAATTAAATATTCATGGAAATTGCTCTGCACCCTTATGTGCTTCCCTCTAGAACACATTTCCAGAAACAAGCTAGCACCCCGTTTAACAGAGCTGTTTTATAATGCATGTGTTTGATGCAGTTGTAAAGAACGTAAAGAAGAAGGTGAAGGCGCGAGCAAAAATTGCACTTTGCCAGAAAGAGAAACATGAGCTCCTCACCAATGAAGGCAAAGCTGGCCAGCAATCACTTGTTGCTGCAAGGTCTTGTGAAGATCAACCTATCATGTCCCGACTTCTCTTGCGTCTGATGTATTGTTTATGATGAGCCTGACAGGATGCTCTGTGTTTTTTCTCCTGCGCTCCCTCATTCATTTATGATGCCGGAGCTGGACTAGGTGAAGGGTTTGATATCATCAAAGGGCCTCATGACCATGACGGTGACCTTGAGTACGTTCTGTATCGTATTTCTTTCCTCCCCCTCTACGATTCTCTTTCAAGCTTTTTCTGGTTCTCATTCGCCCCTTTCTCTCTTTTTCATTTATTTATATAACGCTGCACGAAAAACAACAGAGGGGAAAAGCAGAAAAGAACGCGAAATGATTTTCTCTTGACAAAATCTCCCGAAGTACATCTGGATCAAACTGTTCAGAAGTTATGCTGTGAACTTAACATCACCTCTTCATTCTTTTAATATCCAGATGGTTTAATGTGTACTGTGTAGTAGAGATTTGAAGCGGTATTGATCCTGCGCAGACTCTAGAGCTGCTATCTTGCCCAGACTCTGGTCTTTTCAACAGGAACGAATCATGGTGGTTATTTGGAAATGGCCACTGTAAGTGTTGCCTGGTGTTGGGGGTGGGGTTGTGCTGGGTAATAGCCTCAGGACCTGGCAGTTATCAGGTAAAAGCAACATGGTGACAAACAGGCTGATGGTTTGCCCTTGAGAATGAAAAAGTGATAACAGTAAGTGGTTGAGTTAAATATTAGACTGTACTAGGTGAAATAGAGGGCATGAGGGTAAATGGGCACACAGGAATGAAATTATGATAAAAAGGTCTATTTTTACATGTTTTTTATAGTCAAATTACTTTTTGTTCCTTCATGCTTTCATATTTTTTTATTAAACATATTGTCATTCATCTTTGAGAAATCATTTGAAAAAAAGAAGCTATATTTATGAGATTTTTTTGCTGGTTTGGAAAATACACACATTTCACTTTATTACTAGTGAATTTCACAAATAATAATAAAAAAGAAATGGCAAGTAACAGTAAATTAAGCCAAAAAGTAATATTAAAATAAACATTTCAGGATTTCAAGGACTGAGTCTGACAACAAAATTTATTCCTAAGGCAATCTACAATAAAATTGATGTGAAATTAACATTTTGACCATTTTAGGCCTCTCTTCAACACTTTCCTCTTTATTTTTCCTTTTCTGTGTTCCACTAATATATCTTTTGCACAAATAGATCACAGGCAGTTACATAAATCTGCAAACAAGTCTATTCATGAAAGAATCCTGAGAAAAAAAAAGGATTGCGATAACGTGTCCACAAACATACGGAGTGACTTCTGAATCTTCATGTGACGTTAAAGAGAGGAATAGCTGTTGAAAATTTGTCATTATAAAAACATATAAAAATAGAGAAAAAAAATATTTTAAATTATCACAATATTTTACAATATTACTTTTTTTTTTTTACTGTATTTCTGATCAAATAAATGCGGCCTTGGTAACCACAAAAGACTTCTTAAAAAGCAAACAAACAAAACAACTTGCAAACCCCAAAAATCTTAAACTGTGTGTGTTTATACACCGCTCCATTCACCACAGCAGAGGGTGTATTCTGTGTAAGTGACAGGTGCATTTTTCCTTTATACGTTATATCAAGGACTAAGCAACTAATCAAGCTACATAATTAGCTTCTTAATTAAAGAGAATTACCTACATATAATCAAAGTAAGAAATGATTATGGGGATTAAATCACTCCACCTACAGTAAATAATTCCTAGGGGGCCATGTGTGCATTCTTAAACTAGCTTACTGTATTGAAGCCTATTAAGATAAAAGAATATAAAAACATTTAATTAAAAATCTTGACTCTGCGAGGTCTGTGACTTTTCCGAGATGCAACCGCCATGCGTACATGAATGTAGGCGTTGAGAATTTAAGAGATAAAAAGTGAGAAGATAAGATAAAACTAATCAGAAATTGATTGATTCTGACTTCCACTGCATTTATAGCAATGCCTTGCCATCTCCTTTCCTTTTGCTCTCCTTCCTGCTCTCCCTCTTTCTTCCCTACCACCAACAATTTTCAAACACCCCTCGATATCTCCTCTGACTTGAGCTAAAAACATGCCACTAAAGGTCCCTCTGATATGCAAAACCTTCTATTCCTCTTTCAAATGAGAGGTTGTGTGAAGCAGAACAGATCAAATGCATACAACGGGATGTTGGAGATATCAAGTGATTTTTAAAGTACTTCATTACTGCTTTATTGGGGATGCAGCTTTTGAGATGTGTAACTTGAAATAATCTGGCTGGAGAAAGCGAGGCGGAGTGGAACAAAACCACGCTGATAATCACTTTTTTTCCCAGCGTTAAATCTAGAGCAATTCTTAATTGCAATGTCTGATTGCTTATATTCAGCTTGTCTCCAATGGCCCCTGCCGAGTTGATCTTTTAATCTGCAAACCTTTACGTTATTATTTCAGGGCATTAATTTAGGTAAAGTCATCATGTTTTGTTTTGACAGGATCAAAGGTCTTGAATATTTATTCCAATCATTGAATTTTTTTTTTTACAGTCTAACTGGATTACCTTCAGACTCACTAAGAGTATAATACAATGTTGCTAGTCAGTTTTATGCACATTCTTTTAATGTGAATGCAAAATAATGTAATTTCTGTACATTTATTCACGCACATGCTGTGTATGTACATCTGACATACAACACACTAGCCTGACTACGTCAGACTTCGTACTTCCGCTCAAGTTCAGTTCGCTTCTGTACTCTGCTGATATAGCAGACCTATATACGAAATTGCTCCCTATACCCTCATTCACTGTTCTCTACATTAGTCCACTCACTCAGTTCACTTGAAGGAGTGAATGCAAACGAGTTAACTCAGACACTGAGTGCACCGGAAGGACTGACGCTTTTGCATAGATTGCTTGCTGCTTCATAGTCATTTGAAACAGGTAGCTCCAGTAATAAGATTAAAGAATTTATCTTGAATTCTGTCACGGAAATTATGTATAAACCGTAGTTAAATAATTAATAATTAATGTTCAATGAATGTGTCCCTGTGTTGTATTGCGTTGTTTTATGCCATGAACGAGTGCTTTGTAAAATGAATGGATGGGTGATTTAGCAGCGGGCGCCATCTTCTGGAAAAATGCGGGAATTCACAGCCTTTGAGTGTACATCGGTTGTACTACACTCATTATTGCGGTGCATTTGTGGGATTGAATAAGTGCACCCGAGAGTGTCCACTATAGTTTCGGACACCACTTAAAATGGCGATTTTGGATAAAGCCCATCTCTCCGGCTTCAAAACGGACGGACCAATCAAGGAACAGAGGGCGAGCTTAGAGCCATGACGCAGACGCTAAGCGCCTAATTTAAGATTGTAGTTTAGGTTAGAGAAATCTAAAACGTCAGCAGACATGGAGACATGAGATGCGATTCGCTCTGTTGTGGAGAATATTCCCTTGTATTTGCCAATCGAAGCCCGAACAAAGAAGAGTGTTTGGTTCGTATTTGGAATGGAGCTGATGTTGTGGCCCTATTCCCGACAGGTTTTGGGAAAAGTTTAATTTATCAACTGTTACCGATCAGTAACAGACAGGTCACTCTTTTTTCAGTCCTTGAATATTTCCATGTCATGCTGTAATCTTGCAGTTAAATTGCAGTATTTCGCACGATGGTTTTGTTTTCACCACATACCTGTGTTTACATTGGAAGTTTGAGTTGGCGCATAACATACAGTTTTACCAAACATTATGTAATTGGCAAACGGGTACACCAATGATTTTAAACTTCAGACAAGTGCCCCCTACTACGAAAAAGTAAACGCTTGCCAATTATGCCCTTCCAGACTCTGTCTACTAAGCAAATTGAAGTTTTATTACCAGGCTACAAACACACATGCATAGATGTTTATTTCTTTCTTTTTTCCTTTCTTTTTTTTCATGCAAACAAAATCAGTAACTTTCTTTCTTTCTTTACTTTGTTTCTTTCTTGACATGCATTGAAAGGCAGCAGGTTTTTTGGACAAATACGAATATAAGGAAATTGACATTTTACTGGCGGAATTCTCTAAATTGGAGTCGTTAAAACATGCTGTGACTAAAAGTGCAAAGAATGAGCTCTTATAAAGCCACTAATTGTTGCATCCCTTTGATGATATAGGCGTTTGTGGAATTAAGGCTTTTTAGGGTACTGCAGTGATCAAAGACTATCCCCAGGATAGATGCTGGTAGGGCACGCAGTGTTTGAAGTGTTCTTACACGTTTTGCTATTAGGCACTGTTTAGGAGTGAACTCTAAATTCTATCTGATGGGGATTTCATTTGGATTCAGGTTTAATATAAAATGTACCATCTTGCAGTCAACTTGCATTGTGAGATCACAAAATTGAAAATGTGTGCGCCCTGGCTGTTTGTGTTCAAGGCCGAGTTCTACGCTTTAAAAAAAAAAAATCTCTTTTCCTGGAGTTCGTGTTTCAATGAAATGGAAGCTGAATTGTGGAGATGTTCATGCCGCAAGGAAGGGCTGCAGGGTGGAAAGGAAATTATTACCCACTTTCCTGTTCCATCAACATTAGCTACACACTCTGGCAAGCTCCCCCCTCTCCATGTTTGTAAAACCAGCAGCCTTTTCCAGGTAAAGGATCCATCAGAGATATGGAGCATTACAGCTCAGCCCTTCCTTAGTGGGGCACATTTGCACTGTACTTAGAGTCTGATGTCATTATAAAATGTGGTTCATTTTATGCAGGAAATTGCTCACTAAGCACTGTGCTCTTAAATGACATATAATGGCAAATTATCAGTTCACACATGTCACAGAGATTTGGAAAGATCTCCGGTTTGGTGGATGGCTTGGAATCCAGCAGCTGAGCAGGTTATAGCACTGTTAACATTTTACATTTGTTTAGATTGAGGGATAAAGCTTTTCTAAGGGCTCATTTATCCTCCTGTGTACAGAAAAGTGACGCACTCCTGTTCCCATGGAATTTAAATCACCAATGCATTCGGCAAATAAAAGGCGTTCGTGAAAAGGCATTATGATTCTTGCAAGGTTTCTAAAGTGTTTTGTTCGTCTTGCTAAGCAAACACTTTTGCAGATGTGAGAGACATATTGTGTTTATGAGAGTGTATATGAATGTTAATTGTTTCTTTACCCCTCACATTTAAAGAGCCTTTGAAAGGAGTTAACAAATTGAACACAGAAACCAATTTATAGAGGGATGTAATGTTTAGAAATGCATTTTTTATTATTTCAATCTATTTTAATATTGTTTGTAGGGTTTTTTTTTTAACATAGAACCTATTTGTTCTTGATATGAGTTGAAACATACTAAAAAAAGCAACAAGTCCTTGTGCTGTTTATTGCTGCTTAGATATGGGTGGGTGGCTGTTCAGATGGATGGACAGACAGACAGACAGATAGATAGATAGATAGATAGATAGATAGATGGATAGATGGATAGATAGATAGAGACATGCTTTATTGGTGCCAGAGGACAAAAGCCATTTGTAAGTAGGAACACAGGGTGAGTCATTCGGTGCTATTTTTAATTCTTAAGATTAAGCAGAATCTTAAAGACATTCTACATTCGCACTGCTTGCTGCGAATCTCGTAATGGTCGGCACAAACTAAAGTGACAAAATGTCCAATTGCACTTCAAAGGCAGCAGTGATGAGGAAAGTAATTTGACCACAGCATGTTGTCCCTCTTTTTATATCTTACAATAGGGAAAAGCTGTCACCAGGAGGGCTGAAAACACGCTAGGCAGAGCTGACTACATTATATTGAAATGCTAAGTACTATAAATCACAAATATGCCATCTGAACAGGAGTGTGGGAGTGTTAATGTGTAAGATGGGCATGCATGTTCAAACACACACACACACACACAGAGTCTATTTTTCATTTAGCATTTTACCTCTGTCCTACACAAGGGCAAGCTTTAACAGCACTAGCGCCAAGATAAATGCACTTAAAATGAACCTCCGATTTTTGTGTAACCTTACAGTATAAGGGAAAAATTGGACAAGACCCGGCCTGATAATAATAGCTGGAGTTGAAATTACTTTAGTTCAATTTGAATAATGGTGCTGCCTAATCTGGTAAAAAAAAAAATTGCACATCCACTGAGGAAAAACTGCTTATGTTTCTATTTTTTTCTACCTTGGCAACATCCTTTTCAGAATCTGTAAAAACACTTTACTAGAGTTAAACTTCATCCTAAATTTATATTTTAAAAATCAACTTTTTTTATTTATTCTTTTCCCTTTCCAGCTTGTACTTGTTTGAACAATACCTAAGGCTGGTATTACGAACACTTGCTCTGTCCGTTTGCCTCTTTAAGATGAATTGCTTTGTTTTCCCCATTTGTAAGTTGCTTTGGAAAAAAGCGTCTGCAAAATGACTAAATGTAAATGGAAACAATGTGTTAAAATCAATAGAAGGTTCCAGGATATAAGCTAAAAATGTAGTTTTAAAAATGTATCATTACTTCCCTATTTGTTCCCTATAGACTGATTCATGAATGAGTTATTCTTACGAATCAAACCTTTTCAATGAATGAATTAAACCGGACTGATTCGGTTGTGGAGTTGAAGATTAGCAGCAAATAACCACTTAAACTGTCACACAAATCCATTGTTTTTATTATCTGTAATAATTTTATGCTGCATTTTATACTGCTTTTTACAGGTCGTCTCTATTTATTGTTATTGTATTAATGAGCAACCAGCACATTGTTCAAAATATTTTTCTGATGTGTGTGAGTGTGTGTGTGTGTGCTTGTTTTGCTGGATTTTGTGGACCAAATGTCTCCACAAAGATAGTAAAAATTACATTTTTGATATTTTGGGGACTGGTCTGCGATCCCCACAAGGGATATAACAATAATTAATAATAAAAAAATAATTAAAAATAGTAATTTATGTTTATCTAACAGTGTCAAATAATAAAACGTAATAAAATACTGAAAATACAATACAAGCTATATACAATAATACAAACTTTTATCTGAAAGTATCAAATAATAATTAAAAAAATCATTAAAATAGTAAATTATGTTTATCTGAAAGTGTAACAATTCAAACAGGTTTTCTGTAAAGAGTAGGTTTAGAGTTAGGGTTGCGTTAGGGGATAGAAAATGTTGTTTTGTCAGTATAAAAGTAATAGAAATCTATGAAAAGTCCCCATAATTTCCTAGAAACAAACATGTGTGTGTGTGGGTGTGTGTGTTTTACACAGAAGACAAAGCAATACAGGTTTTGAACAATATGACGGTGAATAAGTAATGACAAAGTGAGACTACTTGCTATAAAGGGTGGAATATACTAATATATATATATATATATATATATATATATCTACATATAAATATACATTTTACAAGAAAACAAGCATTATACATTGTTTGTCTGTGTATGTGTTACCTCTCTGCTCTCAACCTAAAATTTGCCATCTCTTGACATTTACCCACCATATCACTAATTAAACACATTTCTTAGCTATGAAACTTATTTAAAGGGGTGGTTGACTGCTTTTCTCTAGGCTTAATTGTGTTGATGGGGCGCAATATAATGTGGTAATGCTTTGTTTTTAGAAAAAAAAAAAAAAAAAGAGAGAGAGAGAGATGCAGAACAGAGTAGAGGGACAGGATTAAGAACTGCTACTTTAGAACATTGATTTTAAAACTCCATGAACCTGAAATCGATTAGAATCATTAGAAGACAGAATTGTGATTCATGAATAGTTTTTCTTCGTGCACCCTTGGTTTTGACGTCTCTTCCTCTTGTCTAAAGCAGCACAACATTTCCCTTAAAGATTTACATTAAATGAAGTTGATTACAAAAGAAAATATTTTAGACTTGGCATTAAAATCTTTATGCTATGTATCTGAACAGTATTAAGTTAATAGTTACATCGTGCTGTTAATACAATTATTGTAAATTTAGTGGAAACCATTAGCATTTGTGGCATGAAGCTTAACTTGTATTGAACATTATAGAATATTGCTTTAATATAACACTTCAACAAAGCTGAATAGAAGGTTTTACATGCCCAATTATCCACCATCCTCATGCCTGAGAAAAAAAAAAAAGTTTTTCTAAATTTCCCTCTGTCATTAGAAAATTATGAAATATTATAGTAAGTTAAGATGAAGTCTTCAGTTCCAGTTAAAAATTATTAATTAAAAAAAAAAAAGAAAATAAAGAAAAAAGAGCCAGTTTACGCCTACTGGGATGAATAATATCTATCCAAAAAAGCAAGTAGAATAAAAACTGGGATTTTTTAAAACACTGCCAGTAGTTATACATATTCCACTGGGTCTCAAACTGTGCAATTAATATTTAGTTGATTAGTTCAAGAAAAATAATAATCCGTGATCCGTCGGCCCTGTTGGACCCTGGCTGCAAAGCTTGTATTCTTAAAGAATATTAATTAAGAAGACAATAAACCAAAAAGCTTTTACTTTTCTCCACAGAACATGTGTAGCCCTGTGCCATCAGAGAGCCCTTCAGATGTAAAATAATTGGAGGAATTTACCATCATATTTTTTTTAGTACTGTAATGCTCTACAGTTGGAAAGTTTCTAAACCCTTACCGGCCAGTATTTTCATACCAAATAATTGCTTTGTCCAAATATTTATAAAAATGATGGACATTATAGGAAAGGTTTGTGATATGTTGTTGTGGCCAGATTTTAGATGAACGAAGCTGCCGTTCTGATACACTTTAATTGTATACAGTGGAGCCGTGTGTTTTAGAGTCTATTCTGTTGGGATTACCTCGACACTGAGACACTGGCCTCCCGGATGACCTCTCTGCTAACAATCTCCTCTGCTTTCTGCCATCAGAAGAAGGTGTGTGCGTCTGGCGTGTGAGAGAGATGGAGTGTGTGTGAATGTGTATTGCGGGCGCTGTTGGAAGGGCTAGCAGTCTCTCTTCTATAATGAAGGGTGTGTGTGTGTGTGTGTGCGCAATGTTGCAGCAGCTGTCATATTGTTGGGTGTAATTGGGACCCATTGCACCATTAAGAGGGTTATGATCATTTGTGATGGTATGTAGCAACTGTCTACTTTTGACCTAGCAGACCATTACAGATGTAGAGTGGAACAGAGGGTTAATGACATTACACCACACACACACACATTGCATTTTGGTTCCATATTCTCCATTCCTGCATCGGTACAGGAATGATGCAGTATTCATGACACCAGCTTTTCTCTCTGAGCTGTGCATTACATTGTGCTGTAGCTTTATTTAAAAATAACTAGTTTGTCTGTACTTGAAGATGTATCTTAATGAAATAGCAATGCAAATGCAATCTAAAACCAAAAGTACCAAGTATTTGTGTCATCATCTCATGGAATAACACTTAGAATTTTATATTAGTCCTTCTAAGTTTTTTTTTGCTTTGTTTTTTTTCTGAGCCTTGTCCATCCACCCTTTACTCTGGAAAGCAGTAATTTGAATGTTTCTATGTTTAAGTTTTTTTGTTGTTGTTACTGATGTTGTTTAACTGATAGATATTAACTTAATGACTTTATGTCATGTATTTATAAGTCAAAGAGAGCAATGTACATGTGGCATATCGCCAGAATTAACACTTAAAATTCACACACACACACACACACACACACACACACACATACTGTATACATTTCTTTTGTTGTGACAGCTTGAGTTTTTAATGTTTAATAACCATATAATACAATAACATTAAAAACCATTAAAATAGATATTTACTTTAATGGATAATATTCATCTTGGGTTTATGAAGGAAATATTAATTTCATTGAGAGAAAAGTTAATTTTTAAACATGTAGAATATCCAAAGATTTCAGATACAGACTTGGCACATGAAAAACATTATGAAAAGGTAACCATCAAATGATCATGCTCACCTCCAGACAAGAGCACATGCTACTATACCATAATGTGACTTCAAAATCAACAGCAACAAATGTAAATAAAGCCAGTAAATGGACAAATGGTTAATTATTCATGCTTCCAGTGCATGCTGGGAAAAAGTCAATATGACTAAACCAAGGTCAAATGAAAACAAAAGGATATAATCACAATGTTTCTTGAAATTATAGATGTTTGTTCTGAAGTGCTATTTTTTCCTTTGTTTCAGGATTGTGTATAGTAAAGAGTTTGGGACTCTGAAGAACTCAGAGTGTTGACAAAAATGGATAACTCTATCCAGGTAGACTATAGATGTCTTTGGACTGAACGAGAGAAGATTTTAAAAATAAAAAAGGTTAAACGATTATGAAGTATGGTTGCAGCACACACATAAAGAGAATCTTGCAGATTATCTTCCCTCAGATCTTAAACTTGCTACAAGATTTCAACATCGTGGCACATCACACACTACAAGATATTACGATTATCATGCCAGAGAGTGTCTACAGGTGCATCTCAATAAATTAGAATGTTGTGGAAAAGTTCATTTTAATTCAGCAATTCAACACAAATTGTGAAACATGTATTACATTCATTTAGTGTAAACAGACTGTAGTAGTTTAAGTCTTTTGGTTCTTTTAATTGTGATGATTTAGGCTCACGTTTAACAAAAACTCACCAATTCACTATTTAAGCAAATTAGAATACTTCATAAGACCAGTAATTTTTTTTTTGTGAATTTTTGGCCTTCTGGAAAGTATGTTAATTTACTGTATATGTACTCAATACTTGGTAGGGGTTCCTTTTGCTTTAATTACTGCCTCAATGCGGCATGGCATGAAGGTGATCGGTTTGAGGCACTGCTGAGGTGGTATGGAAGCCTAGGTTTCTTTGACAGTGGCCTTCAGCTTATCTGCATTTTTTGGTCTCTTGTTTCTCATTTTCCTCTTGATAAAACCCCATAGATTCTCTACGGCAGGGGTAGGCAACGTTGATCCTGGAGTGTCGATGTCCTGCAGAGTTTAGCTGCAACCCTGAAAAAAACCTCACC
>JAUMHE010000060.1:13248261-13277339 GCA_032359235.1 Enteromius mattozi | reverse complement strand
AAAAGAACAGAATATAAAATAAAATAATAATAATATATATATATATATATATATATATATATATATATACATACTTTGAGGTGTGAGGTGTGAACACCTGACTGGGTGTTATCATAAGTGCACAGGGCAGGGTGAGTGAAGAGAATCTAACCTAAGCTATATGTTTGGTAACAACGCTCAGAGTGAAAATGGTAAGAGGAACTGTAATCTGATTATATAGCACTATTTATAGACAGACAAATGCCAATCACCTTCTTAAACAAGTGTTACGTTCCCTGGTTGTATTTGTTTGTTTCTGGTATTTTGTTTCTTTCCTTATCTTTTTCTTTGTTGTCTCTTTAAAATTATAGGGTCATCATATTGGTTGTCCGGGGTTCGCCAATCCTCCAATGGCCTTGGACCTGTCATCATAAAAGGGGGTTGGACTCCCTTGGCTTTTGTCAGTCGTCCTGCTTTCCAGCCAGTGGGCGATTGTTCATTTTGTGTCGATCGCGTTTCGTTGATTTAAGCTTTGTTTTGTTATTTAGTTTATTTTTGTTGTCGTTAACTATTCGTTAACTTGATACTGTCTTCGTTTGTTTAGACTCCTGAACGGTTTTGAAATATGAACACATGTTACTGAACGATGCTTGCAATGAGCATAAATCACTGCTTCGCTTTGTCTAATCTAGCTTCGATTGTCACTTAAAACTTGCTAAAATAACCAAGAGAAAAGAGACAGGTAAACTTGTAGCCTTAATTTAGTTTCCCTTTGTTAGTACCAGGTAGGGAGTGACAACCACCTTTGTACTTTGTTTTAATTAGTTAGAGTAGTTTAGTTTGGGCATCGGATACGCCGAAGCTTGGCGGTTTTCTTTCTACATTTTTCGTTTGGTAGTTAGATTATTTGGGTTGGGGTTTAGTTACTAGACTTCTTTTTCTTTTGATGATTTTTTTCTTTTGGTGTCACTCAGTTTCTTTCTCCTTTTCTCTTTAATTTGGCTCTTGTTTTAATTTTTGAAATTGTCTAAAATAAAATTCCTCTTTGCTCAATTTACTCGCTTGCCTCATGGATATTATTCATGGTTTACCCCAGTGGCAAAAATACCTCACTTAAATGTTACAGAACATCCCCAATAACATCTAACACGTAACAACAAGAAAAACTGCTGCAAAGAGATATTCTTAGGCTGGAACAATGTCTATTTGACAACACTTATATCTTACACATACAAAGTGCAATAACATTAAAATCATTAGCTTATGATTGTGGAAACGCGTAAAAAAGTCCTTTATAAAAGGGTTATTTTAAAAATATTTTTGTATTTAACATTAGCAGTATTTTTATATTTTTTATGTCTTAAATATGACAGTAGTGGCCAATAATGGCTGACGCCATTGTTTTTTATAGCCAGTGCTCAAGATAATGCCAATATCTTGTAATGCCATAACAATTAAATGTGATGGAATGCAAACAAAATTATCTCTCATATACTGTATATTTAAGAATAGAATAGAATCGAATTTAGACTGCAGGTAATAAAAGTTGTGATGATATTCAGTAACCTATTTCATTTCCTGCTGGTTATGCACAGCTTTGAGGTCTGCAGTCTGAAAGAACAGCTATGAAACCAAACAGACGGGAATGCAAATGGTACAGTGTTTCCCACAGGATTCACAGGTTTTGAGACTCTTGGCAGCAGGTGACATTACATATTAATTATCATATGGCGTCATTACGTCCAGTTAGCTTGTAGATGAGTTGTGCCACTTCAGATACGTTCTATGAATTGTTGCATACTTGAATACGAATGAATGTCCAATAAAGCTGTTCACATTATTTTTATGTTGTCATGAATAAAACAAGCATAAATAGTAAACAGGACCCTTTAATACTACACAGGAATCAGTCTAACTGTACTCCTTAAACCCTAATTCATAATCACGACATCAATATACATCAAACTTACAATAATATGCGACTATATGCAGCGTATATCAATGTTTTGTCTCATTCTGATTGCTGCCAGTGTCTGAGTAACAAACTATTATCATATTAACAGATGAAATATGTGTGTATTTAAAAGTCCAAACAGTCAATAAGTGACAGGTGCTTGGAAACGCTGTTTTGTACTCATTTATTATTGACGAATCTGCTAAGTCTGCGATATGGCCAACTGAAAGCGCTGTATCTCTACCGCTCATTGCACAGAGTAGATGCCGAGAGAAATAACACTGCACCGGGAGAGTTAGAGCTTGCGCTCGCGGGCAGTATTGGCGGCATCTTCCAACAGAACGATGGCTAAGGTTTTTCAAAAACGTTGCTAGGTTTGTCAGTATACACCTGTTATGGAAAAACGCATCTGAAAGTTGCTAAACATTGTGCTAAAGTCCTGCTCGTGTGTGTGAGACGTGGGAGCTGATGGCAGCGGGCGTTGGGTATTTGTGGTGGTCGATCTGAATATTGTGGTGGCCCGCCACAAATAAATCGTAGGGGAAATACCATAGTTAGTATGTCCTGAATTGGAGCAAATGTCGTTGGCTGTCTACACATCATGTTGCACTCAACTATGATGTTGTGTTTTCTATATCATTTTACACATGACGCAGCACTCAGGTAAAAATAAATGTAACTTTTTAATAAATTCTTGCATGACTTTTGCATTTTGTCTATTCCATTACTTTGTGTCTAGCATTTTTAAGCGTAAAAACATGCACAGATCAAACCAGACCCCAGTCATTATTTACAAACAACATGCAACTAAAACCCTACTCTACTTTTTATATATATATATATATATATATATATATATATATACTTAAAAATCTTAATCGTACTTTAATCTGCTGTATTTGAAACAATACAGTGAACTAGGGCTGCACGATTAATCGTATTTTATCGCGATAGCGATATTTATGACCCACGATCAGTTATTAAATATCGTCGCGATTTTACAGTATAAAGACCAAACTGTTTTTATGGGCGGAGTTTACGCATTGGACTGCGTCACTATGACGTTACTGCGTCTAGATTGCAAGCGCTTTCTGAAGCAGTAGAAGTCAATAGCAGAGGGCTGCAAGATAATCATCGCGTGATATGTATTGTGCATCTTGTCAGTAAAGCCTGTAATCAGCGGAAAATTCCATCAGGTGCGTGATCTTACATTGAGCCGCTGATTACAGAACCGGCTTTACTTGGAGCAATGTGAGGAAGGTGCAGAAGTGCGATCGTTAGTTACAAGTTGATGTAAAAGAGGCAGTTTAATTTTATTTATTTACACAGCTATATTTATATTTATTCACAGCTAAGAAAAACTCTCCATTCTAAACATGTTTGGTTTGTTTGTTTTTCTTTATTTGTGGCTGTAAAGTGCAATAAGAATACACAAGTGAATAAAAGTTCATTACCAAAGAAATAATCGTCATTATTAATCGTGATAATAATTTTTTCTGTTATCGTGCAGCCCTAGACTCCACCACACGCTGTGTCCAAAAATGCACTTCTCCTCCATTTATCTCCTTCATTAATCATTCCTCTTTATTGAATTGTCTCTCATACGCTCTCTTTTTAAACTAAATAATCCCAACCACTTCACACAAACAATTTAATCTGCGGCTGGGTGAGAATCCTGTATGCCATGCCAAAGGCGCAGTCATCCTTCATTTTCCAATAGGTTGTGGTGTTCGTAATGAATGTTCCTGAGCTGGACCAACTGCTTGTAAATTAACACATGGGGCTGTGTTGCTCGCAGCATTACCGCGACACCTTTGGTAGAATGTCACAAGAAGTCACTGCGGAAACAGAAAAAGGCACATGTAGCATTAGGCTGTGGTGTGGTATGAGAGAATCCAAGTGCTATAAAAGCCACTGCGCTGGAAAATAGCTGCGAAACAGCCCCTAGAAACAGCTAAGAGCTTGGGAGGGAAAAGGCTGGTCTTAGGAGACTGGGAGCAAGAACATTTCCTAAATGTGAGGATTTAAGACCTGCGAGGTGAGGTTGGCCTGGCACTGAACCCGGTGTAACCTGGTTTTTACCTCAGAGGTGTCACCCGGATGAGATTAGAGAGCTGGAATTTGTAAATGGCATTATGTTCGGCACACAGCTGCCTTCCCTGGGAGAGATCATTTAAGAGGGAATGGCCATTCTGTATTGATTGAATATCTGAGGATGTGTTGTGGCTTTCTTTCCATGGAGACCCTCAGAGGCAATGATTTCCCTTAAAGTTGACAGTCACGGGAATGTTTAGTCACTAGATTGGGTTAATAAGTCAATTTGTTTGTCATTTACTGTTGCTAGAATGAGAAAAATCTATCGGCCAAAGCCATGAAATTAGAGACAAATCATTTGACTGTTTAGCTTCATGCTTTATAGCATGTCCACACAGTAGATATGCTCTTTTCTCTTCATGGTTGAGTTTCTGCTGGACTTCAATGTGTTTCAAACATCACATGGCAGCATGGAATGGTGAGAGAAATGTAGATTTGTAAAATAGTAAAATGCTTAATTTATAATGCATGGTAAAAATAAATACCATCAAATGAAATTGACTACATGTACTATAAAAGTCTATATTAATTGCATTATATTATATTATAAATGCCTTTAATTTTTTATATTTATTTTTAAGTTCTATTTAATTTTTATTTGTGTCATTTTAATTTTATTCTTGTTCTGCTGTTTTATGCACACAGGACAAAAAAAAAGATGTGCTGTAGAAACAGGTTACCCTCCATATTTGCTAGTTTGAAATAGAAGACTAAAACATTGACTAAAAACATTTTCTTATAGTAAAATAATATTTGTTTTATTTAAAACTTCTTGAAATCTTTTTTTATTTTAATTTTTTTACAGTGCACTGCATCCCTCATCTTATCTGAGAAAACACCCCTGCTCTATATTTGTGCAGTTGTGGACTTGCACCAGGACAAGGTCACCATTTCATTTTATTCAATACTGTTCACATCCCCTTTCTGCTCGAGACAACGGCAGTGGTCCAACTTTGCCTGAGGGACACAGCTTGCGTTCATTACAAGTTTATTGCAGCTGATTTTTTTTTCTTCTCTGCTCATTTGGCCTGCTGGCAAGTCCTCTCTGTCCATCCATCCATCCGTCCAAGTGCCCTGCGGGGATGGTCATTAAGGACATCACAATGTCCATCTCTAAGACGCCTGTCTTCATCAGATGTTGGGTGGTTATGTTCCTCTTCTGCCTGAGGCGATGCACGGTGGGAAAAGCATCTCGTAGCCTGAGTCTTGACACTTGTGTTTCTTAATGAGGTTTAAGACTGACTGTCCCTGTGAAAGCATTTGACCGGAGTCTGTTATGCCTGTGGTGATTTTAGCCAGGGAGATGGTTTTATGTCCAGCACCACAGATTCAAATCACAGTAATTTATGTTGTTTAATCTCCACTTCTGTGACTCAACCATTTTGAGTCACAGAGCTGGGTAGACAGATGAGTAGACAGATAGATAGATAGATGGATAGATTTTAATAAAAATGTGTTATGAACACATATTCATCAGCCTGGTAATGACAGATAAACAGAGAATATATTAGACTTGTTTTTTGTAAATACTACCCTGTCTTACCAACAAAGAAATTCTTGTTCTCGTCAACAACAAATTAGGAATATCAAAGGCCCAAGCTCTCTTGAGCATAATGAGATTGATTTTTCAAAGGGATGCATATATCAGTATTAAAAATCACCTCTCCATAGTAGCTATGTCTCTCACTTACCTTTTATCTCAAGAGCTTTCTCCAGAAAACCAAGAGACTATATTTAAATTCTCTGAAAACCTCATGCAAGTTCTCAGTTACCATCAAACTGTAGGCCACTGATAAGCTGAGCTTGGAGATTTCCTCATTTTCATACTTTTCAGACACAATTTAAACACTAAAAAATCCCTAAAAATATCATATTCATGAGTTATCCATGATGTTTGTATAAAAAAACATTCAGTTCAGATGTTTGGGGTAAGAGATTTATTAACGCTTTTCAAAGAAGTATCTTATATATTGAGCTATACCTTGTGTTTTCATGAGTTCCAGGAGGTTTTACTCTGCAGTTAATTGACTTTAATAAGATATAACTCGCTGAATTGATCACACGCTCTCTGAAACACTTCTTGTCTTTCTCGCTAGCCTTCAACATCCACCCTGCTGTGTAACTCCACCACAGCGCCTGTGTCCCAAAATCACCTCCGAATGCTTCTCCTTCATTTATCTCCTTCATTAATCATTCCTCTTTATTGGATTCTCTCTCATCCTCTCTCTTTTTAAACTAAATAATCCCAACCACTTCACACACAGTACTCGTGGCTGGGTGAAAACCGTGTCTGGCAGCCCAAGGATACAGTCATAGATTTTCTGGGTGTAGTGTTTACTGTTAATGTTCTTATAGTGCAGCAAATTTGTTTTTGTTGAACCCTAATTATGTATTTAAAACCTTCCTTTGAATGTGTGAGCATATGGTACACTTCTTATGCCTGACATTATAAATGTGCTGAAGGAAGCAGTTTTTCCCATGACTGTTCTCAATTCTGGGGTTAGAAAAACAAATATGCTATATCCATCTTAACAACAGTTGCTATTTTTTTTTTCTAATGCAAGTCTATGGAAGTACTGTCCAATGTTTTACATGGAATTTAACAGTAATGTATAAATCCAAATACGCAGTCTGGTATAAACATAGAGAGACTTAAGCCTCATTCACACCAAGCACGACAACGATAAAGATATAGTTCTAAAAATCGTTCTCAATGTTAAAGAGTAGCCAACCCAGACTCACTGGAAATACGTGCCTCTACATACATTTCTGCAACTCTGTAATTATGTACCACACATTTAATACATGACTGTGGTACGTTTTTATTATGTTGGTACAGGTAGGCCTACTTATTGCAGTGTTTTTATAATGCAGCTCGAGGTACGTTTTGTGGCCGTTCAGAATTCAAATATCCAGTGAGTGTCGCTAAAGATTAATGCTGTATCATGTTGGAAATATCCCCTACACCAAACCCAAACCTAAAATCTCATCAAAAATGTACCTGTAAATCATACGTTTTTGTTAAAAGAATTAAAAGTTGTAGGAGTTTTACTGCCTAGTGTTCATTTCAACTGTAAACTGCAGTGATTCGTATGTATACAGTAGGTACGTTTTTTGAATTTTGCGGAAATGTATGAAGAGGCACATATTTCCAATGAGCCTATGTTGCAAATAGCAGCGTCCACACCACAGCTATAATGATAAAGGACAGAGAAACGATATACTTGGGAATCATTTTCAGAACGTTTTTTTCCGGCTGACGAATAATAGAAAAATTGACAACCAATCAGAATCAATCCTTCTGTCGCATGGCTGAGAATTTAAAGTGGCAGACGCGCTTGAGCTTATAATAAACAGATGATATCGTTTGCTGGTGTGGACGCAAATATACTCATCGTTACTGTTATCTTTATAGTTATCGTGCTTGGTGTGAATGGGCCTTTAGAGAGTAACATTTCAAAATATTTAAACTGCTTATTGTTCATGTTGTTGTTTTTTAAATCAAATTTAGCCATGTTTAGATTATGAATCTCAGCATAAAATGTGTACAGTATGTCTCATATTTCCATTATTGAGTGTCCTACACTGTTGGGTGTATATTTATTTTCATTGATAATGTGTTGAAAGGTAACCCTTTTTTTCAAGGCTTCTGTTGAGAGTGAAGTGATGACACGTTTCTCTATGATTAGCCCACATAAGAAAAATATAGGAATATCCCTTTTGTTTTTAACAGTTTATGGGATATTCAAAAGAAACCAGTTTCTATTGGATTAAAATACTTAAACAACTATATCATATTTAGGACTTTTGTCTTGCATTTTGTTGTTTTTATCTCATAATTACTGTATATTTTTCCCCTTAGAACTGAGAACCTAACCTAACCCTAACCCTAACTCCCTATTCTAAAGAAAAAAAAAAGTCATAACTGTTAGATCTTAACAGAAAGAGGGTGGATCTTAACAAAGTAGAAATTAAGGCATGTGAATTTTAATTACCGTCTTATAAATCTGAATATAGGCTTCTTACACACAGTTTTCAGTTTGGTTTCCAGGTGAAGGGACTGAGGTGGGGAATTACTGAGATTTCCTGTTCTGTTGTGGCCTTAAGCGAGGCACTTAACTGTGGGCTGCTCCAGGGTCTGTCCCGGGATCATGCCCCTTAAGAAGCTTTGCAGAAAAGTCTTATTAATGAAGGTTATATAAATAACCAAGACTGGAATTGGGCTGCTATGTGATACCGCAGCGAGTTATCATCATTGCCTGTTTTCAGTGCAAAGATAATGTAGTCTTTGTGTCATCCGTTAACATTATGCAACTGTCTGCTTTAATAGGCTATAGCGTAGGCTATGTCAACCAATAAAAGAAGAGGAAATCTTATATATAAATGTGTTTTAGCTTAATTATGAGCTGGCAAGAGTGTAAAAATACAGACCTGCAACACTTTACCTGACTTTATGGCTGTCAGGGTTTTAGAAGTCATGCTGTTTTGATGTGCAGTACTGCTATATTGGCTCACAATTCTTAATAACATTTCAGAAAAAGGTGTCTGTCAAGCATTAATGCATTTTTCAGGTGTTGCAGTCAGTTTTTGTATTGACATTAATTAAATCTGCATACATATGGGCTTCTTAGCAGTTAATTAATATAGTACTGTCAAATTCGGTTACTTTTATAAAGGGTTCACAGCTATCTATTCTGGTATACCTATTCTCAAGAATATATACGAGTGACTTCTGCACATTTCTGGTGCATAACTGATTAGCACAATTCCTTTGTGAAAAGAAGTGTGCTTAAATGTATGGAATTTGTACTTTTAGTACTTCAAATTCTAAAAGTAGACTTTTTGGTTCTGGGCATTACATGATAAATTATTATTTTTCCTAACAGTAAAATGTCTCATGTGCAAGAGTTTGAAATGTAATATTGTATAGCATAATGTATATGATATTTTAACATAAAATGCACATAATAGAAAAGAGTATCAAATGTCTGTAGATTAAGATTAAAGTATTGTAGATATTGTGTATGTTTTAAACTGTATGTTATTATGTATATTACTGTGCACTGTGCACTTAAGTCTAATAATAATTTTAAAAAGTACTAAATTAGCTCAAAAAACATGTTTATAGTGTTGTAAATAACATTGCTAATTTCACGAGTTCATGCTTCCTCATAATAAAATAATAGCATGTTTGGCGTGCTGTCCTGGGGCGATGGAACTTAGACAGTCATTGGATCAGAATCTTGTAGATAGCATGGACTGCTTTGCTCTTCTTCCCTCTTTTTGAAAGAAAAATGAATAATAAACTATTAGAAACATCTCTGTGATTATAATAGAATAAGTAATGCAATTAAAATTTTGGATTTTAAAGTTGTTACTTGCAGAATTAACAGAATCAGTTTTTTTCAAGCACTAAAGAGATCACAATATCGTTACCGTTAAATTAGCCAGAGAAAGAAAAGAAAACATAAAATAAATGAATAAATATATAGTTGGAGAATATGTTCTAATATATTTATTTGGAATGTTGTTGTTTTTTTGTTTTTCTTTTAAATATTAATATTCCCAATAAAAATGTAATTAGTTAAATAATCCACATTAGGGTTTAGGCCTACATTTTTAAAAAGCTGATATCACTTTGTAGACGAAGCATTTTAGCATTTTAGCACTTCTGGTACCAAAGTCAATGTTTTTATTTTTTTATTTTGAATGGGAGTTGGGTTAAATCCCCTAAAATAATGTCAGTGGTACACAAGCTCTGTATATTTTCACGCTTTATTCTATGACATAAAATACACCAGTTACACCCCACTCGTGATTTTTTTTTTTTTTATATATAAAAAAGACTGTTGCTAACAAGTTGTTAAATGAGACTACAGGCACTGTTTATATTGTTATTCGACAATGCTTTTTTTGCTTAGCCCCAAAATGCAACACAAGTTTTCGGATGGAAGATGAGTGATTTATCACTTTCTTGATGCGGAGACTCTAGGTTGGGACCATAAGGCAAACTTTTAAGAGTATTTTATGTAAACACCACATTTACCTTGCTTAGTCGCCATGAAAGTGAAACTTCGATGCATGGGGCTTACAATTAAATGTTTATGGCCACATATGAAGCTATTATGAAGCATAGATTGAGAATTTTCCAAAAGCAAGGATAAATAAACATCTTGTGTACCCCAAACTTAAACAAAACTTAAATGTGGAACTTTATTCTCTAAAATTAAGTTTAATCTTCCCATATCCAAAAACTTGCTCACGCTGCTGTTTAATAGACTAAATGCACTAGAATTTTATTAAATAGTATGTGGAGACACGTTTTTAATTAAAATATTCATATTAATCAATGATTTATTGACTTTTAATGCACCTTATTTTAAAATGTACAGAAAAAATATATATAAATATTTTAATTATTACAAATGTCTCGTTTCAGTTTTAGTTTGTTTCTAGTTTTGTATTTATTGCAGTTTATATGAAAAGGTTCATGTAGCATGGATTAAAATTCATATACAGACTAAATCCTTTTCACTGAGCATGTTAAAAATAAGTTTGAAAAGTTGTCGGGAGCGCGGTAGTGGTGACAAGTTCAAAACGTGTATGTTTCATGAACTATGTTTCAACACAGAGCTTATTTTTATTGCGATAATTCAAAAGCCTATGGAAAAATCCTGTTGGCTTTTCGACAAGGGAACCAGTTTCATGCTAACAGCCGATCAGCCTACAGAGTGACGTCATAGTTCCCCCACTCTATTTATATCAGATGCCCTGCATCGTAAAACACAAAAATTAATACTAATTTCATATATACTACCTTTTAAACATTCAAGTACTTTTCAAGTTCCTTTTCAAAAATATGGCTGTTTTTAAGGGTTTTCCTGGAGTTAAATCTGAAAAAGTCAAGTACTTCAAGCACTTTAAGCACTTTTCTACGAACCCTGCACCCAGATCAAAACTGTTTTAGATCTATTGCAGGTGATGATTCAGTATCAGCCAGATCTGTGTCCAGTGTTTGCTCAGGGGATCTGGCACACACACACGATTCAACATCTTCACAGACCTAGCCTGGCAGACACACCAGTCCAGGGTCGGCAGGATCTGTGCCAGCCGTTGGTCGGATTATGAAGGGACTTGGGGCAGGCATTAGCTCAGAATCATCTTGATCCGGCTGTGGTGTAAGACGCACCACCCTGCTCAGGTCACATCTTTACAGCCTTCAACACTCTTCAAAAGAGGGCACAGACTTCTTTCCCCTTCCTCCCTTTTGCAGATTTTTCTAAAATATATAAAAAATAAAAAATAATAGGTTCGGTCTGACTTGTCTTGGTCTCTCTTTCTTAACAGCTGGTATTTATCAAGGGGGAGATGGAGATTGTGAAAGAGGGTTTCATTGGACTAAGAAACTATTTAAAACCTGCTCTGTGTGTTACACTACATTTTCTTGTCTGATGCACAGGATCCGCTGTCTAGTTATTGAACCACCTGTTCTCTTCTAGATGCTGTTGCATCGGTCTGTTAGCTGGATTGTAGATCAAACACTGGAAAATCAGGTCACGGTATGCTGTAAAGTTTTCAGAGGGAGAGTGTGGGTTAGTCTTACTCAACATCAATGCTGACATAGGAAAAAGCTTCTGAAATGTTTTAACATATAACATTTCATATAAATGTACCCAATTAAATAATTAGGCCTACAGTCACATGAGTAAACATGTTACTTGCATGACTGTCATATCCTGTCTGACATATATTTTCCATCTGACACTGAGACTCAGAGATTGTAAAGGGGAGTCTGTTGTGTTTACCTGAGGATGAAGTCGGTTTCACTTGAAAGTAGCCATGCAGTATTTTGGCTTGGCTTTCAAAGGTCAAATATCCATGCAGGATTTCAAAGAGCACAAGACCTACTGCCCAGACATATGCTGGGTTAGAGTGAAATGTGGTGTTCCCTATGACTTCAGGGGGGTGCAGAGCGCTGAGCAATGCTGTTATCAAAAAGACAATACCGTGATCAATGACACTGCACCCTGCAATGGTAACACGGAACATACCTCGATATTCACTGCTGAGATTGCCCTCACTGTTGATTGGATAAGCACAACCAAAGTCAATTAGTTTGAGCTCTAAACTGGGGTCAGTCACCAGGATATGTGTTCCCCGTGTGGATGTCACCATGGAAGACTCCACGGTCAAAGCAGTGTTTACAGCTTGGATTAACTGACAGATTAACCAGCATGCGTTTTCTTCATTAATGCCATTTGAATACATGATGTGTTTATTCAAGGTATGGCATGGTTGCAGATACTCCATTATGAGCACGAAGCTCCTCTTATTCTCAATCCATTCATGCAATTTGATGACGTTGGGGGCATAATGGAGGCTGTACCAACCTAAGCAACATCGCCACTTCTGCAAGCACAGGTTTGGAATGACCAGCCTAGAGAAAAACAAAAAAACAAAAACAGTTGGGTTTGAGTAACTCATTATTTAGAAGATGTATAGAATGATAAACATCATTTTATTTAGATTCACACTCAAATTTTTGTTGTCTATTTCATTTATTTTTTTATGTAATTTACAGGTATTTACAGCAATAGTCACTCAAACAACCAAGTATTGCTGAGATTTGTCAACTACGTCAAGATAACGGTCAGCATGGCGCTTGTGGATGTACTTCATGGAAACCTGCGAATGGCAAAAAACACAGTTCATTTTCCCAAACATACCAAAGAGCCAGACATTCACATCTACAGTGTGTTTAAATCTAGACAGTGGACACACATCTCTACATCTGAAGCAAAATGATGGTACAAGTCAATAAAATTGCTTTACCTTCATTCTGTCACTAAGAAAGGTGGGTTCCCTCATATACAACGCCAAAACTTCCAAATCCTAGAAGCTCTCCCACTACAAAGAGAGACACTATAGATCCTGAAAAACAGAACATGGAAAAAGAACATGGACATACACGAGTTCAGATCAGATCAAATGAGATCCATTTAAAGAGTCTTAAAAACTGCAATCCTTTGGATTCAGATCCACTGTAAATCAGGTACAATCAGTTACTTCAAGGGACATTAGAGTATCATTACAGTCTAAATAAGCAATGCAGAAAATAGCAGAGGGCGGAAATATCATGAAACAGGTAATAATGACTCACAACATTTCAGACCGGTCTCCAAAGCTGATGAGTCTGACACATGCGACAATGCTGGAGAGGCAGGATCTGCATTAGCTGCTTGCACAGATGGGGACTGGAAAGCTGCACAGACCTGGTCAGACCTGGTCTGACTGGCTCGGGCTCAAAAGAAATGGTGCCATCTGCTATCTTCTTCTCAGAATTGTCTACATCCACCTGTGGTGAAGAATTGACTCTTTTCGAGTCACGACAGAGGAAGAGGTGCTTTACAGCCTTACAGAATCTGCTGAAGAACACACAGACTGCTGTCCTCTTCCTCTGTTTTTTTTAGGTTTTTCTAAAATGGAGAAAAATTTAAGTAAACAATTAAAGGTGAAAATAATACAAAAAATGTCATGGTTGGACATTCAAGCAGTTTCATGCAGTGCATCAAAATTACATTCACAAGTAAAAATGGAGAATAGAACATTAGAAAATAAAAGATGGTAGAAATAACAAACCAAAAGTAACGATGACTCACCATCACCTAGGTTACAACTGGACTGATCTGTGTAAAGTGTTTGCTCAGTCCTGGAGGGACCTGGTGCACACAACAACTCAACATCTTCCCAGTCCTGGCCTGGCAGACACACCAGCTCAGGGTCGGCATGATCTGTGTAAACCATTGGTGTGATTCTGATGGGACTTAGGGCAGGCATTAGCTTTGAATCTTCTTGTTCTGGCTGTAGTGTAAGACGCACCACACTGTTTGGATCACAGCAACGGAATGGGCTCTTTACAGCCTTCCAAGACAGCACAGACTTCTTTCATCTTCCTCCCTTTTGCAGGTTTTTCTAAAATAAAGAAAAAATGAATAGTAACCTATTTATTTGGTGCATTTATACAGAAAAGCAATTTCATAGTCTTCATAGCTCTTTTTAAAATGAGGCCAACAACACCACAAAGATAACCTTTCCTCTTTAATACATGCACCTTAATACAAGTTTCCCTGGATAAATTAATGAAACTGTATTTGAGATTTCCAAACTTGAAAGTTTGATTTATCATCTGATAGATTAGCATAATTTTGTTAGGAAAAACTTCTATAGTTATTCATTCATAATAAATATTAAATATCAATTATATACATTTTTAGTGATGTCTGTTAGTTTAATTTACACAACCTAAATATTTGTCTTATCAATGATCAGTAGTGTATTTTCTGAAATGTGCTTTTTTCACTAAAATATTCATTATAGCATTATTTCCTAATGCAGTATTAAAATTGAAGAATTTGATACCATCTCATCTGACACAGTTATTGGACACTTGGTATATACAGTAGTGTATGACTTTCATGTCATAACATGACATTTTATTGTAATTCATATCTTAATATATAGTAAGTATTAACGATCATATTTTTCTTTTCTTGTCTGAACATTTATTAGATGTATCTCCTGTTTTTGCTCAAATGCATCATTCCCTTCAGGTGCCTTAACATGATCAAATCTATCTCTGGTTGACTCGAGAAAAAGATGTGATGACCTGACTGGTAAAGAAATGGCCAAATTGCTAAGTCAAGCTCAGCTCATGACTGTTCAGCAAGCTTTCCCATTTGAATTCATTCAAAATATAATTTTACTTTTGAGCTAGAGCTGCCTTACAGCAAAGTTTAGATTTGCCTAATTTTTGAAGTTTGCATAATTGATTCTGACATTTTACTGAGAAACCGCTCCACTGTATAACTCGACTTGACTACGGTGTGTTCAAATGCTTGTACTGTTGTTTAAGAACATGGCAGATCCATTTAGGTATTCATAGACGTTTTGGCTGACACTTGTTTATTTTCTTGAAAGGTGCATGTGTGGAATCGTTGTTATTATTATTGTTAGGTATTTGCTAATGTGCTAGTGATGGTCAATAAGTTATTGTGATTTATAAATTCCTCTTCCAAAGCCTTGTCTCACAACACTCATTGTACATTATTCATAAATAACATATGGTTGTTGATATGCATTTTGCATAATGTCGACTTTTTCCTTTCAGATAATGGGTTTTATTGTGCTACTTGAGATTTAATGATAGGCTTTCACTCATGTGCTTAATTAGTGACAGGGTGCTTTATTACACTGTGTTATATATTATCATTATTATTATGGTGTCCATGCATGGTATAGACTCTGAGCTGTGTAAAATACCCTACACTTTTTGGTAACTGCTTTAGTAATAAAAATCATGAAAGTGCTATTTAGTCTTGTTGTATTGTATTGTGTGAAGTAATACTGTCTCACAACCTAATATACATAGGTTTATTTTTCAACCCAAATGTTAAATTTTTTTATTATTATTTTATCACAATCAAGGTTTCACATTAATAACACCTTTGAAAAAGTGCCATATACATCAGGTGTTCATATTTGCTGTACAGCACTGGTGCTCTCTGGAGTATATTAGCATTCATTTTTATCTTTCCTGCTACCTTGTATTTAGCTTAATGCAATGTTTTATGCAGTAGGTGGTCTGGTTTTGCCTTCTGCTTTTTGCCTGACAAACACGTCTCAACATGTGTTGTATTATTCAAGAGTCGGACAAAAATAGTGCCGAGTACAGTTGGCCCGCTAACAGCACAAAAGATCTTTATTATGCTGCTAAACAAATATTACTTGGGGATTCAAGTGGCCTTCTCTTAAACACAGTTTCTTGGTGATTAGAATTTGTAGCACTAAATAGGATGCATATACAATTATTGTAAAGCTTGCAATTTTAAGATACGCTGTTTGCTGTTTTATTTTTGTGCTTTTGTGTGTTATGAGGAGACAGAATGAAATTTTGTTGAGGAATGCCGAGTTTGAACTGGAGAAAGCAATGATGAGAGGGAAGGGGGAAAAGAACATCTCACACGCTTGACAAGACCACAGATTTGAATTTCATGAACCATGGATCACAGATTTGACTCGCCTAAATCCTAAACAGAAATGCAAAAACCACATTAAGTGTGGGTAGTTCCTCCTGGAGTAGAGCGTACATTTCTTTTCCATGTATGTGTGGATAATATAATTTCTACGACACATCCAGCAGCTATATCTTTTCTATAATAGCCTGCAAAGAGTGAATCACAAAGGCTAGTAATGATCCATTAGGTCCCCAGCCAAAGCCCTAGTAAAAGGTTTAAAAACATCTTTACCTAATAAACCTGTCACCGTGGAGACTCAGACAGACCCTGTTCTCAAAAAATAAATGAACTGTGTTTTAAAAGTCTTCTCCTGTCACAGATGCATGGTGTTGGATTGAATAAACTGCACTGTTACACTGATCTTGTCAGTCTGTAGGAACCCTTGACATAATAATTTAATGTGATTACAATCATCATTATTTATTTATTTATTTTGCAATAATGGTAAAAAAGTAAAAAAAATTAAGCAATTTGTTTTGTCCATTATGACTTCAATTAATGCATTATTTTTTTTTTATTATTGAATATATTATATTGCTAATATAATAGTACACTAAATAAATACTAAAGAGTAAGGTTATTTCTTTATTTTACAAAGTATATTATTTTATTATATTTTGTTTTAATTTAATAATATAATAATAGTACTAATATATAATAATACTGCAGTAATTAAATATACAAAAATAATACTATATTTATTAATTTAAGCCAATTTTAAAAATCCTGTTGGATTTTATTTTTATCATAATTCAAATAAATTTTTATTTGTGTCATTGTCCATTTCCAATGAGGATTATTAGACTAGGTTTTACAGGTAAATACTATTTTTTTGTACTTTGAAAAATATTTTTGTATTGTATTTGTTATTTACCATTTCTTTATTTAATTCTGAAATTAATTGTGAATTTTGTGAACCATGCACCATTTTCAATGGTGTAGTTACAGCATCTGCCAGCAGGGGCTAAGTGTGCTATGCCAATCAGTCAAACCTTGAGCCTTATGAAGTTAGCTATACAGAGCAGAGATCTGTGCTTTGACGGTCATGAATTCTGCAGTAAGTTGCTGCCTGAGGTTACAGCTGTCCATGTTTGTGTCTACATTCTGCTTCAGGTCTTTACAGACAGACCACACTGACCTTGAGATGATAAAAATAAAATGCACATTTGGAAACGATGACATCACCTTCACATTGTAAAGAGGACTACGTGTTACTGGTATGTAAATATCACACTTTCTTGTGTGATGTGCCAACATCCCCTGTGTATCTTTGATCTTCTGCTGTGTACAAGCAGAATAAACTTGTCACTCCGACAACTGCAGCAAAATCCCCGAGCAGTGATGCGTATCTTTGTTTATTAAAAACCTCTTTGGGTCAAACCCCGTCACAGAAGAAAATATTGACCACTGACAGACAATTGTTTAAAGAAAACACAGAGAGTCTGTCATTGTCCAATTGTTGTCATGCTTTCATCTCTCTGATTTACAGGATGGTGCTACACGGTTGTTCGCTAAATGCTCCGATCAATACTGACTCTCATTTTAAGCTAGATGACTTTGACAATGGCTGTTTTCAGTGCTAGTGGGTTTGTCTTTTTAAAGATGGAAGAGACTTCTAACGTACTTTGAGTATAAACTGTTAATAAAACGATTAGGTCTCTCCTGTTCAATGTGATTTCAATTGGACTTGATAATGCCGAACATTAATATCTATCCATGCCATATTGATTTCTCTGGAGCCGTGCCCCGCTTTAAGAGATTTTGTGAGTGACACCAGCATGATTCAATCGCGGACAGAAGGTTTTGATCTAATTTTTCTTCCTCTCATTGGCACAGATGCAACGGTAGAGTTTGCTAAAGCTCCGATCGATACAGCTCCCTGCTTCTTGCATCTCTCCCACAGCTTAGCATTTTCTCTTGCAGGGAAAGATCCCCTCGTTTTTGCCTGGAGAGGTGGACACATCAGCTACTGTTGTCTTTTTATATCTTAGCACTAAAAGCCCATGAAATGTTTACAGAATAAATCTGTTATACTAAGTCTATCAGCAATATCTTATTTTTTCTTTTCGGGAGAAAAAAAAAACCTCTGAAAGAATAGTTCACCCAAAATTGAAGATCTGCTGAATATTTATTCCCGCTTAGGCTACTCAAGATGTTAATGAGTTAGTTTCAACAGATTTGGAGAAATTCACCATCACATCACTTGCTCACCAGTGGATCCACTGCAGTAAATGGGTGCCATCAGAATGACAGTTTGAACAGCTGATGATAAAACACACACACACACAGAGCACAGTAACCCCAATCTCTAGTTCATTAATTTACATATTGTCAAGTAAAGCATTTTTGTAAGAAACAAATCCATTATTAAGGCATTTTGAGGCTAAACTGTTGCTTCTTGCCAAAATCCCATTCCATAATCTATGTTGTTTCCTTCAGTGAAAAAATCCTTCCCCTCATGTCCTCTCACATCAAAATCTGCTGACATACATTTGCTTAGAACTGTTTTCACTTGTAACAGTGCTTGTTTTGTGCTTTTTTTTTTTATCAGCTGTCTGAACTCTCATTCTGATGGCACCCATTCACTGCATCGGATCTATTGTTGATATCTCATCTACAACTTTGATGGCCTCAGGGTGAGTACATTTTCAATCAATGCAATTCACCGCACTCTCCCAGCTGGTTATGTGCCAAGACCTATATTTACTCAAACATGGCAAAAATCTGTATTCACTCTAAATTCTTTTGTCTGAATTAAAGCAGGGAATAAAAGACAAACGTTTTGGCTATTTGCCTTCACCAGAGTCACACTGCATCAATGTTCAAGTGAAGATCATCCTTCAGCTTTCATTTTTGAGTGAACTGTGTACGAGTACTTAAGTGTACGAGTGAGATGCTTGCAGATTTTTATTTATGGGTTAATAAAGATTGCATTTTTATTCAAAATTGCATTACATTAACCTAGAGTTTGCGACCTATCATTAGTAATGCTAATGGCGGACCTTGAGTTGTCTAAAGAATTTTCAAGTGGCAAAATATGAATTTACATACATCTTGTTAATCTTACTCATCTGAAATTAATGGACGCCCACAACAACAGACGACGACCTCACAGGTGTTTACTCTACACGAGTCAATAACGACAGAACCCTTCAATTACATTCTACAGGGGATGCGGAAGAAGCATTTGTCTGAGACAATTGGCAGAAGATTGAATTGATTACCTGATTATGAAGAGACAGAGTTATTATTGTCATAACTCACTCCCCATTACAGTTCTCCGGCTCTGCAGACAGGCTATAAAAAGCATTATGGCTGTAATGTGGATATGGTGTGTTTACCACCTGTTCTGCAGGGAATATCTGGCTTAGTTTAGATATCATCAAGATCGTTTTGCCCTGTGGTGAGAGAATCCTATTTTTACAGCATATTTTTGCAGCCTTTGTCTTATTTGAATTAGAGGAATAGTTCACCCAGGAATGAAAAATCCGTCATCCTGTTCACCTTTATGTCTTTTCGTAACCGTATGACTTTCATTCTTCTGAGGTAAACAGAGGAAAATATTTACAGCCGACTGTTTGAGCTGCTTTTTTTCCATACAGTGAAAGTGATTGTCAAATTCTTCAAACAGAGCTGTGGCATAATTCCTTTTTTTTTTCTTTTTTTTTCTTTTGCATTTTTAATTACATCTTAATCATTTTTAAAAAATTAAGTTTTGCAGAAAGTAAAATAATTTTGATTATTATTTTTGTACAAATTTTGTTATTCAAAATTGTTGACTTCCTTTTCTATGTGAAATTTAAAAAAAAATTGAGTGGGGTACTTTTAAACTGATCTGACAAATTGACAGCAATATATTTTTCTCAGCTTTTTTGTTCAAAAAGTTTTTTTGAGGCTTTAAACCAAAGAAACCTTAATGACTTTCAGAGGATTATTTTTCTTTTTCCTATTACAACTTTTATAAGAACTGAACAAGCCAGACTAATGTTTTCCTTTCAATTATTTAATTCTATTAATTATTTCCTTCATTATGATACCAGTACATCACCCTGATGTTTTTACATTGACTTGAAAAGATTTTAAATTCAGAAAAAAAATAAATAAATTAAAGTAATAAGTGTATTCATGCAAGAGATGCATTTTGATTAAATTCATAGATTGGACAAAAGAATGAGCATCTTGTCATTGACCCAAATATCTTCTTTGTGCTTTGAATAGGAAAATGAGTCATTTGGGTTAGTAACAACATGAAAGCAAGTAAATGGTGACAAAATTACTTTCATTTATGACTAAACTTTTACTTTAATATCAGCCCTACTTTGATAATGAATTCTCTGCAGTTGATTCAGAAATGAAACCAGTGTAAAAGAAATGCAGCAGAAATTCTGACTCATACAGCATTTAATACTCAACGGTGCAAGAGATTCAGCACATATTGTTTGGTCAGTTGTTGTTTCCCCTCGCATTTCTCCCCTATAGCACTTGCTGTCAGGAGCTGTGCTCTTCTGTGTTTTACAGTTTTTGCAAGGTGTTGAGGAAATCTAAACATCATTGCTGTCGGCTACGGCTCAGACGCCTTGTGCTGACAGTTTCTGCTGTCAGCTTCCTCCTTCATCCTACTGTCCTCTCTGCAGAGGTGAGCTTGTATGATTAGTGATGGCGAGGTGCAAGGAGACAGCTGAGGGAGGAGAAAAGATGGAGAAAAGAAGGGAGAGACTCATGAAAGAAGAAGAAAGAGAGGGAGGGAAGGGAGATCTATTCAGCTTGTCAGTTTGTGGTTCTGCCAGACACCTGTCCCACTGTTTTCTGATGGTTTGTCCCTTGCTTCACCTTTCTGCTAAGAGGCTGCTGCTCCGTTCTTGTGTGAGAAGCAGGTGTATGTGTGTATTTGTGTGTGTGTGTGTTTGAGAGACTCTCTGAACAAATTGTGAACCTTAGCTGTGCTATTCTTTGACGTGTACCATGTGGTTTTCCAATGCGCTGCAAGCCACAAAGTCAGCAAAATGGAAGTTAGCTTAATTGTTTATCAATAGACAATTATGTTTACGCAATCGATATCAGAATAACATTTTAATTAAAGTCGACATGAATTTAAAAATCAAACTATGTACTTTTTTTAAAGGTAAATATGAGAGTTCTGTCATTTACTCATTCTCCAAACCTGCATGACTTTCTTTCTTCTGCTGAACAGAAAAGAAGATATTCTGAAAAATGCCATGGACAAAAAACATTTGATTCTCAAAAAATATCTACTATTATGTTTTATAGAACATCGAATAAGTCTTGCTAATTTTTATTAAAATATACGTTTACTAGTGGGTTGTAATATTTGTTTTAATTTTTATTATTTCTTAGCTATTAAATTTAACATTTCATAAGCAAAAAACACTAAGACATTAATTGAAATATTTTTCACAGAAGAATACATGTTTACTTAGTTTACATATATATTTATATATGTGTGTGTACATACCAGATACCACACCAGATATGTGCGTGTGTGTATACAGCAGATGTATATGTAAATGTGTATGTATGCATGTACTGAAGAGTGTATTTGAAAAAGCCGTTTTTGTAAAATGTTCAAATATCAAGATTTGTATTGTGTTATGATGTTTTTATTGTGTTTTGTTATTTGTATTTTGTATTTTTATCAAAATAACCCAACTGCAGTTTGATTGGAAAAAACATGATTTTTAAGAATTAGTAAAAGTGGAGTTTATGTATTGTAATATTTACTCTTTATACGTGTGTGTGTGTGTGTGTGTGTATGTTTTTGTGTATGTATATATGTATGTATATGTGTGTGAGAGGCTAATAGACAACTCTCTGAATATTCTGCCACAGATTGGGATTGAACCCAATCAAATATTTCTGAAGAAACCTGAAAATGTGGATCTGCCCCCATCCAACACAGCTTGAAAAGTGAACAGGTAAGGTGATGAACAGCAGAAATTGCTGATGAGCAAAGCTTGTCGCATCAAACAAAAAAAGGGGTATGAATACTTTTGCAAGGCACTGTATGTTAATCACAAGCATTCTGCATTCAACCCGATGATATGGCTTGTCATTATTATAGTGTGTTGCAGCTGTGCATTTCTGCATCCAATCATGCGGTCAGGGCCATTAGAGCTCTCACTGTGCTGCCTGCTCAGTGGTGCTGAGGCAACTTTTTCTGTCTTATTTTCCCTCTCCCTTTCCTTCACTCATGCCATCTTCCTTTCTTGCTCTCTCTCCTGCTCGGTTAGTGTGTAATTGGGCCTCAAGTAAATGGAGATTTGTATGGAGATCAGCGCTCGGCGCATCCACACACACACGCACACACCAGGGATAGCTTTTAATCAATGGCTGGAATGAGAGAACTAACATACGATAAAAATCCAGCTCTCAGGCATCAGCTTTTGACCAGTGCAGAGTCCTTTGTGTCCCAGGTTTTGTAATTGTCTCAGTATCTGATTTCATTTGACTTTTTGATAAGAATAACCTCATTGGCTGTGCCTTGATATTTCCAATCCCATCATCCCACAGAGAATGATTAACTCTCCTCCTGGCTGCGAACGGCCGTCACCGAGGCGTAAAATATTATTTGTATTACCCAGCATTTCCGCAAGCCTCAGTTGAGATCTTTGGCAGATGAGCTGGAAATAAACAGAGGGGGGAGCCAGTGAATCAGAGCTCCTAATATTAAATGATACGATATTAATTAGGGACAGGCGAGAAGTAATGCATCACGTCTTATTGAAAAGGGCCCCGGAGGATTAAATTAGACTCGCAGGGATGGGGCTAAAAATCACCTAACCTTTTCTCCGTTTTAATATAAGCCATCCAGCACGGTGGCGGTGCGCTTTTAGCTGCGCTCGTTAAGACGTAAAGGGTTCTGTGAGGAGCTCCACTCCTTCTCTCTAATGATCATTATGTTCTGTGTAAACTGAGAAGCTACTGTTTGCTCTTCCCAATCCCACTCCAAAGGGTCATTCTTCTTCATTATCGCAGTCACAAAGTGCCTGACGATTATTGTGTAATCCAATTTGTTGTATCATTTTCAACAAATTGCTTCAGCCGTCTTTAGCCAGGGAAAAATGTTTATGAGCGCGGACGTCCGCGTTTCCACACTATATGCTTTTAAGATGCCAATTTCCTTTGCCTTGCTAGTTAGCGTCAATGAAATTATGTTTTTCCAGCCCTTTATTCTCCGCAGTATTAGTTTAGCGAGGACATTTCTGGCAGAAAGCGCTTTTTAAAATGCTGTTTTTAATTGCCTCGCTGAATCAGAGCTCCAGGGATAGGCCGCGGCCTTTGCTAATGGACTCCCTCATTTGAGCAGGTAAGACAATTAGCCATATTACTGAGCCCACTTAGCTACAGGCTAACCTGTGCGCTTCTGTGGCACCTAAAGTGCTCTGCTTTGCTGGTGTCGAGCCGAACAAGTCGTGACTGCCAAAAGGCTAGGCTGTTTAAAGGTGGCTAGTTTGGTTTCAGATGCAACCGTGTTTGTTTGTTTGTTTGTGTTTTGGATTCATCGAACACTTTTGGTTCTAAGCGCGATGCCACAACATAAATGCCGCTCTCCATCCCAAACCTGACTCCGACCAGAGGCGAAGGCGTTTAACCTTGGTTGTGATTGAGAGGCAGATGGCGCACCCTTATGTCTGTTGAGCATAGCAGTGTGCTAATGAAGTGATGTCTCCATAAACCGCAAACACGGGGTCAGTCAGGCTGCTGCAGGCCCGGAGAGAAGCTGTTGTAGAAACAGTGGACAGGCCTCTGGAGGACTAAATAATGAGCACTCGCTCCCGCTCTCGCTGGCCCTCTGCTGCCAGCTCTCAGCCCTCAGGGACGTGACAGAGAAAGACCAAACGCACACCTGTACACAGAGGGACAAATGCACAGACGTACTTGTGCAGACTGAGAGCCTCCTATAAATACAGATGCACAGCAAGCAGGACACACAAATACTGGTACACAGACAAGTAAATACATATATTTACCTCCAAATCTTGCTTCTGGATGTGTGCTCGCACAGAAATACCAGTAAATAGTTGTTGCTATACACATTCGCTAAGTATGCAGACAGTGTGCGTTCAATGAGATTTAGAGGTTTGGTTCAGTTACTTACAAATTTGATATACTGATTCATTATTTTAATTATTTGCAGTTGCTTTCATAATCAATAGATGGTTGGTAGATACAAATATAAAACGTCAGTGTCCCCTGGATGCGATTCTAAGTATTTAATGCAAATCATTTTCTTATTGTAACAATGTAGGAGCTGTAAAATAACACTTCTTCTCTCACTTTCAGCTACACACACACTCGTAAGCTACATTTCCTGTTGATCTTTAAGCACATCAGATGAAAAGCAAGTAATACCTATAATAATAAAATTTCCCTCCCACCAATATTCTTCACAATATGTTTAACAGAATAACGAAGTTTGGAGCACAAAGGGTGAGTAAATAATAACAGGGTGAACTGCTTCTTTTAAGAGCATACAAAATTTAAACAATAAAACTGCTATTAAAAAGCAAAAATACTAATAACTCATGTCTTGGCCAGCACCTAAATCACATTCTTTTTTATATAGACATTTGAATTATTTATATGCATATATTTTCATACATATTTTAACTATGTGTGATTATGTATGTGTATATGAATTATTTTACCATGGTTTTATATTGATTTTCACTTCTAAATATTTAATATATGCCGTCGCTGTGTGACTGTAATGCTGTGCAAAGGGTGATGTTGAAGCTTCATTAATTTCTTGCGGTACTAGGAAGTGCTTCTCTCTGTAACTGCCGAAGAGTCTGCATTATCTTCCACAGTAGCTTCCTGATAAGGAGTATATGTATATTTGTTTTTTAATCTAAGGCCTACACTGTCTAGACCAAACATATTAGTGCATATTTATATTATAATGCATTTTATTTTTATTTTGTATAATTAATACTGAATTTATTTTTCACTAAAGTGCCGTTAAATTCAAAGTCCTACTTGTGATTAATAATCAGAGGAGCAGGAGGCTGTAAAAAATGTAAAAAATAAAAAAATAATAATAATAAAAAAATGATTTTCAGTGCATATTGAGTAAAATCACAATATCTTTTCTTGCATTTCTTTTTATTTAAGCCAAAATTCAGCTGGGGGAGTGTGGTGGTGCGAAGCATCTTTATTATGAGAGCTCCCGAGGAAGAAATAGAATAGGCATCTGAAGTCATTCACAGCAAGATATAAAAAGCACACAATCTCCAAACATCTCCTTTAAAGCACAAATGAAACAAAGAATTCAGTGTCCGTGGCAGGAAGCTACTCCTTATCAGTTAACTTTTGAAGATAATGCAGACACTCCTGCAATTACAGAGAGAAGCGCTCCCTGGTACCAGAAGAAATTAATGAAGCTTCAACTTCACCCTTTGCACAGCATTACAGCCTTATGGAAACTGCATATATTAGAACACTCAATATGAATCAATATGAAACAAGGGTGAAATAAGTCAAATGAATGTACTATATATATATACTATGCATGTACATTTTAAAATGAGTAAATACAGCATATATACAGTGTGTATAATGTATACACACATTTTTTTATAAATGCTATTTTCTGCTATTTATTAATTACAGTATTTACTATCCAAAAGCAAAATGCCGTTCAGATTTGTCTTTTGCTTTTTTAATGACTATTTACTAATATATTTTGTTGAAATAATAAGAAGCTGACTTTAAAAACTAAATGAAACCTTGAGAAATTACTGTGATTAAAAAACTATAACAATTAGCCTTAGTCTCTAATATATATATATATATATATATATATATATATATGTATGTATATATGTATATAAGCAAATGTTCTGCAAAAGTTTCTGTGCTTTCTGGAAGCAATTCTGAAAGGACAGCGTTCATTATGAGCTCTCCAGACATGAGTCAGATCCACAATCACCTCTCAGATAAGACACACAGGTGGCTTGACAAACCAATTATCCAGGATTCCTTCAGATCCTCATGTTCCCAGCAGCACTGCTTCATGCTAGAACTGTTAATAATAAATAATAATAGAAATGGGGTGTAAAATCGGCTTTGCACATGTAACCATTACCTCCACATGCTCAATGCTCTTTGTCACACAGTCTTTCACAAAGTTTCCTCCCGATCTATATTGGGCCCATTTCCAGGTCTGAGCTTTTTAGTTAGACTTTAATAAAGATGAAACCCCTCTATTCATAAATAGAATGGTCCTGGATCTTAAGCATTGTTCATTAATTTGAATGCAAAGGAAAGTGTATTGTGAAGACGTATTAGACATGGTGCTCAGGTTAAGTAAACTAGTGTGATGACCTTCTTTTGAATAAGGACATTCGTTTCACTGCCCAAAGGAGGTATGATTTACTTCTTCCTAAGAGAAACCAAATGAAACATACTTGAGAAGAGTACTTGTGGCGAGTCCGAGTGCACTTGTGATACCCACATGAGCTGAGACTTGCTTTCCTGTATTAATATTCTTATTACTTCAAGTCACTAATGAATGAATAAAATACTTGTAGTGGATCTTGGGATAGGAGTGTTGCTGCATGTCAATCTTGATTTTATCCTTAATGTAAAGTGGTCCTTTGTGTTCCAAAGAGGTTTTTTAACTTTTGTCAGACTTCCTGGTGCAAATAGAGAGCAATTGAGTGCTTCCTGTGTACAGTATAGCGCGTGTGTGTGTGTGTGCCAAAGTTAAAATGTACACATGATGTTAAGGTTCCTGAAAGTGATGTAAAATTGCACAATTTTATCAAACTGATAATGATGGCTTTAGAAAGCCTTTGGCAATGCTTGAGAAATATTGATGTTTAACTTCATAGAAATGAATGTGGCTAAAGAAGAATGTGTTAAATGTAATTGCATGCAATGTGGGTCATTATGAGGGCCTTACTCAACCTAAAATTGTGCTTTTTGACTGAAAATGTGGCCTGATTGGAAAACAGTAAACGTATTATTTCTTTATTCACATTAGCCATTTATATTTATTATTTTATTAGCTATTCATATAGCTATATTCAGTATAATTAATTCTCAGAAATAGCATACAAAGGATTTGCTTTAATCAAAATATATTATCGTCATTTATAGTCTCTTTGTCTGTGATAAACAGTAAAAGATCTTTAGATGTGCATAATGGACTTAAGAGGCTTTCATTAATTCAGGTTTTTGCATGCTACTTAGTATCAATGCTTTTATGCTTTTACCATGGACATTCATATTGTAAGAAGCATCGCAAACCAAAAATGATTTGCAATCAACTTGTTGAGAGAAAACAAGTCACTGAAGAACCCTTGATTCTCACACACTTGTTCTCATTTAGACGCATAATGACAAAGCTAGTGTTTGTTTGCAGTGCAGCCACAATAGCTCAGCCCATAGACAGCCCACTCCTTCCCCTTTCCGTCTTTGCTTTGGTTTTTGCCACAGAACAGCCAAATCCACCACTAGCATGTAATTACTGCCCATTAAGAGACCCCGATCTGTTTTTATGACCCACATTCATTTTTATGTACTCTATTCTGAGAGGCTTCTTCCTCTCTCCCAGGCATTCCTCCCTCTTTTTCAAAGCCTCTCTCTTAGAGTGTCTGTTTCTTTCTCCTCTCTACCCCCCATCTGCTGTGCTGGCACTTTGATAGTGGAATAGCCAAGGGGACCCACATCCCCTGAGCTCCCCAGTCAATATATCATATCTATACCTTGAAGGAGATACAGAGGGCAGTGGCAATTCAAATGGGCAAAGATGTACTGCGTACACATCTGACTACGTTGCTAGTTGAAAGTGGGCAATAAAGGTCAAATGTCTAAAAGCAATTCACAATCTATCTCACAAATTATGCTGCTTGTCTGTGCACAGATTCTTCTGTGCAGTGCTGTCGGAGCAAATGAATGCGTTGTCATTAACAATCCGATATTAAAAAGGTTTAATTAGCACATTTCTCCAAATGTGGGCTTAGAAATGTTTTGCAATCATAAATAGTTTACTCACAAGGAAAGGAATAGTACTTTTGAGAAACATGATTCAATGTGCACATGTGCATCAGCCTTCTGTTTTCAAAAAGAGAAAATTTGAAAAGAAAGAATGGAATAATAGTGTGGATATTTTCACTACAACTTAAACTAGATATTATTAAGAAAGTGTATATTATTCATTCTGTAACACTTTAGAATAGGTAACGCTTGTTAACTATTAACTATTACTTTTCCCTCAAATTCTTAATTTGCTAATTAATAGTTAGTAAGGTAGTTAAGTTTATGTATTGGGTAGGATAAGGGATGTAAAATAAGGTCATGTAGAATAAGGCATTAATATGTGCTTAATTAGTACTAATAAATGGCTAATATTCTAGTAATATGCATGCTAAGCAACTAATAGGTGTAATCGTAAAATAAAGTGTTACCATATACACTGCTAAAAAAAATAAAGGGAACACTAAAATAAAACATCTTAGATCTGAAGGAATGAAATATTCTTATTAAATACTTTGTTCTTTGCATAGTTGAATGTGCTGACAACAAAATCACACAAAAATGATCAATGGAAATCAAATTTACTAACCCATGGAGGTCTGGATTTGGAATCACACTCAAAATTGAAGTGGAAAAACACACTTAAAACATGTCAAAATGAGGCTCAGTAGTGTGTGTGGCCTCCACGAGCCTTTATGACCTCCCTACAACGCCTGGGCATGCTCCTGATGAGGTGGCTGATGGTCTCCTGAGGGATTTTATCCCAGACCTGGACTAAAGCATCCGCCAACTCCTGGACAGTCTGGTGCAATGTGGCGTTGGTGGATGGAGTGAGACATGATGTCCCAGATGTGCTGTCAGATATGGTCTCACAAGGGGGATCTGAGGATCTCATCTCGGTACCTAATGGCAGTCAGGCTACCTCTGGCGAGCCCATGGAGGGCTGTGTGGCCCTCCAAAGAAATGCCACCCCACAC
>JAUMHE010000060.1:13214157-13247989 GCA_032359235.1 Enteromius mattozi | reverse complement strand
GTAGACTCCGTCTCATGCTACCACTAGAGTGAAAGCACCGCCAGCATTCAAAAGTGACCAAAACATCAGCCAGAAAGTGTAGGAATTGAGAAGTGGTCTGTGGCCACCACCTGCAGAACCACTCCTTTATTGGGGGTGTCTTGCTAATTGTATAGAATTTCCACCTGTTGTCTATTCCATTTGCACAACAGCATGTGAAATTGACTGTCAGTCAGTGTTGCTTCCTAACTACTCAAAGTTCTTTACATAGTGTAGGCATGAAAGTACAAATAGACAAAACAAGCAAAGCAAACAAAATATAGAAGAAAAAGCTTTGTTGTGAATGGCAGTTAAGAAACAATAGCTAATAGTCTTGTGGTTAGTGCGGTGATGTATAGCACAATTGTGCTTGTGGCAAACCAAGTTGATTCCTGTCCCGAAGCCCTTTGCTGATCCCACTCCCACTGCACAGTAAGCACACACATATTATGTAAACGAAAACTTTTATTTTGTATGCGATTAATCATTAGACAGTTACAAACAAACTTAGGTGAAGAAGAGTCAGTATAACTTATTGAGCGCACCTTTACATTTCCGATTTTCTGTGGTGTATCTACTGCTCTGTTCCTCTGTTTTTTTCAAGAGGTGCAGAAGTAGAGTGTTCTCTACCCAGAGTTATGAAACTCTGAACAAGGCCTGTTTTGTTCTCAGGGCAGGTTTCCATGATAACGGTGAAATATCACTTTCAAAGGTGCGGTGTAATGCTAGCCACGGGCTCCAGGTAGATTGGGTCTTCACTTCGTTTCTGCCAACACTTATTTTTTGATGGTGCAGGTGTGCAGTCCAGATTAAGGTCCTCATATTAAACTCCCCAACCTAGAAATGGAGTCGCCAATCAGTTCACATTTCTCACCCTCTGCTTTTCCTGAAGCTCTCAAGCTTGCTTTTAGAAAGGCCGTGTGCTTACCATATTAAAGTTACTGAGTCAAAATTAAGGCAGATCAAGGTCAACGTTTTTTTTCTGCATCCCGTAAGAGATGATAGCACATACACATAAGACAAAGTTGTAACACATTCATACATTGTTGTTGACAAGTCATGAGTCCTGTCAACCCTTTCAGCTTTGCAATCTATCAGAAGTGTTTACAGATCTCTTACGCTATATCTCTATACGCTAAATTCCACATAGAAAATCATGGAGTACGTAAAATTCATGCACATTCAAATATTTGAGCAAATATATTCTCTCTCTATACATATGAATGAAACTCGTGGCCGCGGTCTGAGGTTCACAGTTCACTCAGCAAACAGTAGCTCATCACCGGGTCAAACACCAGCACAAGAATTAGCGCTATTAATGGTTCTTAATTAATGGATAATGGTTGCAGTTTTTATTTCTGTAACACTTGTTAAATGACTTGAAATGTATGTAATATTGTAAATTATGCTGCATACACCCAAATTTTATATTTTTGTCTATGCAATGTTCTTCCCTATTTATAAATGTCCATCTTTTGATTATTGCTGTTGCGTCAAGTAATTCTGTGTTTAATTGTTTTATTTATTTGTTTATTTCCAGCCTATTTTAAGCCAGCAATATAGGTATTTGTAAACAATAGTTGACTTAAAACAACCAAGCATGCTGGTTAAAAACATTTAACCCAACCAGTCGGGTTAGAACCCAATGCCTACCCAGTGCTGGCTTGCCAAATAATCAAATAACCAGCAATTTTTTAGAGCATATGTGTTTGAGATCTGTTGGTTTATTGACTTATTGTCTACAAAAACATCATTTCACCATCTTTTATTGCTGGATGAATCAGTGTTTTGAACAAATTCGGTTGTGTGAATGATATATATTGTATATTTAAAATATGAAATTCAGACATACTACATAAATTGCAGTGTTTTTGCACAAATCGGTTAAATATTTTATAACATCAGTTTTTCTTTCTCATGCCTTATCTTACCTTTAGTAGAGATCCAGTACTGCTGCTGAAACTGGTACGCTATTGAAAGAAAAACAAAATAGATGCATTCCAGATTCCGACAACGAACTTTTGAACCAGTACGGGAGTTGGGTGATCACAGTGCCACAGGGTCGGCTCATTCTGCTTTCTTGCGTTTGTTTGTTTAATACCAAACTAGGCTTTCTCCGTGGCATAATTAAATCAGTTCTAATGTACTATTTATGCATGCAGCCTCTGCATTATTCAAACAACACTTTTGCACATTATTGCATTTTTGTTGAAACACAAGAACTTGTGAGGTTGCCATTATTGAACAGCAAAACGTTCTCCCTGAAACCCCTCCCGAGATGCCATTTATTATTAATTTATCCCCCGCCACCTCCAAAAAGGAGCACAGAAGTGATTTAGAATGCATTCCTTTAGAATGCTGCATTAGCATTTTACTCAAAATGAGCAAAACATTTTTCAGTGTGAGCATTAAAAAAAAAACAACAACAACACTGTTGTTTATATTATTGCTTGGGATGGCAAGGCATTGTGCTGATATGATGGTGAAGTGGGAAAAGTTTTATCCTCTTGGTGCTCTGTTGAAGTTGCTGGGCAAGCTGTATTGTTTGTTTGCCTGAAGAGATCTATCAGGGAAGCAGGGAACAAACCAAACAAAAAATAAAAGCTGCATTAAATTGATGAAAAAGGTAAATATAAAAAGCAACAGGGTCGAGTGGCCTTGAAACTAAAGAAGACGTGGCAGCAGGAAATGAGTTTGACAGGACTTCATTTTGACATGAAATGAAAATCTATTTTTAAATGCATGTTATTGATCTTATTGTGAACTACTCATCATTGCACATTTTTATTTATGTGTTTATTTATTTTTACTTCAAATTCACTTACTTGATATTGTTACTCAATACAACATACCTCACTGGTGACATATGCACATCTTGTCCAGTCGTTTTGTCTGCTTAAATCCCGCCCCTTTCTTACAGTCAACTGCAAACACACATTCATATTTGCTCCAACCAATCAACAATCAATGAATTAAAACAAGTTCCCACCATCCTTTTTGTCAGTTTTACTTAGAAGTTCTGTTTTGTTGCATCTTCAATTACATTGCCGCTATAAATGAATATTCTGGGATTTACGAGTTAAGCTTATTTGACAGCATTTGTGGCATAATGTTGATTACCACAAGAAATAATTTCGACTTGCTCCTCGCATGAGTAGAGGTTAAACTGAGGCTCTTACAGTGGAAGTGAGGTCAATTTATGGAGCATAAATGTGAAGCTTTTATAAGTGAACTTATACGTTCATCTCCTGTTTAAACTGATGCAATGTTTGAGTTATACAGTTGTTACAGTTGTTTTCATTGATCCTGGATATTCTTTAAAATCTTCTTAATGATTAGTACTGCTCTCCAGCTATAGATGTTAAACTAACACATTTAAAATGTGTTACAACATTTGCACATCACATTCCGGAGGCACCGGGTTACATAACTCCTCACTCCGCAAATGTTGTCTGATGATGTTAGTATCAAAGAATGCATTTTATAGCCAAACAGCTACATTACTTTAATGACCCCTTTGACTGATAGAAAACATTATGTTCATTTCATTGTGGTGCCGTGACGTGCGGCATCTCCATCGTTGTAAATTGTGTGTGAAATGCAAGATCTACAGGAGCAGATTGCACCTCTTCCCTAAGGTAAGATGTGAATAGGAAGCCCTCCAAGAGGAACAGCCACCGTGAGGTTAATTAAGCAAAGTGTATTCCAGGGTTACGGTTCAAATGAAAATACAAATGACATCTGCCGTCGTTTGTCAGTGTCGCTCGCTCTGCATGCCTATCAAGCAATCATTGCGTTTCGAAACTGCAGCCAAAAGGTCACGCGAAGAAACAGACAGCACACCGCTTCCATTTGTCTCCGGTGATACGAAATGCATTTACTTGGATGACAACTTTTGTCTGTAGCATGTGGCTGGTGCGAGAAGAGCTGCTTATTCACTTTCTTTTCCTTTCTGATTGGATCTACACAACAAGCTAACATCGTTATGCTGCAATATTGCTACATTCTGACTTATTGTGTGGATTGTGTAGTGTACACACACAAATATTTATCTGTAACTTTGCACCAGGAGTCAAGAGGTTTCCAAGTTTCATCCATGGATGAAATTGCTTATACATTCCGGATTTTCAAATCTCCATGACTCCGTCCCATATGCGACATGCATGTAGATAGGCAGTGGAAATATTCTCTCTGCAGTGTTTTAGAGGAATAGTTCTGTTCAGTACAACTTAATGCCACAAACACTATCGACTGAGCTTATGTTGATTACCATCAGAATTAATTTTAATAGGGAAAAGGACAATTTTTTGGAAATGTTTTTTCTTTCACAGAAATGTGAAGCTTAAATTTTATAAAACACTTGGAGTCTGTTTTTCCCCCTGTGAAAGCATGTGTATTATTTGAGCTTTAAATAGGAATCCATGGAATCAGGGCTTTTTCTATCACACCTTTGTTGCAGCTTTACACAGAAAACACTCATATTGTTCATGTGGCTATGCTATTGTAAAAGTGTGAATTTTAAAATTTTTACGAATTGTCTTAATTCACATAATTGTACGCGTCACTGCAACCTTTGGCCTTCATAAACGGTTGTTTTTTACCTTGTAACTCAATTGTGCATTTCAGATGCTGTCACATCCTACAACCTCATCACCTGCAGAGAGAAACTGCAACTCAATCACACCAAAATACACATAATGATGGACTTAAAGGCGTCATAGTGGGTTATGAAAATACTATATTTCACTGGAACTTGTTTTTCATTAAACTGTTTTCTGTTTCTATTTTGTTTACTACTTTAAGTATTTATTCATTCAATGTCAATTGTCATTTATTAATTTATTCTGCCAGTGTTCTGTTGCTACAATTTTACATGTCAATAGAAGATCAAATAAAAGTACATAACTGACAACATGCTGTTACTGATTTTATGTAAAACCCTAAGAGGCTACAATATATTGTAACACTAGGCAGATATGAATAATATATACAAATAATATTAATGGTATAAATATACTAATAAATCATGTTTCTTTTGCAACCCTAAAAATGGTTCTGTTTAGCACCAAAAAAAGGTTCTGCTATTGTTACAAGCTGAACTTTTTTCTGGTACTGTTTAGAACCAATTTTCTAAAGAGTGTGGTCTTTAGTAAGCTTAAAGTCTTTTAATATTTTGTAAGAGGTTTTCTTTCACTGTGCAAGCCTGAGAGGTTTCATATGATGCACTGAAATCCCATCCATTTCATTAGAAATATAGTGCTGTTTTTATCTCGAAGCGGTTGTTTTTAAAAAAACTTTTTAGTCTTTATATGTCTATGTTTTCATTTTGCTTGTTTGTGCTTAGTGTTCTGTGTCTTCTGTAAACATTTGCCATGGATTGACACAACGGTAATTTAAATTAAATCAAATTACAGCCCTTCCATTTTTACCCCACAAATTTCTGAACCGTCATTGATGTTATTCATAAAACTGGTTTTGAAAACACGGTTTCTGCTTTTAATACAAAATAGCAACATCATTATCAGTCAAGAATGAGGGTTGTGTTACGCATACTTATTGTAAAATTGGCCCTATCCGCAAATTGCAGCACAAGGCATTTGGAACACTCCAATAAGTGCTCGGACAATCAATCCTGGACTCCCTCAAGCAGCCAGAGTGATACAGGTGTCTTCAAACCATTAAGGCTGATGACACCAACAACTTACACAGCCATGAATTATTAAATATAATAATGGATTATTTATAAAACTAGCCGTCCACACAAAGCTGAGGTGTTCATGTCAGTTTGGTTGGGATGGAAATGTCATTCAGTTTATGCTATGCTTCTCATTCATTGGATTACATTGATCATGTCATTTGAAAACAGGGACTAAAAGTAGAGTATGGTTGGATGAACAAAGCCAGACTGCAGAATGCTAAGTATGGGTATTAACGTCTAGTTTGTCAAACTAGCGAAAATGAAGCAACCGCAGACCAGCTAAGCGAAAGCCGTGAGAGAAAGCTTAGTGTCAAACTACTTTAAATATGTCAATGTAACCACAGAAAAGCCATTTAAATAAAACAACCAGTGTGTGGCTCTCAAATTGTGACAAAGTATTCAAAGATATCTACAGTGTTTGGCCCATAACTCTCGTCTTCTGTAAAAAAACGTTAAGTGGGAACCATTTCACGAAATTTGCTTAATAATTTAACACGGCCTTAAACCAATTCACTTCAAGTGCCCAGATGGTGTTTTTATTAGGCAAATGTTCAGTACTCAAGTAGAATAATTTACACACCTTAAAAAAAAGCCCTAGTACCTCCAAGCTCTGCAATCCACTAAACTATTCACCACGAATTATTCACCACGTGCTGTGCTATTTTATCTCAACAATAAAAGTCTTTTCTAGATTTCTGTCTGTTTGAGAATGGTTTTGACATTGCGAACTTGAGCCAACAAGCTCTGGTTCCTCCAAGACTTGTGATCAGTCCACAATAGTTCTTTAAAGATGCGTCTACAATCAAACATGGCACACCGTGTGGAATTACCTGCAGCTTGAAGCAGAGAATCCATCCACGTTTCGTGGAGTGGTGCTTGCTATCAGTACCTATTATACGTCTTGTTTTAATTGAATGAATTGAGCTTGAAAGTTGTACCAAAAGAGCCTCTTAAAACGATCCTCTATTTAGTATGCACAGAAGAATGTCAAAAAGTCAGGTAAACGAATTGGTCTGTCCTAATTGGCATAAAAGAGCACGCTCACATTTCTCTCATGTTTCTTTTGATTGGATCAGACTGGCGTCGTCCTTCTGATATGGAAATTGAGCTACCAACTCAGATGAGTGAGAAAATGTCAGCGTCATTAAAATGTGGACGACGGCCTTTTGATTACTTTCATTCTGGGCGAAAAAGACTGTCGCCAAGGAAGTGAATTATGAATATCTTGGAGAGCTATATTTGTTTCTCACTGTTTAAAACAGTTATGTCAGATGGGATACAAGTCTTTTACAGCGGATCACAGCAGGTAACGTGGCCGACTCAGCTATGATCAAAAGAAATAAGTGAAGTATGAAATGGCTTCCTGCGTCACAGTCTGTAGCATGCAGTCGGTTATATGAAGCCTGTAAGACTGACATTTTTGCCTACGGACAATTTGTCTTATTTATTCATGGAAAGAGCCAGTTAAGAGTTTACACTTCGGGTTAGAAGCACCATAAGAATTTTACCATGGCAGTGAGGACTGGAAAGTGTTTAAACATCTGTAACTCGGTGCTTTTTTGCAGTCTCAAACTTTGATTAAATATTCATTTGTTGTTTACCCTGTAAATCTTTTATATTAAAAACTTCAGTTATTGCTGCACCTCCACTGTAACTCAGTTATGAATGGCAGATTCACCAATAGTGTAAGAAGCTTCTGAAATCTTTCTTTCAATGTGTTTAATTTGTTTTTCACAATGGTGGTGGGTAAGTTATTAACACTAAGTCATTACTAGCTATTAATTATGTTTTTAACAGTGCAATTAGACTAGCCTAATCACTGTCTCTAAAAAGTATTGTATTACACACTACTAATTAATTTCTAAATCCTGTATCTCAAACAGCAGAACAATAGGCTACAAGGATTGACATGAAACTGTTCTTTTAATTCTTTGAAATAAAGTGGCATAACTTATTCTTGAACTGAACGAACTATTTAAAGTGACAAAGTTACATTCAAAAGTTTTAACATTAGATGTTACATTTTTATGTTAAATGGACTGTTGTTTTATACAGTGCAGCATGCAATTACATCAGAATTACCTGTAATTAAATTACAGAAAATATAAGAGTAAATAAATTACAGTAATTAAATTATTTGCTAATGCACCTGTTAATTATCATCATTTTGTTCTAGTAATTGTTACCATTGTAAATGTTCAACCTGAAAAAAAATGTTGCTAGTGTCACAAATTAGTTTAATAAGATCATCCAAACATTCTGAATATGTCTTGACATCCTAATAGTGGATGATTAAATCGTCGATTACAGTAGGTAAAACTGATGATTAATTTTCACAATTCAATAACTTTTGATCACTTTTAACAAAAGAAAAGTAGCCAATTCTAGACGTTTTGCGTAGGCCTGCTATTAAAACTATACTAACGTTTTGTGGTAAATTTGCAATGTTTAAATCTATAATGAGGTAATACATAATTGTGTGTTTTTTTCGATGCACTGTGCGATATAGTTCTCAAAGCAAAGCAACGGAGCAGCGAACTGTTGCTATGGTTACTCCTCAGGCGAACGCTAATGCTGGCGCGAAAGCTCGTATAATGTAACTTTTGCTCTGTGGTTATATGTGTAAAACGACTGGATGTCTTTAAGACATCTCAAACAATAATTAAGGCGGTCAGACCCCAGCATAAAACCCCTCCCCATTAATTCGCCACCTGACTGCATCAGCAGGCTATTTTATTCTAAGGTAGATATGCAGAATGTACACAATACGCGGCTGTTTAACTGTCAAGCGTGCTGTAGTGCGTCTCAGTGTGTGTCTTTAAGTAGTACGCTGCGGTAGGAGGAGTTGTAGCGGTTGTGACGCCGCCAGCGGAGCCGTGGTGCTGAGCTGAACAGCGCCTGTCCACCTGCAGTAGGGCGCAAGACCGACCGGGACAATATCGCATCGTTCAGCGGAACCCTGCAACCGACAGCACGTCTCACAGGAATTATCTCCACGTTTGTGAATAACAAACATCTGCCGCCTCTGCTGATGGCCAAAATGAAAACCGGCTGCGCGATTCTTGTGGCGTGTGCCTTAGTTGTGGGCACCTCTTTGGTAAGACTAAATGTTTTATTTACAAACACCCTGGAAGTAACACTACTTGAATTCAGACAGACCGTGCGGAACAGTGCACTTGTGTCCGTGCGTTTAATGCGCGTACTTACTAAAAAGAATCTAGTGGTGCATCGACTTTGTCTGTTTGGAAATGCAAAATTGCTTTCGCTGCACTTCTGTAACAGTCGATTTTGTGTTGAAATAACATTCAAACAAGTAAATCAGTTTGTGCTGAACACTGGTCGTCTATGGGGAAGCTGCAGTGGCTTGCAGCTGCACTTTTAGCACACATTGCAGAGGATGCGGCGATGCCTGTGGTGTGTCTGCAAGTAATGGTGCTGCTCTGTCCTTACTGGAGGAATATGCGAATATGCAAATGAACCGTATTCATATTAATATTCGTGCTATGGAATATTCATTAATAGGAACGTCAGGAATGATTTAACTTGTTGGATGCTAGAGAACTGGTTGCTTTGGTGAGTGGGATTATGAAACATTAATGTAGTAGTTAAAGACGCACGTATGGCAGTAAATGAAGTGCTGGGGTGCTGAGTAAATATAAGTTCTGGAAATAAGACATATTGCTGTTGGATGAGGCAGATATTGACATTCTTTTTGATGACTCATTCAGAACAAAATCTGTATCCAGCTGGGGGTGAAGTATAACTATAGAGCTGTATTCACATGGTGGGCAGTGGCAGCGCTGCTTTAGAAAGTAACCATCTCTCAGCTCTCTGACTAATGTGATCTGTAGGGATGCTTTGACACAGACCGTTCCTCTGTGGACGTATGAAAGAGCTTAGTGCGTCGGCTTTTTGTTGTCTTGATTTTTCAGGTTCATAGTTGTCTGTGTTTCCGAATGGAAAAATATAGGGAGAGAGAGAGAGACCCCTAAAGGCAACCTCTCGTTCGCTTCATGCACAGCCGAGGCCTGAGCTTGAACTCTGAATCGTTTTTAGAAAAGCCCACCATATTGAGACTGGCATAACCTGAATATGACCCACCATCTAATTATGCTAAATCTCTGTGGTGAGCACTATCCATTGATGAATACACACACACACGCACACACGCACACTCGCACATACACTAGCTCACTATCCTAAAATAAATGCCACTGTAATGGGCACAATTTCTCTACTGATTTACATGGCAGAACTCCAGCACAGCCTTCTTTACCCCGGATTTCCTGTCTTCCCTCGCATCTCCCTTTTCTCCCTCGGTTTGTTTTAATCATCAAACAGGCTCGTTTAGCTCTTGTTAATTTTTTAGAGAAGCTCTTAATGTTTTTTTGCTCGTGTCAGTTTCTTTAAAATCACCATTAGGGCATAAGAATGCAGGCCTCTAAATGCATATTAAGAGAATCACAGATTTGCTGCTTTTGATTTAGAATGTGTTCATTGGCGTGGAACTATTGAATATTCAAATACTCTTCCTAGACTGTAGTAGTGATCGTAACCAGGAGTATGTGCACAGCAAACGGTGTTTAAGCAGGTTACAGTGGGTGCTTGGAAAGATTATTGAGCTAGAGATATTGATATGAAAGAGATATTGCTTTGTTAGAGCTACAAAATAGAAAAAAAAATAGTTAACTTTTTTTTTATGAATAAATAATGTAATACGAATCACAAAAACAACTAATCATGATGATTAATCCAGCATTTTCTCTGAAGAATTTAATTTAATTACATTGTATTCTACTGCAATCAATTACTGATATTGACTGATTACAGTGATTATAATATCATTTATTAAAACAGACGTATTAATAATTTTAGATATATTATTAGATATAGATTTATTAAAGATTAATTAACTGGAACACTGTTTTATGGTCAGTGCAGTTACTGAAGTGTAATATGATTTTTAAATGTTTAAATAGTTTAAAAATAATTAAAATGACAAATTTGATGAGATTAATCTCAAGCCTTTTTTCAAAATCGTTTTAAGGAAAAAAAAACAAACATGTAAAACGTTTTATACTTTTGCGTTGATGATATTCATAAAAGAATGTGTTTTATCCCATATATTTTATATAATTGTTTTAAATACTGATATTGACAAAAATCATTATAATACAATTAAAAGTGACTTAATAATATTATCAATAATAAAGCTAAATTATATCCAGTTCAAAGGAACACTGTTGATAAGCTTGCTTGAGTGGAGGGTACATAAGACAAAAAAACAAAACACAAAAAAAACAATAGTACAAGGACTGCATCCCTTTGCCTCCTGAAGGTATTTATATCGTTTTCGATAACCTTGAATAAGAACCACAACCCTGTGGTCACAAATCAATTTGCCTAACCACTTTCCCTCTCCTGTGTCTTCATAGCCAATAATGTCTGTCTTTCTCAGGGGAGTCACGGAAACGCTCAGACCATCGCTCCATGCAGACCAGGTTTCTCCCAGAGTTTCTACACCGTATTTGTCCCCAGGGGTGTGCTGCAAGGCCTGAACATTCACAAAGGTAAGAGCTTGCAGTGCATTGCACGATTCGGTGCTGGTTTAAACGTGTGTGTGTGTGTGTGTGTGTGTGTGTGTTAATCTCAGTGGAGCTTGAGCAACAAGTTTGTGGGTGAATGTAAATGCTCGTGCATCACTTTCTCTCCATCGCTCTCTGTGTGTAGGCTAAATGTAATATGTTAAAAATAATTCTAGCTTCATTATTGCATATTTATGGAGAATAATTCCTAAGTCATAAGAAGATGTTGTTGAATATTCTTTGTTACTCTCCGCTATGCAGTAATTTACACTAGTTGTGCTTACTGTATGATTCCTCAAAAGGTGTTAACAGTGATCCAAAACCAGTTTCATCCGGCTTCGAAATAAGCACAGTGCGGAATAACAAGCACAGATAAACGGTTTAGAAAGGAAGAGCGGCGATGCAGATATGCCAGCGTGCTGAATGTTGATAGTACACGCAGGACCAGTAATGCAATTAGAACACGTTTAAAACACACAATGCCATTCAAATGCAATTTTCAAGGTCTGCAAAACGTCAGGTGATGCTTTTAAAGGAACACATCCACGCTGTGCCAGAAACTACGCTTCCTTCTTGGTGGGTGTCGAAAGTGTATACACGTTCCTAATTGTTGAGAGCTACAGTTGGCACACGTCTACATTAATCAAATGCACAAAGCCAGTGTCTCCTCCTGATCATAATCAATATGCATATTATTCAGCTTTAGTTTTCGACTCACAGACAAACTCTTGCTGGATGATTAAAAACACAAATAAATAAAAAACTGAAAAAAACCCATAATCTGAGTTTAATGGATAGTTCAGTGGCCAGGCTGGCTACAGAAGCCTCATTTAAATCTTCTGTTCGGCTCCCGCTGAGTGTTTTTGCCGCTTTGAGCTTTAAGCTTTTGCTTCAACCCCCCCCCAGCCCCCCCGTCCTGCGTGTAATACAGTTCCTCTATTCTTTCCCACATCTTTTCAGCAAGATTTCAGCCGTCCTTTTATGCTGTCGCTTTTCATTGTCATTGTGTGTGTGTGTGCGCGCGCGTTATGCAGGGATATGCTTTATCTATGGAATTTGTTTTGCTGTTACGGTAGGAGAAAAGATGTCAGGGGGAAAATTGGACTTGCAGAAAGAAATCATACAAGAAAATGGCACATTGATTCGATGAATTACCTGCTTTTTTTCCACCACATTCAAACTTTGATTGAGTATAACTGTTATCAGAGTAATCAATGGCCTTATTCACATAAACGTGGATGTGCAGAGGGAGATTTATTTGTTGTTCTCATTCTGCAACTTCTGCGCTGATGCGGGAACACGAAATCAAATCTTTGCAAGTAATTGTGCAATTTTTTTTTATTATTATTTATATTTTATTCTAAATACTTTTAGAAACGCTGCTCGTTTACAGTATGTCTGAGATTTGTTTGTTTTGATTCCAGCCTGTGGAGGTGTTGAGGGAACATTGTCAGTCATTGACATGTCAGATGTGCTTGTTACACAGCAAGTTGGTGGAGTGTTGGTGTGCGTGTCCAAGTGCTTGCGCATGAGTCAATCATTTTGTTTACTCGCAGATTTAGATATGAGCATTTTGCTGGGATCGACTCTGTAGCCTGTGCCCACAATATCCACCAGCCACCTTTCCTTCAATATCCAATAGTGCACTCTTCATTTTAAAAACATGCTTACCCCAGCACAACTTGGCACTCGGGTGTATATCGTCAGGCTGCAGTATGAGCCCTTATAGAGAGTGATTAATGTACAGTCACCGGCCTGGGGGAAGGGTGATGTGTTCAGAGGAACCGTAGTAATCGGGGAGTGGGGTCGCCTCACAGGGACATTAATGATAACAGCCTTGTGTAACCCAGAACCGTCAAAAGGGGAGAGTAATGGGTGAGCCGGTGCACTCGGTGGGGCCAGCGAGCATCAAGTCGAGAAAATCCAGCGTCAATTTAGCCGTGATTGTAAACATTGGCCTGACATCTCGAGAATGCTAATACCGAGGAGGGAATTCTCAGGAGCACCGTGTGGTCTGAGAGTTGAACTCGGCCAAGGAATCGAGAGTAGAAAGTTCCGCTTGAGTTGCCTCCATAACTGTTTAATATGGCTGCGGCGCACTGGGGTGAGAGTGAGCGATTCATCTCAGTTCTCTAGGTACTGCTTAGCATTGGTCTCTAAAGGCTGGCCATCCAAACAGAATCAGATATGACTACTCTTTCATGGCCAGAGCAGTTGGGGTGTCTGCCAGCTGTCCGCTGGTCTCGCAGCTGCTTGCGATGCAATTTGCTGATTCTGTTTAATTACACCGCTAGCTTGTTGTGTTCATTTTCTATTCATTTACAAAGGTGTTTGTTCGCGCTGGGCTTTTAATTATAGCAAAGTTTGGGTATGATGACAGCAGCGGTGCATTTATACCTATTATGCTCTTATCCTCATGATCGCTTTTATTGTACTTCTATGGATAACGAGCCTATTAAAGACATGGCCCTCGAATGAAGTCGACCGGAGTGGTTATAATTCAACCATCCAATGTTTCTAATATCTTTACACAGTAAAAACAGACAGCGTGAGTCCCTTCAGGCGCTCTGCCTCGCTAGACGTGATTCATCTTCACTCAGCATGTGAAAAGATTCATCATTTATGCTGACAAAATATAAATGCCAGGGTTGTCACATATTCAGCTGGCCTCAGGAGCATATGAAAGGCACCCGCATGGCCACGGTAAATAGGTATGGTAAGCATTTGTGTTTTACATGATTGGATTCCAGATTCTAAATGGGAAGTTTCGAACTGCGTGTAACATTGACTGATGATGCGATCATTTAGCATGGCTCGTTATAGCGGTAGGCAGTCTGGCTCAGGAGAAAATGATATTTTATGAGGTTTTATTGTGTTACGTCATGTCTTCCGGCGTTTATGCAAACGTTTATAGACGTATAAACTCATGCATAAACGACTCGTCTTGCTGTGTTGACATGTTTGGTGGGGTCCAAGCGTTTGAGACCACTCTGGAACAATTTAAAGAAAACAAAGGTGTGTTATGTACTGTCTGTAAAAGCTAGACATATATGAGGTTTGCGCAAATTTGATTGCATGTGCAAATGTTCATGAACCACATGCTGCTGTCATGGTAACACTTTACAGTAAGGTTCCATTTGTTAACATGAACTTAAAGTGAGAAATATTTTTAAATGCTTAATTTATACATTATTTAAATCAAAAGTTGTATCTGTATGTATTATTTAATGGATGTGAGCTAACATGAACCGCTGTATCTGTATTTATTATTTAACTAACATGAACTAACTGTTGTATTTGTATTAATATTAACAAAGGTTGATACATACTGTAACAAATGTACATCTCACCATTAATCAATGCATTAGCTAACATTGAGGCCCTTCATGTGTTACAGCTGCCATTTAAAGAAAAGAAAACAACCAAAAAAACAAGCTAAATATTAAAGGATTACTCCACCCCAAAATTTAAATAATCGCTTGCCCCCATGCTGTTTCAAACCCGTAAAAGCTTTGTTAATTTTCAGAACACAATTTAAGATAATTTGGATGAAAACCAGGAGGCTTGTGACTGTCCCATTAACTAGAAGGTAAATAACACTGTCAAGGTCCAGAAAAGTATGAAAGACATCGTCCAAATAGTTCATCTGCCCTCAGTGGTTCAATCTGTATGTTATGAAGCAACGAGAATACCTTTTGTACTCAAAGAAAATAAAAATAATGACTTTATCGCGGATGTGTCTCCTCTGCATCACCATAGCACCATTTTGGAGAGTATCCACTGTATGCTGTTTTGTGTCAGCTGATATTTAACTGATATAATATTTTTTGACCAAACAAAATCAATTAGAAACTATTTGAAATTTATTTATTTATTTTTTTTTAACAGTGGCTTTAGACTTTTTGACTCTTTTGATGTTAATATTCACTACAGTTCATATATAAAAATAGTATTGCAGTATTGTGAAAAAATATTAAAATTAAAAATAAAAGTTTTGTATAAACTGTGATTTAAACATCTTTTCCAAATAGAAGTATTCAAAAAAAAAAAAGAAAAGAAAAGAAAAACATACAATATCTATGTATAGACAATTGGATCAGTATAGATTTACAAGAAGAAAGAATAAGGATTCATAAACAACATACAAAACGCTTTTGAGAGTCTATTGTCCATGAAGACAAATAGAGCATTTGAGCGTGGGCCTTTTTCAGAGCAGGACCCCACCTGGGAGAGATAAACCATGAAAACGGATATTCCACTGATTGCACATTGTAGTGTAAACCATCATCTAGGCCTAAGAGCAGGATCAGGCACTTTAAAGCCAAAGACAGAGAGATGGAAATGGGGGGAGGACAGGTACACTCTAGCTCACAAAAGAACAATCTGATTTGAGTTGCACTTACCCCTAAATGGGGGTCTGAAAGGATGCTGTCAGAATGTGTTCAAGAGAACATGAGCGATGAACTTCAGTGCATAACCCTTTAATATCCGACACAGTGCTGGTGGGAAATGGAAGTCAGTCGCCTTTGCCGTTAGTTCAGAAGCAGCCATTAATCATCTTAATTACTAGTGCTTATGCATAGTCAGAGTCATTTGACTTCTCTGGCAGATTTGTGGCATTTGCAGTGCCACAAAATATAGTGCCTGCTTGGATTTCTAAGATATCCTACATATATACCACATTTTATCATCAATAAAATATACTAAGACCCCACTTCAGATGTCCTTTTGCTTTCAAAAAATGTGCCTCTCCCACAAGGACATCCATTAAATCCAAATGCACAGACATCTTAGGGCAGTTTCACAATAAAACCAGAACTAGGACTCCACCTGTGAGATGGAGACGCTTGGCGCTTGGACTCCCGGGCTCTCTCTCAGCTTTCCAGTCGTGTCTTAAAGTTTACCTCATTATCTAGCAAACACATTGCTCTCCATACTTACAGCGTGCTGTGGAACCTCTCATGGATACAGACATTCACAAAAGCTCATTAGGATGGTTCTGCTTGAGCCCTGTGTGTAGCTTTGGAGTCACAAACACAGCAGGGTTAAGAGTTTATTATCAAACAGAACTTTTCGACTGAATTCTGATTGGATGAGCTGGTTTGAATTTAGTTTAAGAGTAAAATTAGTAATAATAATAATAAGAAGAAATTATTATCTTTATTTTTGCTGTTAAATATTAACTCTTTCCCCGCCAGAATTTTTTTAAAAAGTTGCCAGCCACTGCCAGCATTTTTGATGATTTTCAACTAAATTTGACTGCCTACAGAATATTTCCTGTAATGCGTATATGAACATATATATCAAAATAAAGAACCAAGCCTCCATTTTATTCTATCTTCATGTGTTCATGTTTTATCATCACTTGATGATGGGTGCATCAATGCAGATGGGATTAATCAAAAATACAACATTTTTGACAAAAAACTGAGAAAAATGCATTATTATGAAATTTTTTATCAAATTACTGCATTTCCAAGCAAAATGCATTAATATATCATATTCTTTTACCTGTAAATAATTATATGAGTAATTGAAATTGCATTCAGTAAATAGAACAAATAGACACACACAAACAAACACACACACATACACACACGTTTATGCACACGCATATACATACAGTATGTTTACACACACACACACACATTTAGGCTACATACTACATATGTACCTATATATACACATACTCTTTATATATATATATCCCGCACACCCACACACATACATACAGTACATATTCCTATTCATATCGCTGGGTTATCGATCTATACACAACATAACTAGAGATGTTTCTGCGTCTGTAAAGGGTTCAAAGGGACTTTGTCGTGATCAGATTCAAAATGGTCAAAACACGATCTACATACATGATCTATATATATGATCTATATTATGATCTACATCATCTCTGATCCTTCCGTTTATGACAGTTGTCTTTTTTTCAAACCCGGTGGACCCAAGAAGTCCCATAACTCGTTCAGGACACGCACTAGGGCTTTCCATACCGTAATTCACCTAAAAGCAGGGATGACGTAAACACTTTGGCGGGGAAAGAGTTAATACATTTATGATATTAGCTGGGCAAACATGAATAGTTTTTAATGATTTTGTAATTAAAAACTTCTTTTATCAGTTTCCTAGTAGTTTTTCATCATACTGTTTTCATCTCATGGTCACATATTTTGAAATGACAGCATTCAAAATGTACAGCTTTTGATGTCATAATAAACAGCATGATCAAATGAAACAAAAATGTTTTTATCGGTTTTGTAATGCCCAAGGATGTTTACATATTACACAGTTGAAAATAACATGATTTGTGTGGTTTCGCTCAAGAATAGCGTATAATGTAAGAAAAGATGACATTTTCTTTCATGCTGTTACTTAACAGAAACCAGGTCTGCGACCAAGTATTCAAAAGTGTACCATGTGCATAGACTTGGTTTGTTTCATGCCTGATTTATTCTTCCGTCGCATTTTCATCTAGTTTTCCACACTGTTCATAATAAGCCTATATCAAGTTATATTAAAGGGAGAAATCTTGAATTCCTTGAATCTTTATTTTTCTTCCCATCCCTCTATCTCATGCTCTCTTTCTAACACTTACCAAGCAGTTCTTAATTAAGTTTTCTTATGAAACCATGGGTCACTGTCTATTTGAATATAAATCAGATTGGATTTTCATCTTAAAGGCAGACCTTTCACTGCTGGCTGCATGTATACTATTAGCCAGCAAGGAATTTTTCATTTGCATTGGCCCGTCACTTAGAGTTATGTTCTGATCTAACGTATTCATATGCTTTGGTGCTTAAGGTCGTTAACCTGAGATCGCGGTGGCAGAAGTGGGCTGTGATTCTGCTGGAAGGCCTTGAGCGCACTGTTTTGAAAGAAAAATGTTGATTCATTCATTATTACCAATATTGAAGTGAATAATTCTTTTTTTAATAGAAATTTCAGTTTGTTATACATCAGAGTGAAAAATCTGGCGCATATGCAAGGACACTTCAATCCAAAAGCACAACTTCAGTCTATAAAATATTTCAGTGTGATTAGACTATCAAAGAATGGCTACAAGGTAACAAGGAAATTGTTTACTTGTGATCATATCTTTCAGACTCAGTCCTTCAGATTCACTGAATACATTTGACTCAAACAATTTGCTCTGAAACAGGGCATTGGTACTGTACTTCTCTCATGAGCATGCCAAGGACAGCTAGGGCAGAGGTCAAGTCATATGGACTATTTTTAGGCTGCTTTTGTGTCTTGAAAGCTCCCGTTTCTATTCATTACGCTGTAAAAGAATCAACATATTCTTACTTCATTTTCACTTAAAATTTAGCTAAATTTTAGTTTTTAACTTTAAGATGGTAGGCATTTTGTCTCCTTTTGTGTTCCACAGAGAAAATTAGAGTAAAAATGCCTAAAAATCCCAAAAATAACATAAAAATATTTTAGCATTATATACTGTTTCTATATTTTAACATATTTCATTTTAAATGTACACATTGTACATTTAAATGTACATGCTTATTTATATTTCGTAATTTTACCATTTTTGTATTTATATTAGTTTTTTTTATTATTTTAGTTTTAGTAATTTTATGCATCTACTTAATCTTACTTTGTTTAATTGAATTTTCTTGCCAAGGAAAAATTAATATTTTCAACTTTTATTTTTTTTTATTTAATATTTTTTATTTTATTTCATTATATTTCAGGTTTACTAAAATAATCTTTCATAAAAAAAAAAGAAAACAAAGAAAACAAATGTACAACATGTTTTAAACAAAAAGAAGGTGAATAAACAATGTAATTTTCTTTTTGTGTGGGTGTACTGATATTTTAAGAGTATTTGTCTTATGGTATATATTTATAAAAATATTTTTGCACTGCAAGAATGTTAAACTAAACTCTCTCACATTTTCTATATACATACATATGCATATGTGTTCTCAGCGGGCCATTATGAGTTTCATGACTCTGACCTAGCGGTGTCTTTAATTCCTCATTGTGCCCTTAGGTTCTGTTTTAATTACTTCTTCCTTTGACATGGTGGGTTTATTTTAAGGAGCAAATACTAAAACGCCACCGGGAAAGCGAACATGATTCAGCCCAGAGAGTCTCTCGGTTTGGCACCAATCTAAACCGAACTGAAGAAGGTAATAGGAAAGAGGTGAGGTGTAGAGCCTTTTTCCGCTGTTGGAGATCGCAGAAGGGCTGGAGGGGGGGGAAGAAGGGAGCATGTGAAGAAAGAGGTGAGAAATGCTAATTGTATTCATAAGATGCAGCCTTAGTTTATCCTTATCTATGCACCTCTCCCTCTCTCTCTTTCTTTTTGAGGCTTGCAGACAGCTTCACTTCAAGTCCTCAGGCTGTCTTAAAGAGATTCTGTTGAGAGTGCTGTGGTCAGGGACTGTCGGACATGCATTTAGTCTGTTTGCTTATATAAATGCAGAACTCACAAGGAGAGATAAATACACATGGATAAACAGAAAAGGTGTTGCTGAGAATATTTGGCTGACGTCTTGAATTTGAGTTGCAGACACGGGCACACAGCCTCTTTTCCAGCCTGACAGTTTGTCATTTGATTGTGTTTTTGGGGTTACATTCAATGTTTGCAGCATTTTGACTTGATTGACAAGGGCCACAGGAAGTGGAAGCATTCCTCCATTCAGTGAGTGATTATCTTAAATGGAGAAATTAAAGGATTAAAAACTGGCCCAGTAATCCAGCTGTCAATCTCTTGACTCATTAAGGAGTTGGAAGAAAGAAGGACAGAGAGAGAAGAGAGGAAACTTAGGTGTTTGGAAGAGAGGATTAGTCCTTCGGTGTATCTCTCGGCTCCGTTTTCCTAATCTTTGTGAAACCTTGTATCATTGTAGATGATATCACAAATATGATGTTCTGTAGAAAGAGACAGTTCATCCAGAAATTAAATACTGTCATTATTTTTTACTTTCTTTTGGTGACTTTTTAATGTCTTGGCTGGTCTTTAACATTTGGTTAAAAGGGGCTCTCCAAATCCAAAATGACTAGAATAAAGCAACTGGTGCTGTGTTCATGTTAATATTATTTAAATTTCAGCAATTTTGCTATTTAGCTTTAATTTATTGCTAGCTCAGATTTAGTTTTAGAGCCAGATTTACTAATGGCTAGTGCCAGCGCAAATAATTTTTTGCGGTTAAAATCAGGATTTGCTAAAGATACACACTGCAGAATTAGCGCTTAAAAGATGTGGACACAGCTATTTTTGCATTTGACCTTATTAAATATGCATTTGTAGGAGTTTCCCTTTCAGATGCAAAATTTATGAGGAGGAGAGTATTAAAGAGTTAGTTCACCCCAGAATGAAAATTCTGTCATTATTTACTCCAAAACCATAAGACAGAAAACATAACTCAGGGGAGAAGAATGGTTGAGTAAATTGTTATTTTTGTTTTCTTTGTGCAAAAAAGTATTCTTGTAGCGTCGCAAAACTGAAGTTGATCCACTGATGTCACATGGACTGTTTTACTGATGTTTTTACAACAGTACGTTTCTGGATCTGGGAACATTTTCGTTGCATTGCTGTCTATGGAGGGTTAGATAGCTCTCTGATTTCTTCAAAAATATCTTAATTTGTGTTCTGAAGATGGATGAAGTTCTTACGGGTTTGGAACAACATAAGGGTGTTTTAATAATGTTTTAGTCCTATTACTGTATGTCTTATTGCTCTCTTTATATCTTCTAGTTTTTTTAGTTTTATACTTTGTAAAGCACAGTGGTCAACCTCTGTTGTGTTATGCTATATAAATAAATGAAATGAAATGAGGGTGAGTAATTATTGATTTATTTGTACCATTATTAAGCCAGGTGGTAATTTGCGCTGCTCTTGGTAGATTGCTCTGGTAATTGTGGACATGATCTGGCTGTTGTCTGAAAATCACCCTCAGATTTTCTCCTCCCATCTGGGCTTTTATGGAATTGCGCTCTAATACTAATTTGCCCTGTTTAGTAAATCTGGCCATTAGTACTTTTACTTAAACTTAAACTTATCCTTATTTTATTTTTTGCATGTTTCCAAGTCAATTAAAGTTTATTTTAAGTTTCTGAAGTTTTTCATCTAACATTACTAATATTTTATTTTATCTTCATTTAAATGAATAAAATATTTTTGGCATTTTGAGCATGAAGGAAGTCTCTTGATATTCACCTTCATTCACATTTATTATGTGTAGCCATAATATCTTTTGACAATCCACCTTTTGTGTGCCATAGAAAAAATAAAAGTCATATGGGTTTGTAACAACATGAGGTTACTTTCCTCGAACTATTCCTTGAAGTTTTCTTTGAAGCACACTTTTTGAAAACAAGCTCTGTACAATTATGAAATAAGCAGGCCAGTGAAAAGGCAGATTAATAAATCAGACTATGAGGAGGAGAACGATATTAATAGAAATATTGTGGACTTCATAATATAAATCCCAAGTATTTGACTAAGGGCTCTTTCAAAGCCATTGTCTACACTGACAGTCTGGAACAGACTGAACTATCCATATCTGCATCCGTCCTTTCATTGATTTCTTTTGTTATTAAGTCTTTTATATTGTGCATAACAGGGAGGCATCTCTTGTAAATTATGAATATCAGCTCGAACTTGTAGATGTTTCTAGAATCCTGGAGCTGCTTTGGGGACTGGAGTAAGGCGAGGAAAAATCAATATAAATTTCCACTGTGCTGCCAGTTCAACATGGTCACTCACTTACAGCATTGATCGGCTCTTCTAAAGAATCTTTCTAGTTTTATTTATACGTTCATACATGCATTCGTACAAACACAAACCTATCTGAAAAGTAAAAATGCTGAAGGACAAGGAAACGCATGTCGAGAGGAGGTGAAGCCAGGTGAGACCATAAAAGCAGAAAAAAAATCGAGGATTCAAGGTCTGTGTCTTACCAAATTCCCAAAGCTTGCTGAAGTTCCCTGGACGTTGGCCAGGAATGCAAATATGATTATCAAAAAATATCTTCCGCAAGTGCTCAGACTCTAAATTGTCCTCTTCAGACTTTGTATAAATTTTCCACAGCTCTTCATGTTCACTGAACTGTTGTGGTCTGTAACTAAAAAGACGTATGGTGGCACAGGCTTCAGCACTTTTGCGCTGATAAAGAGCTTGGCCATTGGTGGGTAAAAATTATGTTTGCAAAAGGACTATTTAAATTTCATCCCTGGCTACCAGTGGCTTAATTTTGAATTCTGCAAGTGTGTACAATATTCATTATCACCAAATGCAGCAGTTTCATATGAAAAAAAGTAAACATTACCAGACCCTCGGCTGATATTTGGTTTATTTATTTATTCAAATCATGAATGCTGTTTACAACAGATAATTTGGAGGTGAGGTATGAGACCTGACTGTGAATGAAAAGTCCACAATGTCCATTGGCCATTGTGCTAGATGTGATATTTCACTAAATAGCACAAATAAATCCATTTCTGCTTCGCTCACTGAGTCATCACTGCACTTGCGCTCGTACAGTCTGGTTTTTAAATTACCCTGTAATATTTTGCTTTGCCGATTACGTGTAACTGCAAGACGGCCTTAATTAAGCACTTCAAGTCTATACCAAGAACTAACAAAAGAGTCAGAAATGCATTTCCAAATGGCTTTAATTTATCAGATGAATCTATTGATGAGAGGCAAATAGATGTCTGAACGCATAAGGTCAGGGTTGAGTAATGTTCTTCTCATTGAGTTTTGATTCTGCAGGTATGCTTGACACCGCAAATGACATTGGAGCTGTAAAAAACTAATTATCACCATGGTCATGTACAGCAAGAGTATTATTATTGCAGCAATGCTGTGAAGTGTAGTGTTAGTTCACATTCAGAAAATCTAGACATCGCGTTTTGAATTCTGCACAATCCACAGGAATTTTCTTTTTAATATTTATTAATCAATTTTTTTCTTTTGATTATAGAGACAGGCTAGCAGACACAGAAATATGTTGCTCGGCTGTGCCTCTGACAGTTTAAGGAATTTTGAGTCTTTTGAGGTTCTACCACATCATTAACATTAATCGTGTCATTAAATAATATACCTGTGGTTTTGGCTGTACTGTTGCATCCACCGCAGATGCTGGTTTATTTATAATGTTATTCATTAAAGAAATCTGAAAAAACAAATAAACAAATCTGCAGTTCAAGTCTTTTCCACATTAATATCAACCAGAAATGTTTATTGAGCACCAAATTTAGCATATTATAATGATTTTTTGAAGACTGGAGTGATGCCTGCTGAAATACAGCTTTTATTTTACATAGCTTTTATAAAAACATTTATTTTAAATTATTTAAAAAATATTTTTAAATTAAACAAATTCAGCACTGGTGAGTTATTTTAAAAACAGTTCGCTGACTCCATACTTTTAAATGGATGTATATTTATTTTTAATCAAAACTTGTGTATTATTTGACCTAAGTGAATAAAAGCAATTTTAATCACAGTAAAATCACGCATATTCTTTATGGATTAGCGTTCAGGTTTTTTTTCCAGCTTTATTTTTTTAAATAAATGATATTGTAATAATTAGACCATAAGTGTGTTAATCGCTGCTTAAATTGTACTGAACTCAAAATAATTTACACCTGTTTAAAAAAGCCCCTCTACAAGCTACTTCCTAGGCACATATACAGTACAAACTCAACACACCACACAAAGATGTGCAGATGTTCAGACACGTGTACGCATACACACACGCACACACACATGTAAACCCAGATCCTAGCAACCGCTGTGAATGTGCCATTAAACGGCTGTGTTCTGTGATGTCATTGTGTTTAAATCTCAGGAGAAATGCCTATCACAGATGTAGTAGCACCAATCTTCTACTGTATAGTCTCTCCAAACATCAGTACTGGAAAATACCAGGATTTTCCCAGCCGACCCCCACAGAGTTACAAAACGGAAGGTTCACTTTATTGCTTTGAAGCTGCACGGCTTAGAAAATACACATATGAATGGAAAAGTGCATTGCAAACACAAAACATGTGCAAACATCGGTTCAAAGACACACTCTTTTGTTACTAAGCTTAGAAGGTGATTTCATCTGAAAGTATAATGACATTGAAGGAAGCACCATCACTGTTGAGTTACACAGATCAAAAGGCTGCGAGTTAAAGTACTTCCTGATCCTGTGGCCTGTGGCTTCTTCTGTTTCCTTTTTAGATCCAATTTACATAGCCAATCCTTAACCAATCTCACATATCTCTGTTTTTATATATGAAGAGTAACATTTTTCTGTGATATTTTTTTTTTCTGCAGGTTACATTAATACACCAGTAGGTGTCCACAATTATTAGTAAGTCATTAGTTATGTAATCTGTAGGAATGGAATAAGTGCCTATTTTTATAAATAATGTCAGTTAAAAAAGGTGCAGCACTCACTCTTTAAGATATCAAAACTTTATAAATTAAAATGACGTTTTTGCTGTTATCAAGGCCTTCATAGTTCAAAAATGCTGATTCATTCAGTAACGGAAACAGTAATGAGTCATTGAATCATTCAAACATCTCATTAGTGTAAAAACACAGTATGTTTCTCTGAGACATATTTGCAGTTGTTCTATGAGAATATTGTGTAAAATTTGGTTGTCAGTATTAAACTTATTTATCGAACTGCTTGTTTTAAATGCAGTGTATCTGTATATTTATCATATAGTCTTTTTGTTCTTCTAGTTGTTTATTGTTGAGAAGACTGAGTTGATTTGACATCCAGTGTTGTTTATGAATGTGAATGTGAAACTGTTAAGGCCCTGATATACTTCAAAAACGTACTGAAATGATGTCATTTTGAACAAAATCAGGCCAAAACAAACTTTTGAATCGGCTCACCAAAGCAAACTTTTTGGGGAGTTTATTTTGACTCCTAAACAACTTTGAGCCACCGTTGGTCCGAGGCGGTAATGCAATTGCTGGGTGTGTTTACATTTTTTTTCACGGTTCATTTCTCATTCAACCAAGGTCAGGCAAGGGAGAAACATCTCCAAGTCACTATATACATAGCTGAGCTGCCACATATATCCGCACCTGTACAGTCGCTCGCAGAGAGACTTTAAAAGTTCAGCGAAAGCAATTAATTCCTACAAAGAAATTACAATGAAGCTTGTGTCAGTGACCCGGAGTTATGCAACAAGTGACGTAAAGAAACATCAGATTCAAGTTTTTCAAAGCCATGAAAAGAATGAAAGGAATGGTAGCAAGCAAATAAATATTACACAATTTAAAAGGTATACAATTAATAAACCTTTGTTTTTATCAAACTTACAGGCTGCCTTTGGAGCCGCGAGTTATGTTTAGATTAATCTACACCCCGCCTCCAGCAGCACGGGGATGTCAGAATGTTCGGAAACAGTAAACTTTCACTCAACCTTTTCAAACTTATTTTTGCCCTCAAACGAAGAACAAAAAATACCTTTGTTTGAAGTATATCGGGGACTTTAGTGTATCTACTGTACATTGCACATTAAGTAGTAGCACCAAAATATTGATATTTGGAATCAAAACAAATTTGTGAAAGAGGCACACATTTAAGGCAGTTTTTAACAATAACAGCAGAATGGCCCATGTTAGTTAAATTTGTGATTCAGTCTGTATCATTCGAACAGCTTTTCTAGTGGTTCATTTGAAATACAGTCTCTGTTCATACAAGAGTAATTGCATCTTACAGAATGCAGCGAACAAAACGAGTGCTGGATGAGCTGGATATTTACTTACAGTAAGTTGAAACTAAATCTGCAAATGCTTCCTATGATTTGGTGAAGATGAAGAAGCTCTTTATTAAGATCTACACATGCATGTACAGCTTGTACTTGTTCAACCCAAAAGAATATTGAAACACTAAGGCCGGTTTCACACAGCAAGTGCGAGTGTTTAATTAAAGTGACAGCACACTTTTAATGGATAAAATAATTATGATTATAAACAAAGTGCTCAAATGAAGAAAATAAGCATGTGTAGTGTGTTTGAACAAGAACTGGAGTATGTCAGAAAATAAAATAAAGAATAAAAAGCATGTATAGAAGATTTACCCCTTTAAGCTTGTTTTTAATTATTCCGTTTGGGTAAAAGTATTGTGTGTTATTAGCAGCAAATTCTATATAGAAGTATGACTGAAACAACATGATCGGAGCATTTTTTATTGTCTACGCTGCAACTGTGGTAATAAAAAAACTCATACAAACGATATCTTTGGAATAATTTGCTGAACTGTTTTTTCCAGGTGATAAATGATATAAAAATATCGACTTCCAGTCAGAAACCAACCAGTTTCAACAAGCTCAAGAATTTAACAGACGACACAAGTCCACCACGCATAAATAATAAAGTGTTATCGTTTGTAGTTACAGCTAGTTATCGTTGTATATAGCAGTTGTCAAGATTTTCCGTTCTGTTGTACTTCTTTAGCAATGTTTAAACACTGATCAGATCAAAGCAGACTGTTTTTAATATTTTATTTTTACTATATTCTACTGCATGTACCTTGTAGTGTGACTGTTTTTTTAGTGGATTAATTTACTGTATCTTTGGAGTAGCTTGCCCAACGCTGTTGACATCAGATCAAATGTAGTTTGGTTACCCACAATGCCATATTTCTTTACACCCCCTTGGCAGCAACGTAACATGCTTAACTATGCATAGACATGGATGTTGACTCAAGAATCATGAGCAAATCACCTATTTAAAGAGCACCATAGTGTGTGCCCTCGGGATTATGCAGCTGTCTCGTGTCTTTGTGTGAGAGAGAATAATTGTTTTTTCTCTAATTACGAACGTGAGATGTGGCTGCTGCTGGTGTGGTTGTTCACAGCTGCCATCTTTTCATTCTTGTTGGCACCTTTCTGGCTGAAAATGGGATTTTCTACCATCTGGATTTGTGGTTTATGCTGATGAAACAAAGTTGCTAGAGTGGAATTGAACATAGTTTGCTGTACAATTTCTCATTATATTACAGTGAAAAAATCTGTTATGGTTTCCATAAGCAATTTGTTTGAACTTTAAGGGTGAATTCACTAAACAAACGTGGTCTTTCAGAAAGAAAAAAAAAACACATCACATGCACTAATCACTAGCAGTACAATTTAATCAGCCACTAAATGCACAAACAAGACTTGTTTCTATGTAAATAAGGCTTGTTAAAAACTATGCCTTGTTTGCAAAAACTCCGCAATTACTGTTGCGCTATCACCGCCTACAGAAAGCAGTCTGTAAACAGAATTGTATTAAACAAGGGTGTTTATGTGCATTTTCTATTGATCATGGCAGCTGTTACCCATCAAATGATGGAAGACAGCGATATAAAGGCGGATGCGATGGGTAGTTCATGCTTCAAAGCGACTTAACCCTGTGAAGCCTGACATATGAAGTAATAAATAATAGTCCGAAAAAAAAAATAATATATTTTTTAAATAACTTTTATTAATATTTTGAATAATATTATTTTTATAATAATAATTTTAAAAAAAACATACATATGTATATGTATTGTCACGGATGAAGAATCACAGGACAAGGGCGTGGTGAGAAAACCCCGGAGGGTGGATTTATTTACAGGGTGCAGAGTGAACATAACAGGAAATACGGTGCTCCGGTGGTGGATGTGCTCAGTCCTTCAAGTGCCAGTGAGGGTGATAAGTCGTGCTGGGGGGGAAGGCTGGTCTCTCACACGCTGCTGTCTGGAAGGAAATAGAGAGGGTACGTTAGTGCTGGCTCTCTTGGAGAATCATCTTAGCTTTTGGTGAGGCTCACGCGGCTTATGTGGCCACGGTCAAACGAACCACAGCTATGACCGAGCAGCCTGTGACGAGGAGGGGCAGGTGTTCCTCGTCTGTTTCCAGGGCAATGCTGATGAGACTTCGGGACGCTCATCACACTCCCCCTCATCCTGGTCCTGTGGATGAGATAGTAGGGGAGAAACAGGAGGTGGGTGGGGAGTGACCCCTGACAGACCTGCAAAAGCTGCCCAGATCCGAGAGAGGCCATCAGCGTTGGTGGCTCCTGCCCGATGACGCACAACGAAGTGGAAGTCCTGGATCTCAAGGAACCAGCTTGTCACCCTGGGATTGGTGTCCTTGGCCCAGGCCTTCTACTACAGGGGGGCGTGGTCGGGGATGAGGGTGAACCTTCGGCCCAGGAGGTAGTAACGCAGCTCTAGGACTGCCCACTTGATTGCCAGGCCTTCCTTCTCGACGGCTGCGTAGTTTCTCTCGGCCAGGGACAGCTTCCTGCTGATATACAAGACGGGATGCTCCTCACCTTCTTGTACTTGGGACAGAACGGCTCCCAGTCCTGTATCGGAGGCATCCGTCTGCAGCAGGAAGGGGCAGCTGAAGTCCAGTGTGCGGAGGACCGGTTCAGAGGTGAGGACTGTCTTCACCCGCTGGAAGGCTTCCTCTGTCCAATGAATTTTCTCGAGCTGCCCCTTCCTGGTCAGGTCTGTCACAGTGGCGGCTAAGTAGGAGAAGTTAGGGATAAAGCAGCAGTAGTAGCCCACCAACCCCAAGAAGGCTCATCCTCTGGAACATGGCTTGCTCCCCGTGAAGGCCAAAGGGAATGGTCCGGTACCGCCAGTGGCCAATAGGAGTTGAGAAGGCAGTTTTAGCTTTTCAGCAGATTCAGTCAACGGTACCTGCCAGTGAGGTGGTGAGGTCCAGGGCCGAGATGTACCAGGCCCTTCTCAACCAGTCAAAGCAGCTCGTCCACCCAAAGCATGGGGTAGCCCTTGAATTTGGAGACTTCATTCAGCCGACGGAAGTCATTGCAGAAGCGGAGGGTGCCATCAGGTTTTTGGACCATCACGATGGGGCTCGACCATGGGCTGCGAGATGGCTCAATTACCCCTAACTTCAACATCTGTTGTATTTCCTCCTCTATAGCCTGACGACTTGCCTCAGGGACACGGTAGGGCCGCTACTGGGCGATGACTCCTGGGGGCGTCCTGATGTCATGGTGGATGACGTTGGTCTGCCCGGGTAGGGTAAAGAAAACATCCGAGAACTGACCGATCAGGTGCTCCAGCTCCATCTTCTGGGCTGACAGTTCGGGGTTGACGTCGACAGCCACGGGATCGGAGACCATGAGAGCCATTAGGATCCCGAAGAGGACGTAGGGGATCATTAAATCCCAGTCCCTCCGGTCTTCTGCCGCCACACACCAGAGCGTTTGCTTCAAGGTTTCAATCACCACGCGTTCTGCTATCCGTTCAGCCGTGGGTCTTCCTTCTAAGAGCCAATGCTGCACCAGTCGCGTCAGTTCGGCGGCCTGGGCATGGGCCAGCAGATGGGGTTTGTATTCCCAGTTGAAGAAATACTGTGCAGCGCAAATGGGAGAGAGACCAAGCCTGGCCAGAATTTCCTTCTTTACTTCGTCATATTGGTCAACAGTGTCAGCAGGGAGGGAGAAGTAAGTCGTGCTGTGGAAAGGCTGGTCGGTCACACGCTGCTGTCTGGAAGGAAATAGAGAGGGTATGTTAGTGCTGGCTCTCGTGAAGAATCATCTCAGCTTCTGGTGATGCTCACACAGCTTATGTGGCCGTGGCCAAACGAGCCGCAGCTGTGACCGATCAGCCTGTGACGAGGAGGGCAGGGTGTTTCCAGGGCGACGCTGATGAGACTTTGGGACACTCGTCACTATATATATATATATATATATATATATATATATGTAACCTATATATACAGACAGTATGTTGAACCGTAAGATAAAGTAAAAAATCAATGACACATTTACAAAACTACCTTTTAGCAGATGAGAAATATACTAAATTTACTGTTACATGTATTGTAACCACTGTAACCAAAACCAGGCATTTTCTGGTTTTAATTTTAAGGCAGTGGGGCAGTGGGGCAACCAGCAACTGTTTGGTTATCCGCATTCTTCAAAATATAAATGTTGCAAATGAATGTGTAAAGGATGACATAAGTTTTATTTTTGAATGAACTATCCCTTTAAGCTGTCAGTCAGATGACAGAAGGCATGTAGATGATTGTGTACAACAGGATTATCCCTATTTGTAGCCTAAATATGATATAGTAGACTATAGGGTTAATTGACAAACCACTATTTGTAGATGTTCTGTGTTTGTCTGTTCTTCTAAAGCATCACTATCAGTGACCTTTGACCTTTGCCTTTTGTTTACAAGCAAAGCCGTGAGCCAGTGCCCAGGTCCCAGGAGTTCTTCGTGTGTCACCAACAGTAACCCTTGTCACAGTGATGTTGATGGCCCGAGGGGTCTCTGCTTCAGTGACAGCTGACAGAAGAGTGCAGAAAGAAGCTGGGCCCTGGGAGGCCAGTCGTGCTTTTCAAACAGAAACAGGGACTACAGGTGTCAGAATCCATCTGTCCAACCTGATAACGAGTCCTAGGATCCACTCTAACCTATTTAGCTGTTTAGTGTTGATCCACAATCTTTTAGGGATGATTAGCTAATTAAACAGGTCCCATAATATCAGCAGTATTTTAAGGTATAGAAACCTTATTTTGCACATCAAATCCATATAGGATGCTATTAAAGTGTTAGTTCACACAAATGTTCATGCTCATGTTGTTTACCATAGCTGTCAAATATTATTAAAGCTTTTTTGATAAGCAGTGTATCGTGAACCAAAAGTGCCCACAGTTGGGGACTGTGGTGGAGGGCAAGATTTGAATTTAATATAATGTGTCTTTTGATATTGTGATTACAGTGTCTTTTGGGACAGCTCATGTTTGAATGCCTCTATGCCAAAATGTATTTAGATTGTATGAACATGCAACCAAGCGAAACACTGATTTGTTATTTATGAGCCTCATCTCAAGACCTAGTTTTGTTCTGTTTATTTGATTTATTGGTTCAGACAGTAGTCTAATAAAGTCTAAGGATTCTGTGTTAATGTTCCTGCTTGTTTGTTCACAATACCATGTAGTTTTGTTAATGATTGTTTTATTATTATTTCTATTTTGTCTATGTAAATTCTAAATTCCAAACAATCATTAAGATTCAGACTTGACCTTCCTATTATATTACATTGTAATATATTATATCTATATATTAATTATAAAAACTTTTTTATGAGGGAAATTAACTTTTATTCAGCAACAATGAATTAAATGTATCAAAAGTGACAGTCGTTTATAATGCTCTAAAGATTTCAGTTCCAAATAAATGCTTTTCTTTTGAACTTTCTATTCCTCAAAAAATCCTAAAAATAGACTCAGTTTTTTCAAGGGACAGCTTTGTCAACAGGAATAAAGTACACTGTAAAATATAGTAAAACATAGTTTTATTGCATTTTTGAACAAATACAGTACATGCAGTCTTGTTGAGCATAAGAGACATCCAAAAATGAAAATTGTATCATCATTTACTCACCCTCAAGTAGTTCCAAACCTGTATAAATTTCTTCATTCTGCCGAACACAAAGGAAGATATTTTTAAGAAAGTTTGTAACCAGGCTGTTTTGGTCACCATTGACTTTCATAGTATTTTTTTCCCTACTATGGAAGTCAATGATGACCCAAAACATGTTCATTCTTTGGGTGAACTATTCATTTAACTGACTGACCTGAACTCAGAATTTTACCTGGCTGATAATTAATTTTTGTCGTTATTTATTTTACACACTGTGACTCAAAGGGGTGCTTGGATACTCTGTCATGAGTGGCATGTCTGCCAAATGTCTTAGACCGTTTTATATGCACGACCCATCATACATTGAGGGACAAATTGACTGATGAATTCCTCTGGTTCCTAACGAAAATGGTCTATTTAGTTGTAATTGAGTGATATGCAAGGGGAGATTATGCAAGTCAACCTTCACAGACCCCATTAAACAGCTTGACAAAAGCATTTTTTGCCTATTTTCTGTTAAGACAGGAATTTGGGGCAGGACCAGCCAAGTTACTGCCTTTAAGATGAATTGCAATGCTAACAGATAGCTGTCTCTAGGTATTATGGACCACTTGCTATTTCTAGTCAGAGATATGTGGTAGTAGTGGATGGCAGCAGTATTTTTTGTCCAAGAAAGACTGTAAATTTTAAATGTGGAATCTTCTAAATGTTATTTTTGGCATTTTTAGGAGTACGCTAGTATATAGATGGCCTTGAAGCTTAGAGATATTGTCTAAAAGCCACAAAACTTAAGTGTTGATGTCATGAGGTCTTGAGCCATTTTTAGTACAGTGCCGAAGATGATGAAGAATGAAGGGTGCCATTTTTTGCCTCTGGGTGACTGTCTCTTTGTCTGTCTGTGTTTATCTTTATGTTTATATTTACATCCACATTTATCGACTGTCAAACCTTTGTGTCCACTGTTAGATTTTCTATTTATGTGCGTTACGTTACAAATGTGATATACTTGTAATTAAATGTTGAACATACAAAGCTACACAGTGTCCAAATGTCCTCACACACAAGCACCCAAGCAAGGGCCAAAGACGTGTCTGACATACAAAAATATCTGTAATTCCACAGACTGTATGTGATAAAGCTTAGTTTATTTAAATTACTTCATTAACTCTATGAGATTTCATTAGCTGCTGCCACTGTGCTTTCGGCAATGTCGCGTTTGGTTCATTTGGTAAAATGTTCGGTCAACAAAAGGAACATCAGGGTTTAAATACACCCATTTCTTTAGAGACAATTACTCTGTGAAGTGCTTTTAGGGCTAATTCCGAGCACTCTTAATGTCTCTCTTAATGAGGAGATGTTTTCTTTGCTAACATTTTGTGATGGTTTTTAGTGCATACGCTGTAAAATATTTAAACTATAATTCTAAAAACCAGAACAAAATGATCAGCTTATGAAACAAATTCAGGTCACAAATGAGTCCTTTCACCACTCAGGAGCATTGTTGCCAAAAGGTTTTCTACGTGGAGAAAATGGTCAGGAAAAACATGGAGGGGTTTTGAAGTGCAGAGTGAGGTGTGATGTTTTCGCTCTGCAAGTCAAGGCCATGGCGGCCTGGCCTGACAGAGCCGTTTATCACACTGTCCTCTGGTGATGGATCTTAGATTGGTTCACTTGGCTTGTATTAGCTTCAAGGAGGCTAAAGGGGCTGTACTACACACACATACACAACTGTGGGGGAATATGGACTGGCACACTTGTAAAACTAAATATATGCTTAGAAAGGACAAGAATAACATTGCTAAAACTCTTTGTTTACCACCATTTTTTTCAGTCATTAACCGTTGATATACTCTCCATACTCCCCATATGGGTTACACCTATATTGCTTAATAGCATGCATTTTACTACAATATTAGCCATTTATTAATTAAGCTAATTAAGCACATACAGTATTAATGCCTTATTCTACATGACCAAAGAGTGTTTTGCGAATCAAATATATATATATATATGTAATACAATATATATTAGAATCTGTTTATGTACAGTATGTAAAACCGCTGCATAAAAGTTAAAATCCTTTTGGTGAAAATTAGGGCCGGGACTTTAACGCGTTAATTTAGATTAATTAATTACACAAAAAATAACGCGTTAAGTTTTTTAAC
>JAUMHE010000060.1:13168456-13214057 GCA_032359235.1 Enteromius mattozi | reverse complement strand
GCGATTAATTTCGATTAATTAATTACAAAGCCTCTAATTAATTAGATTAATTTTTTTAATCGAGTCCCGGCCCTAGTGAAAATATAACAGCACCTGGGTTTGGAACTGCATGACCAAATGTTGGTATATGTGTAAACTATACCATATGCACATGCACACTTTAAATAGATTAAAAAAGACTCACTATATGCGCACGTGCCAACATTAGCACAACCATGTGCAACAATCCTATTTAACAGTGAGTGAACAAACTCAATAGATCAGTGTTTTGCCCAGTTAATGCATTCAATCTATCAGTGTCCAGTTTGATAACTCTTTGTTCATGCTCATTTAGATCAGTGCTGGTCATTCTTGGTCTGGGACATGGACGTCTGGGTGACCAATCATATCAGAACTTCATGTTCTTATGTTTTCAGTGGCTAGCTATTTCAGGTTACAACTGTCCATGTGGAAAATAGCTATAGAAAAATAGCAAGGCCTTCAGGTGCTACTGCTGCTTAGACTGTGGAGGAAAAAATATGTCAAGTCCCCGGAACCCAGGGCATTCATAAATATTAAAGAACATGTGTCCCTCAGAAGAAATCATGTGCTTCCATACATTGCATATATTCTGCAGATTGTGCTTTGAATCTAAATGAATTCCATAACTTAAAAGGTATTTGCTGGATTTTACTGTAGCTCAGTGCAGTAATTGTGCAGTGATAGAATGCAAAAGTCAGATTCTATATGAAAAATCATTATTTTATTTTATTTTTATATTATATAAATGATTATAGCAATAATGAATAATTACAAAAAAAATAAATTAATTAAAAAAAAAGAGAAGAAAAAAAATATATATATATATATATATACTGTATATATCTTTTTGTTGTTGTTTTAACCACTTTTCTTAAAGTTTTTTTTTTTCAGGTCACAAATTTAATATAATAGTATTTAATAAATTTAACATAAAAAAAATGTATGCAGCAGCTTAAAGAAATGTTTTTGCCATGACGTATAGATATTAATGTTCTTTCTGTAGAAGCCTTTTTTTCATTTAGATATTTCTTTTGTATATATTTTTATTAATTCATTTATTTATTTACTGTCACATGCAGTTCTTTATGGGATTCAATCATATAATATGTGCACTTTTTCTGCTTTATTTCAGCAATTGTAATGTAATTAATTTTGGCAATAGTTTAGTTTTTAGTTTTAATGGGAAAAGATACCTTAGAAAAATAGTGGCTGAGAAAGTGGATAGTCACTGGTTTATGTCAATGTTAGTATTTAACCAAGGAATCTTAGTGTGTCCAATACTAACATAAATTGAATATTTTAGGCAGTTGGACAATGTCTACCTTTTTTTTCTTCCTCTACATCCTTTCTTCAAGTCTTTCCAGAAGATGTGAGCACTACTGGTATGTCTGGATTCTCAATTACTCCACATGAGCTTGGAACAAAATGGCCTCGTAACTGAGCATTGCAATCATTGCTATTTAATTGGGTTTGAGTTGTGCCGTTTTCTCTGTGCTATTCACTGGAGAGGCTCCATCACTTTTCATCAGCTTAGCCATGTCGGGGTCTGAATGAACGGAATTCCAGTGTCATGGGTTCCTTTCACTGAGTCTTAATGAATGCGTAGAATTCAACTATAGTCCTGCAAACAGAACACACGCACAATGGCCTTCCCCTGTAGTCCCCTTCAAAAAAACAGGAGGCCTTCAATCTACCTCCTCCCTGGAGAAATTGGTATTCAGCTGAGCGTTACTCACTTAGGGAAGGCATTTAGGACTTCCTGCTACCATCTGGCTGAGCTTTTCAACCACCACAAAAGTCTGAAATCACGCACACCGTTGTAAGTTTTCAAAAACATTTGTCTCTAGCAACATGAATTAAATATGGCAGTGATGTCTCTGGAATGATAACCACCAGGCATGAAAAGTTTATTTTGTCCTTAAAAGTCTGATTATGCAACTCTGTGAAGTTTGCTGTTGTTGTCTCTTTTTCCATCTGCTGAAATTTTCAGCTTTCTTTTTTAATTTTTATTTATTTATTATATATTAAAAACAAAATGTTTATAAACATTTAATTACTTTATTTCATTTTATTTGTTATTATGCTTTTTTTTTTAATTCTACATGGTTAGTGGTAATTTTTCCTTTTTGTTTTTGCTGCAGTTTTTTTTTGTATTTTATGCACTTACCTTGCTGTGGTCCAAAATATAATAGTATTTAATAACAGTTAATAAAATGTTATTTAAAATTTACTAGGAGAATACACCAACAAACAACAAAAAAGCAAAACAAACAAACAATTTAATAATAAAAACTAACAAATGAAGTAGGATTATAACCAATCAAATAAGAAGGCACTAATGACAAAAATTAAATAATACTTTATTTATTTATTTTTTCGAAAGCTAGTGCTATTTTGGTGATGATCTGTCTAGTGTAAATGGCCAGGGTGGTCCTTGTGATTTTAGTTGAAGTCTTGATGGTTAAGTTAGTTTAAAAAGCCTGATGGGAACACCAGCATCCCATCGCAACCAAAACATATGTTTTTTAGCAGGGTGGGTTATTAACCTCCCGGTTTTGCCATAAAATGCTCAGATGAGGAATTTTTGGCAACTGAACTTTTTTCCCCCTGTACTTGTCAAACAGGTGTTGCCTGTTGTTAAAATGATGACACAGAGCATATGTTTCCCTCAGTCTCGCACCCGCTCCTGAGCGAGGTACCGCCTCACAGTACCGCAGGATCTATTCCCATTGGGACCCATTACTAATTTTAGCAAAAAGCTGACAGTTTGGTAATCACTGGGGACATTATTAACTCAATGAACTGAATTTTAATGCAGACCCACATAAAACACAGCTCACAGCAAAAGTGGCGTCTGTCTGGGTAGGAGCTCTTTTCTCAACGCTGCCCTTGAGTGTAAACAGCACACTTATCCAAAGGTTGCCAACAGTTTAGCTTCTCGAGATTCAGACATAAAGCCATTCTCACATTGTCAACAGCGACACAAAGATAGTATCTGTGCTAAGCCCCTCTTGAATGTGTCTCATTCTCTCCATGAACTTGGCAAGGCTGGATTAGCCAGTGGGTCTAATTTAGCCTTTTTTTTTTTTTTCAAAATCCCATTCAGCAAGACAGGGGCATAATGTTCGAACAAAAAAGTGCAAACACTTATACGGGGGAATTGGTCCCAAATCAATTATGAGAATCTCAGTCCCCTTCCTTTCCAAGAGTCCCAGCGCTGTCAGCAAGGCCCGAGCCTTGAGCTAACAGAAAGCGTGATGGAGGAACCTGAAAAGTGGGTGAAAATGGAGGAATGGAGACCCTAGAGAGGGGCTCTGGTTCTGGATACACACAGTATCGCAGCTTAAAATGACGACAAAAATATGGTACAAGGATGGGTTAGGATATGAGTTGGTTAGTATGGTCAAGTAGATTAGCTATTCATGAAAGCATGGGGTTAGCAGAATTTTAAACTGAATTGTAATTCAAAAATACAAATTATGATGGAATAACTGCATAGAAATTTCAATCAGTGGCATTATTTGAATTTTGATCACTTTAAATTTTTTACAGGTTTTAATTAAATTAAATTAAATTAAATTAAATTAAATTAAATTAAATTAAATTTTATTTTATTTTATTTTATTTTATTTTATTTTATTTTATTTTATACAATTTAATTAAATTTAATTTACAATTAACAATTTTTTTTTTTATTCAAATATAATTAAAATATAAGAACTTTTAAGACTTCTTATCATTCAGACAGCGCACCAGCTAGAGAGTTATGATAACATAGTTTTTACATCTCAGTTTTACCAAGTAAATACCATGTTATTCTTCCATGTACATCGGAGTAAATGCCAGGATTAAAGTATTTTTGTTTTCTATGCGATGTCGAAACCCCATAGTTTATCATCTGATACCATGATACTACAACTCTGTCTACGTTGTGTATTTTCACCTCAAATGAAGCACTAAAACCAGCAACCCAGTAAATAATTTGATTTGCTATACAGATAGTCAGGAGTCTGTGTGCTAGAAGTATCACTGCTGTCGTAAATATCTCTGTGTCCCCCATTACCAAAGCGCCCCTCTGAAATATGTTTCACTTAACCGTTGCTCACTGCTGGTGTCTAATTATGGTGTATTTGTTTATCACCGGCCTAGTATCATGCTCATTTATTTAATATTTCACACTTCTTTACCCAAAGCAAAGCCTGTGTGGACTTGAATCGACTTCTCCATCTCGCTCTTCTTCGGTCGCCCTTCACAGAGCTCTGGTCATCTGATGAAGTGTGTCGGTGTGTGTTTGTGTGTGCGCGTCTGCTTCTCAAAGTGGTCTGTGATGCATGGCGACACCTTAATTCGATATTTTGGTGTGTGTGTGTGTGTGTGGCTGCGAACTGGGCCAAGAGAAGTGAGGAGAGAAGGAATAGGCAGCGAGTGAGTTCAGTCGACTCAGCAGCATGTGTCGAATGGAGTAAATTAGATCTAAACTGAGAGGGAGAGTAAATGAGAGAGAGGATATATTTTATTAACAGCGACCTTATGCTGGCTACTATTACTGTCTGCTTTGACCTGTCTGTGTCCCCGGACTTCAAAGAAAACTTGATACGGCAATATGGTGAAGGCCGATCCGAAATTGAAGGAAATAATGGCCATGAATGGCCATCGTTGAAAGTTAATTTTTGACCCAAATGACTTTACGTCACTTGGCTCCAACAGACATTTTAAAGGTCAAAGGTTAGAAGAGTAATGGCCACATGGTGCAATTAACGTTGGTGTAATGGTGGCCACATCCCCATCTCTCTCTGGTAATGGATTTTAAATGACGGTGGTTTCCAAAGCACTGTGGCGAACGTTTCATTAAAATGGGAGAACATGATGAGGATAATTTATCTCATTCTGCTTTTACATTCGTCTGGGATTTTTTTCGCGCATCTTTGAATGTTTCTTGGTCATTCGTTTGACTCATGAGAAACAATTGTTACTGAACTCCATCAAAACAGTCTGTAAAAAATGCAAATGACCTTCTAAATGATGGCACTTGCATGAGGTGCAGTCGATATTCGCTGACAGATTTTACAAGTATGTGCTTGACATTGAGGAAGAAAGAATTGGAATGGAATATAACTAAGCAGGTTTCTATTGTGAAAAGATGAATGGAGTCGAAAACAGAGTAGCGGAGGACTAAAGTCTGTCTTGTGAGAGGATAGAGAGCTTGGCGTTTGCTTGATAAGGTGTCATAAACGCAGGAGGAGGCAGGAATTTTTCATATGGGTGGTCGGACAGAGGCCAGCAATCACTCTGGTGGTATGGCATAGAGATTTTTGTTATTTAAACATAACTGTGCTTAACTATAAAATATTGGGCTATTAATTTCTTTCTTACAGCTATTTTAATGAAAAATGAGGTTTGCGCTGCAGCTGCTGAACATTGTATGATCACTGCACCAGAAAGTCATCTCTAATCCTTTTTAATCAGAAAGTCATCTCTGATTACATCTGTATACATAACCAGTGATGTTTTTAATAAGATTTCTAAAATAAGAATTAAGAATTACTATTCTTTTAATATATACATATTTCTGTGCATCTATTTTTGTGCATTTTAGGTCATTTCAGAAAGCTGCCCTGCTTTGTCAAGCTGATCTTTGGCTTAGCAGAATGCTAATGTCAAACTCTATTGGAATCAATTGTGAGAGTCTCCTGTGTGGTGCGTAGAGATGCAGCTTATGTAGGGCATTCTGAATCAGTCACTTATGAGCTTCTTTCTCTGTTAGGATACTAAGTAGGCAGTAAAAAAGGCAGCAGCTCAGTAGATTTTAAAATATACTGTGTACTAAACATTAAAGCATTATTTGAACAAATCACATCAGCCTTTAAAAGGACTCAATCATTCTGAATTCAATTTCATTTTAAACAGGTCTTCTAGCTCTCCAAGCAAACAAGAAAATGATTAAGCATACAATAGATTGTGTTTTAAATCACATGTTTGAATTCATTTAGCTTATATCCGTTATATTTTGAGATTGTTGTGGCTAAGAAATGCACAAATGTTTTATAAGGCTGGTGCTGAAGGGACAGGATCGCGAGAGTGTGCAATGTAAACCATTATACAAGCTACTAAAGAACGATGAAATGACCTAAAGTAAAGTTTGGCTTAGGGAAGACTTTTTTTAAATATATTTTTGCAAGGCTGCGTTTATTTGGTACAGTAAAAAAACTACAGTAAAAAAACAAACAAAACAACAACGAAAAGAACAGTATACAATTTAAACTGCAATTTATTCCTGTGATGTCATTACTCCTATGTTCAGTGTCACATGTTCCTTCAGAAATCTTTCTATATAGTGTTCTTGTGCTCTAGAAGCGTTTCTTATTTTTTCTTTCTTTATTATTAAATGTCATATCTTTAGATTTCTTTGATGAATTTGCATAAAAAAACAGCATTTATATGAAATATTACTTTTTTTGTAACATCATAAATATCTTTATTTTTACATTTGGTCAATTTAATATGTCCTTGCTGAGTAGATGTATTCATTTTAAATAAAAAATAAATAAAATAAATCAATAAAAAGGCAATGTGTATTTTTTGTGCGTGCATAGATGATGTTATCTTCATATTGTATGTGAACTGACACATTAATTTGTTGAATGTTTTGTCGCTGCATGAATTCTTTCCATACTGATTAGTTTTAATCATGGCGTGTATATCCAACTGTTCCACTATCTCTCTATTCTACAACATGCCAATCTACTATTCAGCCCTACACAGCAGCCCTTTTTCCTTTGCCGTGTTTGACTTGTATCATTCAGCACAGCTTGACTTCTCCACTTGTTGCTGAAAATGAATTTAGTCAACATTTTGGAGCATATACCCTACCATTCAAACGTTTGGGGTCAGTGAGATAGAAATATACTTCAGTCAGCAAAAATGCACTGAACTGATCAAACAGTCAGTTGATCAAACAGTAAAGAAAAGTTCAATGGTGCAAAAGATTTCCATTTCAGTTTGAAGTAGGCTGACCACTACTGGGCCACTAGTTCTGCCCCTGGTCATTGGAAAAGAGTGCCAGTGTTTTCTTACTGGCGAGCCTGAATGAGAAGTAGCTGAAGAGCGCTGTTGTTTTTGGAAGTCCTGAGAAGAAAATGTTATATGAGAGCTACAAGTGCAACCTCCCTTTGAACTTGAGGATGGGATTGTCTTGCGGGTTTTAAGGCTGTAGGTGGTGAGAGGGTGCCTGGGAAACAGTGAGGGGTGGTGTGTATGTGTGTGCGTGGGCGCACAATTTGCCCGACCTAACAAAGATCTCTTTGTTTTAGATCAGAGCCTGTGGGGAGAGGTGGTTAAAAGAGACTCTCTAGGAACAGAATTCTGCAAATCTTTGTAGCTATTTCTTCGTTTTTATACATGATCCGCGGGAGACTGAGTGCTGTATACAAAGGGAACTGTTTGTATTGGGGGTCAGACTGTTTGTAATACAGGTCAGGCTTGTTATATAAATTGTGTATGGGTAGTTGACATATTAATGTATGCTATGGTGTGACTGAAAAAAAAAAACTTTAACATTGAAAATAAACCTTTCTCATGCTATTTGTAACTCTTAAGAATGAAAATACATTTTTTACATGTTATGTTGTTGTTGTTGGTTTTTTTTATTTTACATTTTTGCTGTCACACCATAGGACACAGTCCAATTTTTATTTGTCAGCTACCCGTATACACTCACATCCTTACACAAATTATGGTATTAAGTTTGTAGTATCAGCTGTTTTTGCTTTTATTGCTTTTAATGCTTTATCATGAGTGCATTGGATGGAAAACAGAGGGTGTGGTTTGTTTTTTCTCCTTCAATTGGTTGGATGTAGTAAAGAAGGCGTTTCATTCAGAAATGAACACTGACAGTTGGAGGGGTGTGGTTAATGATGTCACGCTCGCGCAAAAGCCATCAAACTGATGTCATCAGAGAAGTCCCATCATTTTAGAGGGGAGGAGCATTTTCATATTTGGATTATAGATTATGAAGGCAAACACATTTTTTTTTTTTTTTGTGGATTGACTTGCACGGATGAATTGTTCACCACAGAAATAGCAGTGTGAGCTAACAAAATAAATATAGTCAATTTTGATTTCACCCGGACCTTAAAGGGACAGTACACACAGAAATTAAAATTGTTTTTTTTTTTTTCTTTCTGTGGAACATAAAAGAAGATATTGTCCAGACAATAGAAGTCAAAGGGAATCAAAACAACTGATTTCATTGTATGACAAAAAGGCAGAAGAAAGTCATACTCTCTTGTGGTTCAGTGCTTTATAGTTAATGTAGAAGATGTCTGTTTTTTGTTTTTGTGTTTGTTTGTTTGTTTGTTTTTATGGTAAAATAAAAATTTCTGTGGGAAAGTTATGAAAAGCTGGTGTGATCTCATCAGATAATGATGATGTAGTAGGCCTATTATTATTTGAATGGCTTTAAGCCTAAAATATAAATACTTTTAAACTGTTTAATCATCCTTCAGTGTCAACGTGAGGACGGTTAGTAACAGCTGTTGTAAACTAAGTTTCGATCACTTTAAAGTTTTGACCTTGGTTTGGCAAGATCTCTAAAAACAAATTATCAACATTCACATGCTCATTTCAAATGACAATGTTTATCCTTAGAAAGTTAGCTTGTGTGCAAAATATAAATTATTCCTTCAATACTCTGTATGCATCAAAGAACATGTTACCAATTATTTTTTCTATAGCCTCAGGCCATTTTTCTCTTTTCTTTCTTTTAATCTTTGCTTTTTTCACTAAACTCCAAAGGTAATTTAATCTATCTTTGAAAATAATAGTTTTTTTGCAGTAGGACATTCAATTACTTTTCCTCAAGAACAGGGTCCAGCTGTCTAGCGCGCTCTGTCTAGCCTCGCCACGCTTAACGGTTTTCACAGGTAAAATTTCAAGCCTGGCCCAGGCGTACCTGCAAACAGGTGACTTTGCTCGCAGATGGAGGTTTTGTTTCCCTGGAGATGCTGTGCTGTGTCGTTTGCATCTTAGCCTCATAAATCTTTCATAAAGGATGTCAGTTTTGCTTACACAAAGCGAAAGCAACTGCCCCACAGGATAGAAGGGAATACATGTGCAAAATGTGTGATTCCCACAAACTGTTGTGTACACCTTGGTTTGCTTCATGTCCGGCTGAAGTGGCATTCTGTGCTCAAAGCAAGTGCACAAGACCCTTTGGCCCTTTCGACTGGCGGTCCAAACCAGGTGCTCCAAAGAACTTATTAAGTCTAATTCTCTTCTTAGTGCATTTATTCATAAATCTTTTGAATTGTCTCTCTCCTTCTCCTTGCCTCTCCCTCTCTCTCTCTCTGTAAAGTGTTGGATAAATGTACACTTTGTTGTTGCTGATGTTTTGGTGCCAGCATTCACGAGGGTGCGCTGCTATAGTGGCGACTGAGTGTCTGATCCATTGCTCATATTTCTTTGATCATTCCATCCGCACAAAACAGATTTCTAGCAAAGTGCTTCGCTAAAAGAGTGCACTTGTACCTGATTCACATTAAGCCGCTGTTATTGTTGTGTAAACTTCGCTTCAAAAAAACATCTTTCGTCATTCATTCATCCATTCATTGATTGACTCACTCTCTCACTTGTGCACCCGAGAAGCTCAAAGTGTTCTGCTCATTATCAACATGATGTTGTTATTGATTTCTGCCACCAGCCTTGTGGTGTACAAATTTAGGTATAAAGTGCAATTAACCTGGTTTACTGCATAGATGCACAGTCTGCCAGGCGCTGGTCAGCCAAGCGAACACTTTAATCAATATTCTTTACCCTCGTTCCCGTTTCTTATATAGCTGATGGATGTGAATATCTTACACAGAGTGACCGTTTTCTTGTAGAAGGGTCAGGGTCTGGCTGGTTAGCCCCCGCCGGTAGACAATGTTACAGCGCTGTCTGGTCCAAAAATGTTTTTCCAATTCAGTGAAATTATCATATTGGGACCTCTTATTGAACCTTAATTATTTTCTTCACCATAGACATCATAGACACCATAAACCATTTTAAAAAGTTTTATTGTTAAATGATCTATTTCTTTGTCACTGAGGTAAGATGACATTCTCAGAATTGCAGATGAAGTTGCCTAGAAGAATTGAAAAATTTAAATAATAAATTATGATTTATTATATTGTACATTATTTAATAGTTGAATGATGTAGATGTATTTATTTTAGACATAATTAGATGACATTTCATGTCTTTATTATAACCTAAAGGCTAATTCAGTCTGAATCCATAGTATATTGATTTTATTACATTTGTTTCCTGTAAAAATAAAGGTCTATGCAATATTTTGTATTTAAATTAATTTATGTAAATGTGATTCATTTTTATTATTTTTAATTATATGATATTTTATTTAATTTTTATGATCATTTGGGATTTTGTGCTAAAATAATTGAGCAAATGTTTCCATTTATTTTATTTAACAATATATTGCACGATGTGTCATCATTTTATACATGCTGAAGTCATCTCTAAATGGACTGCGATGACACATTTTCATACATATAAAAATCATAAATCTAGTAAAGCGTTTCATACTTGAAAGAAAATTTAATGTTGCATTTTTCAAACTTTGCTTTGTGTTATATTACCTTCGCTTGAAATTGCAGAAAATTAGTGCGTGAGTGTTTCTAATACCTCGACTGAGGGAGTGACAGCAAATTAGATCTTTCTCTCTTCTGAGTGACATAATCGATCTCTCTATATTTTTTTCCCCTTTTGTAAAGCCATAGAAACATTATTGTGGATTTTTGCTTTTGCTATTGGAGCAAATGGGAATGCAAAAACCGTTCACCCAGCTATGATGGCTCCTGCTTCTGAGTGCCCTGGAAATGTGAACAGGGTCCATATGTTGCAATTTAGCAGTAAATGCACACTCTTGGTAATTCTCCTGCAGACTTGAAATCACATACATCCAGGTGGTCCTTTACCAGCTGAGCGAGCTGCATGGAATTGAACAGGAACATTTATGTACTCTGTCCAAGTGTCATAAACGTCCCTGGTTCGAAGAGCCCAGTGTGGAGAAGAGAGTCTGAAAACATTCTCAAATGCTGCTTGGCCTCAGCCATGTCCCTAGACTCTGAGTGACAGTAAATTACTATTGATTGTGAAGTCGTAGAGCTGGGGTCACTGCCCTGCTAAATACTAACCCTGTTCTAGGGCTATTATTAGTCAGTCTCTCTCCATTTCTCTCCGTCTATCTTCTCTTGGGAGGCTCGGCGTTCACTTCACAATGCACAGTTTGCCATACTGTTATCTCAGGAGGCTGAGACGGCCCTGTGGCTGGACACTAATTTACGAGGAGATGCTTATCAGCTTAAATTAGGAGGAAGAATGAAAGTCGGGACGAGATAATTGTTTTTGACAATCCATGCCTTACCACAATGAACTCTCCCAAGTGGGGTTAGATAGTATACTTGGCCCCTGGAGAGCTTCTGCGTGCGTGTTTCATTTATCTGCGCAAACTTTGGAGGATCGCATGCAAGAACTTCCACTTGCCTTTTGTGGAGGTTAAAATTGCAGTTTTTTGGTTGCACTATTAACAGCATTGTACTGTACTAATATAAAAAGTGTTGATTGATGTAGCACTTATGTCTTTTTTATAGATGTTTATGATAAATTTGTCACTTCATCAGTCCAAATTTAGCCAACTGAGCATCTAAATGATTTGTCACTTGAGGTTGATGAGCGTTCGAGCTCAATTCAGCAAGAAAAAGAATAGAAAAGCTTGCCACTTCGCTGCCCTCCCTTATCATGACATTTCAGGATTCATTATCACATATTTCAGGCCTTTATTCAATCTGAGCACTTAGCAAAATAGAATGTTGGACAGCATAAGTGTTATTATTATAATGCTGAGACAATGCGGCATTGAGCTCAGTACACAGCCAGCTTTGTGATTAATTTTTTATTAATTTCATATACATGCTTGCGGGGAAACAGACCTAATATGTGCTCATAATTGAAGGAGTCTGCCTTCAATCACACATCCCAAATAAACAAAATACAGAAATGGAGACCAAAAACAGGGCGATTAAATTAGAGTGAGCTCATGTGCCCAGCTGAGCAAATCTGCTCTTGCGATGTTTTTTTTAATTTATTTATTTATTTATTTATTTTTTTTTGTCCAATTGCTTCATTCCCACCTGTGCTATCTAAATAATGATCTCACACAGCACTAGAATCCGTGCCAGTCATTTATCTAAGAGATCAGTTAACAGAGCGTGAAAAGCATCAACAGTAAAAGGACAGTTCACGCAAAAATGAAAATCCTGTAATAGTTTTCTCACTCGCATTGTGTGAAGAACAGACTGGAATTCATGCTGTCATTCTCTGAATATCGCTCCCTCCTATGAGCCATGAACCACTGTGACCAAATCATTAATCCAGTGAGTTGATCTCAACAACTGAATCAATTCATTCAGTCCCGTTTTGTGAACTATATCAATTGATTCATTGATAAGATCCATCTTAAAATAAAGTTTCCTTGACAGATCCATGGTGCTACTGAGATTTCCCATGCAGCCATTACCTAGGTCACTGATAGCTCTTTTATACAATGCAAAGGAGATTTTTTTTGTTGATATGTTGTGTTTTATTGTTGTATTAGGTTTCTGTTATTGCAGCTGGGTAGAACTGTTGCTCCTTCTAGCGCACATCCCGTCTCCTCTCATTATGAATCTGTGGTGTGATATGAACCGACAGACCCTCGGGACTAGATATAGATCTGCCCATCCATATGTTACACACACACAAACCACTCACACACACACACACACACACACAAACACAAAGATAAATGTGAGCATGCAGATGAAAATATATATTGGCTCTATAGCAAATCTAAAGCACTGACTAGCACTAAGCATGCTGAAAAACACAAAGGCTTGTTAATTCTTTGCATTCAGTATTTTCAGCAGAGAATGTGTTATAATGTTAGCCAGTAACTCATGAGTGAAGCACTGAGGGCACAAACCGAAATGAAAGGAATATTGTGGATTCAACACAAGTTAAGTTCAACCATTGTGGGTACCCCCCCCCCCCACTTCCCCACAGGAAATAGCTCAGACGCATTAAGCATAAATTACTGTTACAGTAAGGCACCTACATTAAAAGTAAACAGGGCTAGGCAATAAATGTTAAATAATGTACTGTGTATTACCACATGACTTTAATATTGTATATGCTCGTATAGAATAAGTGTGATAGAAACTCTTACAAGATGTTATTTAAGTTAGAACTGCACTTTCACCATCTAGAACAGAATCTAGAATGTACTATTAAATGTACTATTAAAATAAGCATTTGAAAAATATGCTACTATTCAAACATTAGAGATTGATAGATTATTTACTTATATTTATGTGTGTGTGTGTTTAACAGTGATATCGTGAAATGTTATTATTTTAAAATAAGTATTTTCTTTTTTAATGTTTTTAAAATGTATTATAACATTTTTATTATAAAAAATATTATTATAAAAACCTTAATACATAATTCATTTAAAATATAGACCATCATCTCTACTGTCATTATTAGTCAGTACATCAGGAAAAAAAAAAAAAACACTTTATGCCTAATATTTGAATGATAGCATATTATTCACACCTGTAAACCATAGCAAGTAATTTACTGTTACCACAGATTTTGGTTTTTTTAGAGAATAAAGAAATTTCTTTCAAATAAATAAATTACACATTTCTTTAAAACTGAAGAGACACTCTGTATTCTGTGGCCAGATGGATCCAATGTGGAATGAACTCGACGGGAGCTCTAGGATGTTCTGGTACATGCACCGGTTGAAAAATTCATTTGTGAGGAAAGTGAATACAATATCAAAGTGACACTACTGTGAACTATAAAAAAATAAATAAACTAGACTGACTGATGCCCATCTCCAGGCAATTGTCAGGGTGTCCACTGCCAACTCCCTCACAGCAAATGTGGTTCATCCATCTCAGCAGAAACACTGCATGCTGTCAGGCAGCAACACTAAATAAATGTTGAATTTGGCCACTGGCTGCATTGTAATCTGAGTTTAAGACCCTCGGCCCATATGCTGCTGCAGATTCAAAGCGTTTACACAAGCTTGGCAGATCCGATGCATGATACTCTCTTATCATGTCAGAACATGTTGTATCATACTAGACACTAATAAAACTTTTTTTTTTTTGGGAGAGTATTCATGAGAATGGACTAGTGATGAAATATTAAGAATTAGTCTAGACATTTAAGACCACAGGCAATTCATTTTTCTTCAAATATCCAAAATCACTATGTCCTAAAGGCTCGTCTCTATTTTTGTCTTTGGAACTTTGCTCATCATTTAAAATTAAAATTAAAACTATTGTTTCTGTTTTATTAACAGCCCATATTTCAGTGAATGGAACATTCTGTGTGCCACATGGGTCGAACTCCAAATTACCTTTGTTTGTTTCTCGTTGCATTATGGACTTTTATTTGTATAGCAGTAGTGAAATTGTGTTATTTTACACACAAAAACTTAAAAAAAGTTTTCTTAATTTTTATATATTTTTTGTATATTTTTCTTTTTAATTAATTAAATTAATAATTTAATTCAAAAGTAAAATAATACAAAATATAAGTATTTAAGAAAAAAAAATATATTTATTTTGTCTTATTTTACATATTTTTCTTTTTAATTAATTAAATGAATTAATTTAATTAAAAAGGAAAATATGTAAAATAAGACAAAATAAAAGTATTTAAGAAATTCATTTTTTATTATTATTATTATTATTATTATTATTATAATTATAAAATGTTGATATATAATCACACAATTTTTCAGCACGGTAAACAAGCACAGCAAACCTGGCCTGACAAAGAAACAGCCATTATTTTTTATATTTCTTTTTTTGAAAGGTTGGTGCCAGAATGAGTAAATGGATAATTCTGGATTGTTTCAGTCCCTGAAAAGATTTATGCAATAACCCTTGGAAGTTGAAAGCAAATCTGCTTGGTCTACTCTAATACTCTAATACTCTAGATTTCTTTCTTCATATAAACCGTCCTGAAGTTGCATTTCGTGGTGACTTCACAAGTAAAGCTCCACAGTTAATTTGTGGCAGCTGCATAAAAACAATAAAAAAAAATGCATTCAGCATTGTTGACGCTTCCTCTCCACGTGCTAAGCTTATCTGATTTATTTGTCTTGACATTTCAGAGGTGGAAACGAGCTCACACGCGGATGCAAAGCCCGAACGCAGGTTGCAGCAATGGCAGGCTGTGACAAATTTAATGTCTGTCATGTTTTGATTATGATCAGAGTTAATTAAGGCCTTTAAAAAGCCTGTCGTTTTTAATTAGCATCATGCTACACGGCACTGCTCAGCTAGAAAGGGAGATACAGATAAAGCTTTACTGGACAAGTGCCGATGTCTGATACGTCGTGTGCTTTGACCTTTCTCTCGTGTTTAACACAATGAGGAAAATGAGGGCCTGTCAGACTGGGAATCTGAGCTAATCGAAGCACTTCATAAAATTGTTCTTTTCCAGGTATAGCAGGCTAGTTTTTGAAAGGAAATCAGAATAATTGAGCAATGGCGACCTGGTTTCGCAAATAACTGTCTGTCCACTCACTCAGCCACACAGCATGGCCTTTGCTTTTACCAATCGGAGCGCTAATGCCTCTGAACATCAGTGTCATAAGCCATTAGATCCCACTTGTAAGGAAAAGAACGGGAAAATAGCGCCGGGCGGAGGAGGGGATGTATAATGAAATGGCGAAGAGGGGTAGGAATGAGGAATACAACCGAGCGAAAAGAAGAGATAACAGGCCAATTTCCTCCGGTGCTAATAGGCAGATAGCACTGCAGCATTGCAGCTCGTTAGCATCTTGCTATATTTAGCCACCTCCTCCCTTTTGACAGGGAGCTACACATCCACGGGCCAGCGACAGAAGGATTAAGGGATGGAGATACGGCCACCTTTTCCTCAGCATCAGCATTTTAAATCTCAAACGCACACTGAAACTCACAGCTCTTCTCTGAGAGCGCTAGCTGCCTTTCAGAAGCGCTAAAGATGAGTGCAGTACTTAAGCAAAGCTGCCATATTTTCCTTTTATCATTTTTCCTCCCAGGCTTAAGCTGATACAGTATTCTTACCGTTCATATTTTTGAAAATTTTTCTGGATTTATAGAACTCGCCTACTGACTGACCTAAACCTTTCTTCGGGTTGAGAGTGAGTTTGCGTGCCTGACTGAGGCAGGTCGGGTCGCACCGACGCCATTCACCATCTTTACTCCCTCAGGAAACAATTTTAGAAGGTCACTTGGTGTTTGGAGTGCACAGGAAGAGAAATGGAGCAATCAGGAGGTGGAGCAGAAGGACATATCTCCTGTCTATGCCCCTCAACCCACCCATCCACTCAAGACCGCCGCTGAAACATGCAAGGCTAAGGACAGGTTAAGAAAGGCCCTCATCCTGGTATCTTTCTTAACCTACCAACAAACCAAACCATGATGAGTGGTGCATTGCTCAAATTAGAGAGAACTCCTTTTTTTTTTAAATCGAGTTAAATCTGTAGGCTTGTTTTGAGTTTATTATGAATTAATTTCTGTGAAGGCATGGTCTTGCGTTCAAAAAACGGCTAGACAGAGCACAACTGAATGAGACCGAAAGCATTTTTGACTCAACACGCTGTCGACACACAGTCAATACATCTATAATGACACCAAAGATTTCTATTTTAGAGATTAAAGAGACAACATTGCAACATTTTCTTAGGCACCAAATCAGCAATATTGATTTCAGAATGATTTCTGAAGGATCATGTGACACTGAAGACTGGAATAACGATGCTAACAATTAATGATGATTTGCCATCACAGGAGTAAATTACATTTCAAAATTTATTTTTTTTTATTAATGTAGTAATTAAAAACTTTACTATATGGTTCTATTTATTAATATTAGTTAAAACAAACTAACAGTGAAGAATACTTCAGAAGCATTTCATTTAAAATTTAATGTAAATTTTAACATTTGCTAATACATTATGTATCAGTGCTTCAATTGCAGAAAGTCATCAATAAAACAGCTTGTAAACAAAATGTCATGTAGCATTTCATTTACCTCAGGCAAGTCATCAGTATCTACAACTCGCTATTTGCTAAAGAAATGAAGTCTAGAGAAGAGCATTTTGAGAAATATTATACTATATACTCCATTATACTTTACTTTACTCATTAGTGGTGTCTTTATTATTTAATGTTTGAATAAATCTTTCATGAAGTTTTGAAGTTATGACAGCCACTGTGCAGATAATTATTTTTCAACAGCAAATAGAAATTTTATAATTTAAAAGTTAATTTAAAAACTGCGTTATGTGGAAAGTGGTTTAAAAATAAGTGAGTTAAAAATAATTAGTACAGAACAGAACAGAAGCTGAGATAGATTTGTATCTTTTTTAAGAAAATCTATATATATATATAGACTATACATGCACTATTTTCTGAATGTGAATTTGTAAACAAAACATTATTTATGAACAAAGTTGGCTAGTCATGCACGCTTTCTTCATACTGATCTTACCATTTTATTGAGAACAGGAAATTCATTTTTTTAAACATGTCTTTATTGAGAAAACATACAAGACAACTGAAAAATCTTCAAAGACAATTTTTTGACTATCTACCCACCCCCAAACCTCAGCATAGACATGTTCAGTTACACAGGGCAATCACTGGATTGAGAGGAATCTAACATTTGTAGTATTATTATTATGTAAATACATTATTTATACATTATATACATTATTTTCAAGGAATTGCGTAAAATAATCACATAATGTATATTAATCTTTAAGTTTAACCTTAGTACTGTATGCCAGTTTTTCCAAAATAATACCATGTGAGAACAATGCATTTAGAAGTGAAGACTTTGATTGGCTGAATGTGGTTGCATCCCTAATGTACTATAGCAAAAATTTGATAAGGAGTTAATATTAGCCTTTAAGAAGAAGTTCAGTTCTAATAATTCATGTTCACAGACATAATTTTAATGCATTGTATGTAATGCATGATTACAAATGTTAAAGTATTTGTACCACAACAAGTGTCAGTTTGTTTTCTATTTTTGTAGAAATCTCATTGTTCCAAATTCCCACTCCACATACATGTGCATTAATTATTGTTTTAATTAACTCCGAATTACCATAATTTTGTGCGTGTGTGTGTGTGTTGAGGACAGACACCTCTAACTGGACTTTCATGCGGTGTTTCATGCACTCTTCAAAGTGTTCCAAGTGCTTTAATGAGAACAGGACATTCGTTATAGAGTCTGAGCGAAGGCTTTGATTGGCTGAAGTTTATGACATCCCTAACGTACTGACACCGCAATGCAGTTTTACATTTCAGAGGTTTCATACGTATAAAGAAAGTTTGATGAGTAGTCTTTATTAGCCTTTAAGAAGTCATCTAATAGTCTAATAACGCATATTCACAAACACATATAGTACATGAATACACACACGCTTTCAGGTGCACCATTTCTATTCTCTTTTGCCTTTGATTCATTCTCTCTGTAATTTCCACACACCCACACTTCCTTCCTTTATCGCTTTCCCTTATTATCTCTCTCTCGGCCCTACTGTTTGTCTCCCCTCCTCCTTTAATTTATACAGTCCTCCTCCACATACACTGAAATACTGTACTCCTACAGGTGTGTGAGCAACTTCTTTTTATCTCTTCTATTTCTATGCCTCCACACACACACACACTGGGGTGAGGAGTCGGGTTCTCTCACAGACACTGGGGACCAGAGATAGCACTTGAGCTCCATTATCTGAGAGCAGTGGCTGCTGAAGCAGAGAGCAGGGAGGAGAAAAATCAATCCAGCCCTAGAGCTCCACTCTCAGCCTCCACCTCCCTCTGCCCCTATGCAGGTGCAATCCCTCTTTTCCTCTTCCTCCCTTCCGTACTTCCTAACAAAGCACACTCCCCACCCCAACACACACACAGACACAAACACACTCCCACCTCTCAACTTGCTGCTTCAGTGCAGCTGTCAGTTTCAAGTTCTTGTTGTCCTAAAACCTGATTACGCAGAGGGCACAGTTCCACATTTTTGTGTCTCCCGAGGTCCTCCCAACACACACTCGTTTGCACATGTAATCATCCACCCGGCCTGCCTCCAAAGGATCGTTTTCGCAATCATATCGTATCTCTAGCATCATGCACTGCAATGCAATTTTGTTTTATCTGTTGAACAGCCAGTGGGAATTTGTCTTAAATATCACCACGTTCTGTTTGCTATAATATCAGCACAAAGGGACACAGTTTACTGAGCTCATAATATTTTGGTCTGTTAACTTAACAAGATATGTGTAATTAGAAACTATAACAATGCACTGTTAATTTATAAGGAAAACATTAATTTTGTATTTAATTAATTTAAGTATACTTACTAAATAGCTTTAAAGTTTTGTTGCTGTTTGTACTTTGTAACAAATGCAGTGCTGTCGTTAAATTAAATGTTTAATTTTTTTTGCATTCTTAAGCTAGTGTTACAGTTTGAAGTTGCCATGTGTTTATGCTCACAAAGGCTGTGTTTATTTAATAAAGAAAACAGTTAACCTGTAATGTCATCACATTTTATTATATTAAATTTTAAATAACTATATATAATATAGTGTAATTTATTCCTGTGATGGCAAAGTCAAATCACCTTTATTTCTATAATTGTAAAGACCCAAACTCCAGTTCTCCGTCTCACGTGATCCTTCGGAAATCTTTCTAATATGCTGATTTGGTGCTCAAGAAACATTTATTGTTATCATTTATTTATTTTTTAATAGTTGAAACAGTTGTTTGGTTATGTGGAAACAGTATTGTTTGATGAATAGAAAGTACAATAACAGCATATTTAAAATATAAATCTTTGGTAACATTATAAATGTCTTCACTCTTCACAAAAATTTGTATAAAGGTTCCAAAATGGGGCTTTTATAGCAATGTCATAGAATAACTATTTTGGGTTCCCTAAAGAACCTTTCATTGAATGGTTCGTAAAATAACAAGAACATATGGTCCCACTTTATATTAGGTGCCATTAACTACTATGTACTCACAATTAATCATTTGATACAATGCACTTATTGTGTACATACAGTACATGTTTTTACATTGTACATATATTTTTAAAGATACCTATATGTTAATTTCTGTAAAAACATTTATAATTACACTGTTGACCCATCCCTTACTCCTTAACTTGCTTATACCACCTGTCCCTAACCTATCTCACCTCAGTAGCAGCAAAAGTGTTTCGCAATACAGTATGACCACAATAAGTACATTGTATTTATTTTTTGATGCACATACAATTAAGGCCACCTAATATAAAGTGTGAACATTTGAATAATCTCAAGAAGGTTTTTTCACTATAAAGAACCTTTCATACAATGGAAAGTTTCCATGGATGATAAAGGATAAAGAGCCCTTACATTTAAGAGTGTGGGAGGATCATGGTCATAAGAAGAAATGTGCCAGAAGCTACAAGTGACGAATTTGGAATTTAAAAATCTTACTGGTCCAAAGTACCCCTGCGTATAACTGTATATAAATTATCGTGTCGACCGTAAATGAGCACATTTTTCGTGTTAAGGACAGAAACTTCTAGCTGGACTTGCCATGCTTAAATTATATGAAAAGCATTTGTAACGTGAAAGTTTTCCATTTCTCAGCTTGCTTCTTTTCTTTAATATTGTAGTCGAAATGTGCTCCGGCGGGTTTCGACAAACCCTGCGACGCTGTGTGATTGTTAGAAATGGACAAACCATTACCAACCATTAATGCTGAATGTCATGCTAAGTACCACCCCCGGCATGATCGGGTCGTCGGGGTTAGAAGACAGTCCTGTCAAATCGCACTAAATGATAATAATAATGTGAGAGCACTCTCACGACTTCTGACATTAACGCTGCCGGACCAGACCAACCACCGTGAGAACTTCACCCTCATGCTGCTATTAGCGCACATTTCTTAACTGCAAATTCATGTAGGATCACTTTGAAAGCCACGTGATGCTCCGTAGGCATGGGAACACACAGAGAGAATGAGAATGAGACAAAGTTGGAATGGCAGCGCCTTGCCCTCTCCGTCTCTTATCTGATCGTGTTCCATGCCAGTTGGCATTATCGCTGGTGGAAGTGCCCTTGTCGGATCGGAGCAAATACTAGCATTAAACAGCAGGTTCCCCAGCTGAAGAGAGCAATAATGACTTCAGTTTTATAACTAATTTAAATGGAGCTCAGTGAAAGGAAAAAAAAAGAAGTCTTTTCTAAACATTTTTTGTGACTTTGTCAACTGCCTAATGAGCATGGATGAAAAGGGCTTTGTTAAAACACAAGCTTAGCAAGAATACAGTTTTAACAGCACTGCATGTCTGCAAGGCTATTTTAATACCCTGCCGAGCTTAAGCACAAGGCCGGTAGACTGCACTGGAGATGTATGATGTCTTTTTGAAATGAGCATTGAGCTCTAATAGACCCTGCTTGTTTAAGAAAAAGAGGGATAGCGCTAGCTCTGGTTCATGGCTAGCACGCTGCTTCTGTGCGGCTCACTGCTGCTTTGACACACAATGGCTCAACCCCTTCTTTCACTGCCAGGAAAGTTGACTTGAAAATCGCACACTTCAATGACTTAAGTGTTCAAAAAATGTTTTTTTGTTGGACCAGAGTGTCGCTCCTAGTATCTGGACTCTTTAGTAGTCTGCGTAGCTTCTGAAGAAGCAGCCAGTTAACTAACAAGCTAGCCGCTGGTTGCTAATGAATGAGTTATCGAATGCTTCTTCTGATCATGTTTTCATGGGTTTGTTTTGCTTTTGTCTTTAAAAGGTCTTTAAAAATGCATTCGATTTTTTTTTATTAGCAGAATGCAGATACCTGGAGAGAGCTAGCAGTTAGCATTCCCTTTCATCTCACTGGCTGTTGCTCAGTTAGCGTTGGAAATATATGATTTACACATTCGCTTTTGAATTCAAGTCTACTTGTACTGTAAATTACACTTGTACTGAGCCACAGGAAATGATGAAACAAAAAGAGACGTATGACTTTAAAGGTAACTAACAAGGTGAAACAGCCATGGTCAATTAGTCCCATGCTTCTTAAAATCTATGTTTAAATAGAAATCAGTTGATAAAGAAACTTTTAGATGAAGTTTTGTGTCTGTTTAGGTCTACATGATTTTGGGATTTTTTTTTTATTTTTTTTAAAAATTGGGATAAATTTAAAATGCCAAACCCCCTCCACCTCCATATCTTTTGCTTGTTTGTAAGGCTGCAAAATTTGGGCCAATTTTTTTTATATTTTATATACTGTATAGCTGTCATAATAACACACACACACACACACACACACACACACACACACATATATATATATATATATATATATACACATACTACATAATACATACTATACTATTAATAACAATACTTCTTAATACTATTGTGTTATTGTTACTGTTGTAATATTTCACTATTATAAAAATAGAAATGTATATAATAATGTTATTAATAGCATTAATTATAATTCTTAATTCTTCATTGTCAAACATAAAAGTATGAGTTTGTCTAAAAACCACAGGAAGACTTTAAAGCTTCTCTTTTGATGACATTATGTTAAAATTAAATATAACCACTTCTCATAAAGGACAAGAACATGATCATCTTTTCAATGACATACCAATGGTTATATAGGCTAATTATGCATTCTTTATTGTTTACCATATTATTAATTCTTTCAAGCAGATATATTTATTTATATAAAAAAAACATATTAATCTTTAGAACTAGTAAGTACTACGTGATTCAGTCAGGAGCATTGAGTGATTTTACTTTTGTTGCTGGATTAAAATGACTTTGACAATAGGAACTACATTAGTCTGCGGTCCCTTAAAAACCGAATACACACAAATGCAATGTATTGATACATGTTCCCTACTGTGTACATTCACGTAATACATAATCAACTCTGTTTAACTGAATGCTAGTCAAAACGGACAATTTGAAATCATTTTGTGTGTAATTCTTCATTCTTCAATTCATCATTCTTCATCCAAATGTCAAGTTCACAATCTTCAGTGATGTTTTTTTTATTAAGATGTGAGACCACAGAAAGTATTTTTATTGTAAAAAAGACTTTCTCCTTCAACGTTCTTTCTGTTATTTTTATTTCTTTTCTTTTTTTTACCAACTTATCAAAGGGAATACTTCTAAAGATGTTTTTATTCACCTGTGTTTCTATTGCAGCTGCTTAAATGTTCTAAGCATCACTTCGAAAATACTACATAATGGTAATAAAGAACAGCCTAGAGAGTCCAGCATAGCTGGTGAGATGTACCGTTATAGATTGTTATATACAGTGCTAATCTTTCAACAGTGGAGAGAACGAGGATACGTTTAAGAATTCATGTCCTTGTACAATTTGTTCCTGCCTCAGGCCTTTCATGTCTCCATTTCAAAAATCAAGTCCAAAATTGAAACCAAAGGCACATTGACAGGCCCTAACACCGACCCACCATCCTCTCGTGATAGAGGGGGAGAACAGGAGTGTGAAAGGAAACTAATGGAGCTGCCCATCCTTTCCATTTGCCTCTCCTACCTGTCTTTCTTGCTCATCCCTCTCTCTCTTTCTCTCTCCGCCTCCTTCTCTGTTTCTTTCCCTCTCTCTCTTGAGTTTACTCAGGGGTGAAATGAGCTGGTACTAGTGGAGTAGACTGATATCTGCTCCAGTCTAACCGAGACTGAAAGTGTCTCAGGCTGTGTGTGAGTGATGACGCAGGCTAAGGTACTCACTCTCCCCAAGTGTGGCTTATTTCCCTTGGCTTATTAAATACTAGCCTCCAGCTCTGAAAGGCAGTAGTATAGAACACTGGTACAGGACCTTAAACGCTAAGGGCTGCGCCTTATCCCAGATGTTTGAAACAAACACTGAGCATTAAGCAAATGCAGAGGCGTCGTGTGTGATTTTAAGGGGGATCAGTAGCAGTCCTGGCTCCCTTGGTGGCCAGGGTGAGATACAGTGCAGCAAAACAGAAATATTCTGCAGTATTCTTACAGTGAATACTGTGTATGAATACAACATGCCTCACATACTGTTTCCACATACTAGTAGGGAAGTATGCAACTTCAGATGCTTAAGCCTTTCAGCAGGCCTTACTTAGTCTTCATTGTCACATGATCCTTTGGAAATCATTCTGATATTCTAATTTGATGCTCAAGAAACATTTATTTATATATATATATATATATATATATATATATATATATGTATGTATATATAAATTATTAATATATTAGTACTGTCAAACAGTTAATCGCAATTAATCGCATCCAAAAAATGGGATATATAGCATTAAGCAAATGAAGAGGCGTGGGATGTGTATATGTATATATAAATTATTAATATGTTAGTACTGTCAAACAATTAATTGCATAAAAAAAAAAAATTAAAAAAATAAACCATTTGACTTATAACACATATTTTGACATTGCAACCATGAGCTGGAGGTTGAATGGAGGACAGTGAGAGATGTGGCGAGATGTATGTACAGATGTAATGCTCAGATAAGATTGTGGGATATGCGCAGGGCAAAAATAGCTGTGCTTGTAATTAGCACTCTGTAAATTACAAACAGTGTGACAGCCACATCAGACTGCAGTGGTGCAGCGGTATGTCGCGATGCTCTTCACTGCGGTCTTCAGCTCTTTTTTTTTTTTTCTGTGTCACATTGCCCCTTATCCTTTCCTTTCCTGGACGATGATATTCCCTGGATAATTTCTGTTAGCAAGCTAGTGCTGTCATTATGAACAATGGTGTCGTTCTCCATTCAAAAGAGGGAGGGACCCAGACAATTCTCTATGATTGTTCCCAAATTGCGCATTTGGGAGAATTACACATTCACATGCTTGGGATCCTCCTGGGAGGACTTCGATCTGGAAGATTTTTTCTCCCTATCCATTTCGGTTTTAGAATATATGCCGTTCGGCTGAAGGAAAAACTGAAAAGCTATTTTCACAATCCCTAGAGGTAGCGCAGAGTCAACCACACCAGCCGTGAAGTCTAGTAATATTAGTCCAATGCTGCTGTGGCCACTGAATTGAGTGAATATGCTGACTCTCTCTTTTGAAAATTGCATTTTTGTATATTGGACATTAGGTCGGCTGGATGAAAAATCAGCTTCTACTTGAAGAAGTGATCGGTCAACAGCAAAATGAGGTTTCCCAAGCTGGAAGAGGTTGATATGCAAGCGTAAAGAGTTCCATAGGCGGAAAAATTTGATATAATTTAAATCCATTAAGGAGCAATATCTGTTATCCACTTTAATGTTAGAGCTCTAGATTTACAGCAGGGCTGAGCCAGTTGTGTTGTATTAAAGGCTGTAGGGGCTTATGTTATTTACAAGCTCAGACTACCAGAGATTTGCAGCTGCAATAGAAATCATGTTAAGAATTACAATATTGAAATGCTCGTCTTTCAAATTAGTTTTGCAACTTAACCGTACAGGGCATTCCCGGGCACGGTATCACTCCAAACAGTAGGATTCTTCTCGATGGCATTTTGCTTGTGTTGTAATAATGGCATAAGTAGATGCTACAAAGCCTGTAGAGGGTAATAGAATCTGACACCATGCTCATTACCTGCACTGATACTACATTATAAACGAGCACCTGTAATTAAAAATGTCACATAGATACACTGATGTTGTAACACATCATCCTACTGTTAATACAAGAATCACACACGCCAACATGTTTTGTTTGGCCTTTATTTATTTATTTATTTCTCCAATTTCCATTAGCTAGAACATTATTAATAAGTACACTACATTTCTACTTGTTTACAGAAGTGGGAGTGTTTCTGTTTTTTCAAGTGGTTGTAAATGTCTCATTTTGTAGAAGTATTTTCTGTAATTGTTAGAGCTATAAATTTGATGTGTTTATTTAGCGTGATTCATTTAAAAACATAAATTAAAATAAAATAATATGAAGAATTCTGTCAAAGAAATGGCACAATATTTTCATTGTATTTATAGTTTATGAATATTTTTATTTATTTACTTTTTATTATTCTGAGCTTCTTTTAACATTCTCAGTGATAATGAAAATCTCAATAATAAAATGGATTATTGTGGATAGTAAACCATTTTGCATATTAGTTATACAGTACATTAATATTATTGATACAATATATTGATTTTAAAACCACTTTTTGTAATACCATTTTGGATTTCTTCTCAAGATTCATGTGTAATTGATTTGAGTACAAATTCTAATTGATTGACCACCCTAATGATTGACATGTTCTCAGCAGTCATTAATAAATCATCATATTCTGTAATTAATTTGATTACAAATTGTAATCGATTGACAGCTCTAATGGTTGCATCATATTTACCTGGTGTGCTGTCCTAGATAATCTAGATCTGTTATTTGTGAAATTGTATGTTTCTGGTATATGAGCGGACATAAATCATGCTTCAGTTTGTGAGCCTCACTGAATGTTTAATCCAAATGAACATGGTTTTCATTTGACCTTTCCTGCATCTCTTGTGGTCGCAGTGAAAGTTTTCACCTCTGCTTACTGAGCTTATCACCTGTGTCTCATCACCTGTCGTTTTTCGCCGTGATGGACTGACTGACCTCTGTCCACTTTGACCTTCTTTATCTCTCGCTCTCTCTCTGTCTACATTGTCTGGATTGATGTTTTTATCTGGCAGTGCAGGTCTGGTGGGTCCATGAAAAATAACACATATAAGATTATAATGCATTGAATCAATGCTGTATAACGATAGTAAATAGGCCTATGTATGATGAATGCCAGTGTTACTTCAGTGTATTCTGTTGATTGGGCTATTGATCATATTTACACACCTGTATATACAATGCATTATTGGAACAACCCATTGAACTTGGTTCAGACTCAGATTTAATGTGTTATAGATATTAGATTATCTGAGCAGGAAAGCAAAATTGCTTAATATTTATTTATTTATTAATTTATTTTGTAGCTGAATCACATTTAACAAACAGATTATGTTTAGTCTTAATGACTTTAATCTGTACCAATAAAAACTACAAAACTTTCCTAACAAGTTACTGCATTTCTAAATCAAATAGTTTACATATATATTTTTTAAATGACCAACAAACAAATGACATCAGCTGCAGGCAGAATTGATTAGTCAAGAGAAGTTAGTTCACTCAGCGTTCATTTTGGCGATACTATTCAGTATTTTCTCAGCACTATGTCACTCCACCTTTTTTGAAAATAGGCTTGTTCTCCAACTCCCCCAGAGTTAAAAAGTTTTTGAATCCATAGAGCCATTCTCTGGGTCTGGCAATAGCACTTTTAGCATAGCTTAGCATAGATCATTGGATCTGATTAAACCAGAAACATCTCGTTTAAGTTTTGATATTTTTCCTATCTAAAACTCTTCTGTAGTTACATCATGTACTAAAGCCATCAGTGATATCACGCAGTGCCTGTGGAAAATAGTCCCCAGCTTGCAAGACACGCTTCCTGTGCAAGCAAGAGGGTCTGGATCTATCCAGGTGGTTTGTGATATCACTGTGTCTGCTGCGGCCATGGCACGGCAGCAAAGTTCCTTGATTATTACGCCAGAATGAAACTATAATTCCTAGTCATATCAGCCTAGAAAACCACAACTTTTCATTTTCTGTCGGACTTAGTACACAATATAACAATCAAAACTCTTTGGTCATTTTTAAATGAGATGCTTCTGGTCTAATCAGATTCAATTATCTATGCTAAGCTATGCTAAAAGTGCTATCGCCAGATTCGGAGAATGGCTGAATGGATTCAAAAAATGGTAAAACTTGGAAAAAGTTGTAAAATGAGCCTATTTTCAAAAAAAGTGGAGTGTTCCTTTAAATCAGGCTAAAAAAACATGATTCTACTAATATAATTGGCTCTTTTAATGCGACAGCCAAGGCTTACTTTCTTTTAGCCACCATATTGAATGTTATGATTTCTCCTATTTATTTTTCTACATATTGTCTTTCTACAGTCTCTGGTATTGATCTTTGTCCATTTCCTCATTAGTACAATAAGTGTAAGTTTAATTTCCTTTTTCTTTCCAGCTCTTCTAAGGTAAATTAAAATAGGATCATGTCATTGCATTTTGTGGGAAAAAAATACAATAAAAATGTAAAAAAATTAAAAATAAAACATCAGTTCACTTGGAATCAACACATATTAGTTCTACCCTGTTTTGTTGCTGATGACGCCAAGAAAATTAGTTCCTAAACAAACTCCCTGCTCTTTAAACACTTGCTGTGTTTTGCGTTGTAATTGGTTGGCCCCATTTTGGTTTTTCAATTATGCATGCTGGATTCACTAATTTTAAGAACACTGTGACAGTTTTTGAGTAAAAAAAAATAGATTACCCACATTTATGTTTAAGGCTGGGCATAAGCGTACTGGTATGGTGAGGTGTTTTTTCATAGGGTTTGAAGGTGGAAGGCTTGTCACAAAACCAGGAGATTGTGAGTCTTTTCATATAGCAATGCATACTAACATCCTGTTGAAAGAGGCATCTTTGGTATACTTTCATACATCTATGCATGAAGTACATACACACCTTTGTCCTTCAGCATCTATTACATGTGCATCTGAGGTAAGATGCATGAAAGCAGGGAAAAAAACACAAAACAGGATAATTAAATGCATCTTGTTTTGCATCTGACACCATGGCAGTTCTGTCTATATTGAGTAAAATTAGGCCAAAGAAATTTCTTAACCATTATATTACCAATAAAAGCACATTGTGTGTGTGTTTTTAATAGTTTGAGTGGGATTTAAATAGATGTTTTCACCTCATTAGTGTTACCTTGTCATCAGTATAGAAATCCATAATGTCATAACTGTTTGACAATTTAACTGCACATGGGTGGTTCTCATAAATGCAGGTTTAATTTAACTATTGATGGACAGACGCTAATAATGAGACTCTTAGATAAGAGCTAGTAACGAGAAAGAACTTTGACTGACAAATGTCACACTTCCACAGTCTTCCCACTCAATTCTTTAATAACCCAATGATACAGAATAAGGCCATGTGTGAAGGCTTACATATAAATGGCTAAAGCAAAGCGGATATATAAGGGGATATGTAGGTGTATTCCCTTTCTAGAACAGGCTCAAGACTTCATCTATCCTGCAGCTCCCCTGGGCTGTGTCTATTCCTATGGTTAGAGTTACGTTTTTCCAGAACTGTAGTAGTACACAGGCCCAGATTAATGGGCCAACAGTCACATACCCAGGGGCCTCCAACTGTATGGGAGGCCCCAAAATGACACATTGTAAAAAAAAAAAAAAAACATTTTTGTGCTTTTTGTGACTTGTTTGTTTGTAAAATGAGTAATTAAATGTTTTATTTATTTATTATTTTGTTTGTTTTGTGCTTTTTAGTTCTTTTGTTTTGTTTTGTTTTTTCTTTTCTTTTCTTTTCTTTTCTTTTCTTTTCTTCAAACAAAACAATATCCAGATTCAGTATCCAGAAAATATTTATCATATTCCTTTATTAAATTATTAAGAAACATCACGCTGAACTGATTTGTTGCTCTGACATATTGTTTTATTTATTTTTGTTCTGTTTTTTTTCACATTAATTAATTTAGCAAACATTTTCTGTTGTTGTTGTTGTTGAAGAGATAATATTAAGTAAAACGATCAAGTTCATTAAATCCCACACAATTTGAAATAACCAAAAAAAGAATATCCAGGTTAGAAAACAGATACACCAAATTTCTTTAGTGAATTATTAAGAAATATCATGCTGTGTTTGTTTGCTGCACTGACATAAAGGCCAAGACTATCAACAGGAGCCCATTCCCCAACATGACTAGTAGCAGCAATGACAGACTAGGAAGCAACAGTCCACTAGGAGACCTATCGCCAACACCGATCGGTAACAGAACAGCAACGGCAAAGGAGCTCTTTACATTACTGTTGATAAAAAACAATGCCTACTACAGAATCATTGGAGGAGAAGGAAGATAATGTCCATTGGTGCGAGAAAGCTACCGACCCATCGCTGTGGGAGATGTCAATATAGAGGCAGTTAGAAATATTCAGAGTAAAAAGAGTGACATCTGCGTTTCTTAACAGGGGAGTTAAATATTGAGCCACAGTCAGTGGTCTATGTTGAAAGAGCCAATCATTAACAAATGATTTACTCCAGTGTTGTTTGAAGTATGAGCAGATTTTTTTTGCCTATATGATTTGAACAATATGTATTTGGATATTTTTACATGCATTTTTTATGCATACTACTGCTAAGTTATTTATTTATACAAGTAATATCATTGCAGTTGGGGCCATTCTGTGATAAAATTACATTAAAGAGTCTCTCCCCTTTTTGTGTGGTGACTTTGATATAGATTTGGAGCTAAAAGAGGTTTCAGTCATCCAGGCCATTGTGGAATTTCCGGTGAAATTTAGTCAAAAGAAAATGGACTTTGTTCGCCGTTTGTTATGGGTGTTTGGCTTCTCATCTAAGAGGTTTCATCACCATCTGAGGACTTGAAACTGTCAGTGTTCGTTGTGGGTCTAATTATTTGATGGGCACAGGAGACCAAAGTAAAAGCCCCTCCAATGATCTCACAGTATGCCTCTCATCTCTTCACTCAGGGGGTCTGTAACAGTAGGGAGAGCTCTTATACTTGAAAGGGCCTGTATTAAAATGCTCTTTTAGAGAATGAATTTCTGCTGTCTTAAGCCGATTGAGCAAAACAAATCTCTCTTAAAGTAAAATCTGGTGGCAGCAGGAGAGTGTGGCAACAATAGCAAGCTGAGAGACCGAGAGAGAGGCAGAGGAAAAGAAACCGGGAAGATACGGGTGGCTTAGAATGGCAAAATTGCATACTGAGAATTGAAACTAAAGTTGAAAAATAATGCACTTAGAGTCAACAATGAAAGCCCACTTTGTGGCCTTTAAGTACAGACAAGCTGTTTTTCAACTGTCGGATCTTTAAGTTGATTAGAGCAAAGTTATGGGCCTAATGTCTGAGAGCTAATTTAGCATGTGGGTAGATTATATGTTAATGGCTGTTTCTTTGTTCTGATAACAAGGTAAAAAGGTCAGTTTCTTGAGGGACAATAATATGAAGGTTAAGAATGTCCAAATTTGATTTAATCTAGGCCGCATCTTTCTTATGTTTATGTGTGTGTGAGTTAGCTCGCACATATGTGCACTTGGCACTTCATGAGATATGAAGGCTTTCAGGCTCATAAAGATTTCAAGGGAAGAAGATTTTTTAATGAGGAACACAATATGCCGGGAGTAAATGACCTCGCTGCATCTACATTACATGCTGTTATTTTATTTATTTATCTCTTCATTTATTTTTTGCCAAACGTAGCCGTCCGTTTTCTAATTTCACTGTAATAAGTAGCTTGCCTTAATTTTTTAATATTTTATTCCACATAATCCTTGATAATAATCAACTCTCGTAATTGTTTTAGACTCTATGGAAGAAATTAAAAGCCACATGAAAAAGCTTGACAAGCACAGTTTTCTTTAATGTGAAAGTACAGTATATGTACAGTATATGCACTGCCCAATTTGACATTGATATTTTACTTTGAGTAATAACAACCACAAAAATGATTTGCTTTGTTAGTAAATACATGTAATTCACCTCCATCATTCCCCTGTTGTTTTAGCAGGGAACTATGCAAGCGGAGGGACATTCTTATTCTGGAGAGCATATAATTTGTCCTTGGGATGCAGGATGAGTCATCAATTTTTTTTTTCCGGCTTTCCCATAGGAAAACTAAATTAGTCAGATGTTTACAACAGCTTAAACTAACCTCAAAGCTAATAAAAATCACTCGTTTTGATTTGTTATATACAGAAATGGTTTCATTGCGAGTTGACACGTTGATAGTATGTCTTTGACTCAACAGAATGTCTTCGACCATTTTGAATCCAATCACAATTCCCATGTTGTGTTTCTTCACACCAACTGTCTCGTTTCTTTCTCCTCCTTTCTTCCCGCTGTGAATAATAGCTTCCAACTGCAAGAGATAAGATGCGATTTAGAGGAACGACTGATGCCTTTGTTCTTCAAAACATTGTCAATGTTGTTTGGCTAAAGCTTAAATCTGGACACATGTTTTAGACCTCTTCCATTCCTGTCATCCTTTAATCCCCCTGCACCTCCCTCCCGCCTCCGTCCGCCTTCAATCAAGGTTATTTTTCCTGTTCTTGAATATCCCACCCAATATCCTGATCCCTCTCCAATTTTTCTTTGTCTCGTTCTGTCCATAATCAGCCTGCCCTGTCATGCATCCATCTCGGATTTGTCTCTTCCTTATAGAGTCTGTCTTTGTGTCTCTCTTTCCTCGTCTTTGAGGTTGCAGCTGGTCAGCTGGGCCAGGGAAAATGTGCCTGCGGCTATTACAAGCAGCTGGCGTCCAGAGAAATGGACAGGGAGAGAATGGGTGAGATAGGGTGTCGTGGTGAGACTTCAGGGCGCACAGTTCTGCCTTCAGCACATGCTGAGGGTACCAAATTCAATTTTATCTGCCCCACTACTTTTAAATTTATGATTTAAGACACGGCAGAACATGTTTACCTTCATGTAAATGCCCTTATGGTCATTCTATATTCAAATTTATGCAAAAATTGCTCTTGTAGCACTGTTGGTCCATAATACATGGTGTTTTAAATGTTATAATAAACACCTAAGCATACATCTTACACTGACATAATTTTGATACAAGTTACTACATGCACTGATTGAGCTATAAAATGCTAATGCTAAATGATAAGGGTTATCACCCATTCTTGTAAAGTAATAAAGAGAACAGAAGAGGAAAATTACATTACCAAACAAATGTTTGGAATAAATTTAGATTATTATAACACATACATAAATGTAAAATGTATATTTTATTATCATATCAATTTTTTTTTTCTTTTGTTGAGATTTTTACATTTTTAAAGTGTCTTATGTTCACCAAGACTGCATTTATTTGATCTAAAAAAACATAATGTAAAATTTTGAAGATTATATTTAAAGAACAAAAAATAAACCGCAATAGATATCTTACAACATTAGCATTGTGACACTGCAGACTGCTAAAAGCATAGCTTTGCTTTTTATAGGAATAACATTTTCAAATATATTTAATTGTAATTTTATTTTTCAAAACTAATTGCACAATAAAATGTTTACCATATTTGTTGAACTAATAAATGCAGCCTTGGTGAGCACAAGATACATTTTTGCCATTTTTCACAGTTATAATGTATTTCAGCCTGTACTGAGTAATTGTGTCACTACATACAGTATTTGCAAGCACTTGTCACAGGAGGTTGAAGAAACATGTACAGGACATGCAAATGAATTAAAGGTTGTGTTGCTGATAGGCGTTTTGACAATTGTGACAACTGTAACAAACGCAGTGGGAGCCATTTTTGCATTTCTCACTGTTTAAATATGATTTTTCATAGCACTTATGCACTGTGCATGCCAGAGAATGCAGTTTGTTTATTGTTTCAATCTGTGTTGCTTACATTTAGCAACCTGATCTTAAAGTGTTTATTAATCAGTACAAATAGCACAAAATAGAATATGTAGTTTATGGGTACTTTATAATTTGCCAAGACTTGTTTAGCTAAACTTTATGTTGTGTTTTTTTTGCACATTGCTGCGTTTGATAAAACATGCACCGTTTATTTTAGGAAGACAGGAACTGTCTGTTCTGTTAATTTATAGTTTCTCTACAAGACCAATTTAAATGCAAGTTAGCTGTAACCGCTTCCTGTTGAGGGCTCTGTTCCTCATTAGTATTCGGTTCAATCATGCAATTCGCCCCAACAAAACTGAGACATAGTCATTAAATATGTTCTATAGTGTGAATCTCTTGCTCAGTAACACCTGTTCATCTGCTGTTTTTCAGAATAAAGAGACTGAGGTGTACGTGGGTGTTTTTGTGTCTAAAATTGCAAGTCTGTGAGCGACGCCCCCATCGGACCTGGATGTGTGCGTGCATATGTGTACATGCATGCCTCCGCTCTAACTTCCACTATCTTTCTCTCAGCTGGAATTCCATTTGTTCCTCACCGGAATGAAACCGCATTGATTGTTGGCTCAGATGTCGGGAACGAGGGGAAAAAAAAGAAAGAAAAAAAAACTACAAGAAAAGACTGGGGAGCGAGGAAGAGAGAAGGAGAGAGTGACAAATAGAGGAAAAGTGCTTCCCTGTGCTATAGCAGCCAGTTGTAGATCAATAGGGGACTTTAAGAGTGAAAAAATGAAGGGGGGAAAAACAGAGAGCTCAGGATGGTAGACACGAGCCGCTGATGGCTAAGTTTTAAAGGAGAATGACACGCTGTCATATTGGATATGTAGCGCGGTTCTTCCAGAAAGAGCTGTTATAAATAATTAAACAATGTCAACATAATGACCCTCAAGTTACGCTGATTAATGGAGGTGAATTTCAATTATTCACATTTTCAGAGACTCAATGTGTGTTTTTTTTTTCATCTCAATCCTCTCGCAGTGTCAGGTCTCAGTAAAAACCTTGCAATGTGTGAAATTTTCTGTAGGAGAATCATTTTGATCTAATTTCAGTTGCTTTATCAGTTTCGGTGTCTTGCAGCTTCTCCGTGCTTGAGATATTGTTTAATGTTCACGTTGTCAGTGGCAGACCCAAACAGTAAGGAATTGCCTCGTGGCAAATAGCGGGTCTTCACAGGGACTGCCTGCCATTAATGGTAATGGAATACCATTAGCAGGCTCGACTCCAATAGCACAGAGGCTCTCTCGCTATTTCTCTCCTCCTCGTTCCTTTGTCTTCCTCCTGCTCCATATCTAAACAGACAGTAAAGAGTGGGTGGAGATGTGTTGTTAATTTGCTGCTGTTGTGTGGAGAGTAGGCTGCCTCCAGTGCTTTGTTTCACTACAGTTTGGGAATCTAATTGATATGTTTCTCAGACAGCGTTGCGGTGCTGCGCTGCTCCACCACAGGGGTGGTCTTCAGGTGGTATTTATGTCAAGTGGAAAACAATGTAGTTTTTATGAGCCTGAAAACCCAGAGCTGAGGCTCTGTTGATCACCTTAAGGGATTGAGCTGGGAAACATTTAAAGGGGCACATCGCAAAACGTGGGACCTGCTGCGTTCAGGTTTGATGGCATACCCAATCTTTCACATCTCAAAACGTCCTGTCTGGTAGACCAATTTGTAGGACCTAATTTGCGTTGATATTGTTAAAATGATGAATACATTAACACATCGCTATACTAGCATTAGCGAATTAGCACATGCAGTTATTTATTTACTTCATTACAAGAATTAGCACATGCAATTAATATATTAGCAGCACAGGGCCACCACAACACTTATTCAGTGTAGAGAAACTTAGCTATTACCCATTCCTGGTAAAGTTATAATAATGTAGTAGAGGATGAAGACTTAATTATTCAATTTGATATATAAACAAAGACAAGAGTAAATGTGAGGAGTTCCTTGCAGTTGGATAGCAAAACTCTGCAAAAAGAAGCTTAGGAAACTTAAGAAAGTTAGGAATGGCTAAAATTTACTTCAAACAAGGTCACTGATCACATCGGTCCGACCTCTAAGTCAAAATGAAATAAAAATGGACCTATTTATTTTAATACATGAGGTTGCACAGTTCATCAGTGCATGTTATTCCAAGATTAGTTTTTATTCTTCGGTATTACCATTAAAATGGAAGCCTGTTTGTGTGTGGGGGTCACATACTTTTGAAATCATTCTAATATGCTCATTTGGTGCTCAAGAAACTTTTGTTGCTGTGCTGTTTTAACTCATAGAATGTTCAAAAGAACAGCATTTATTAGACAAATAAATATTATTATTTTAAATTCTAAAACAAAACAAAAAAAACATACTGGCCCAAATTTTGGAACAACAAAATACACATTTGTGAAATGGCACATTAGGATGTGTTTTGACCTTTTGGGTCGAATGAGATAAATTTACTGTTTCGTTTAAATTCCCTCAACTCTACAGGCAATTAATTCCGAACTGTGTTAGTTTAAATGTGTGTGTACTAGTTTGTCATTGTATTATGGGTCGGAAATTAATTTAAATGTAACATATCCTGCAATAACTATGCCGGGAACTGCTTAATGATGCATGAGTGGATCTAATTTGAAGGACACATACACACGACACTAATGCACATATGTACACACACAGACACACACTTTAATCTGAGCAGCTCAGTCTCACGCTGAGAGCAGCAGGAGACAAGATCTGAAGAGAGTAACGCCACATAACTAATTAAAGCAGAGTGATTTCCTGATAACGTTCTCCTCTCAGGGTTAGTGGCGAGGTCTGCTGGGGAGATGAGAGGAGAGAGAGAAGGAACCCAAGTGTGTTTTGAGTTTGTCCGCCAAAGGTTTTGCTGACTCATGAGTTATAGATGTGAACGTGGCAGCCAATGTCCGTGGATCAACCTGCCATGGCTGTGAAGAGAAAAATATAGAGGAAGAACAAGACCAAGAGAGATAGTCCTTTTAGAGCAGACATATTTCAGGCTTGTGTGATTGACACCAAAAGTTCTCAGTCTGGCGCGCCGGGTGTTTCGGATTCATTAATATTAATTAATTTAATTTCCAATGTGCTATATTTATGTGACACATTTGATGTGTTTGTGATTAAAAATTGTCAGGGCATACTTCAAACAAATTATTTTTAGTGCTTCCTGCTCCCTCTTCAATAGGTATACCACATTCAGTAGTGCGTGTTCAACAGTCACTGTCCTCGATGACCGGCAGGAACGTTAGGAAGCAAGCCAGTTCTGTTTCACGACGAATGTCACATTCTTGCGTATTAACAGATGGTTTTGGATAATGTGATCACTCTGTTTACTAACAGGCACTTGAAATCAACCAAGGATGCTTGCCAGCACATAGTTGGGCAAATTCACCAAAGAAATATAGAATTTAGAAAAATGTTTGGTATTAATACAGACGAAGACCACATGTTCCACTTTTCTTTTTTTTTTTAGTGCACACTGGAACAGTATGTTTACTTTTACACTGGCATATGATCATATTAGGCTTGGGTTGGGTTAGCAGATTCATCGCAATATTCTCAAATGTTTGTGTCATATTATATCTATCAAGTATGAATAGAATAGAATAGAATAGATTTTTTTATTTAAATGATGCCTTGAAGTACTAAATTAGTGAAACTTCAACTGAAATAAAAACAAATAAAAGCAGATAACAAAAAAACAGAACTTAACCTAAATTTAAAAGGAAAACTGAAATGTGACCCTCTCTGTGAAATCCAGGCTAAAGTCTCAAAATCGAATTATGTAACTATCACTTGATTTCAAAAATTAATTTCACTATAATTTCAATCTGTGACATGGCCTTAGTCAATATTAAAGATATAAAGGTTACATTTTCAAAGAATGTTCTTTTTTTGCTCATGAAGGATGAGTTTATGTAAAAAAATGTAAATTAAAATAAGCAAATAAATAAAAAAATGCTTCAGCTGGGTTTTCATAGAGATGGTCACAAATTATAAAATCCAAAAGCTAATTGAAAAATATAAAAATAAAAGCTACTTCAAAATATCATTAAATATTAAAACGTACTAAAAACATAGTTATAAAACAACACCTATCCTTAATATGTCATATCACACTTTTGAGTTGTTTTAAGCTTGGAGGCTGATGAGCTAATGCACTATATGCACTGCTCTGTATATCCTGAGGCAATGTAATGATAATCAGGGATAAATTCACAAATGTGCCATTTCTGAATTCTCATTTGGGGAATGATTATTTATTTATTTCTCTTTTTGAGATGATCTTGTCATGTCACACACCCTTTACCCACATGCTACGAACACACGCACTTACTTGCACACTTGATGGATGTAGCTCTGTGGACTCACCACTATTGCTCTGCCCGAGAGCAGCACTGCAAGCAGATCAGACGACTCTTGGGAAATAACCTGCTCTCCTATGGCCAATTAGTCAATTAATTGCTTATCAGATCCAATTTATAATCCCTTTAAATGAAAAGACATGTCTTTTATGTTCTCTCCCACATCTCCCCCTCTCTGTTTTTCTTCCTCACTTTTTTCCCCCCACAGTTCCCTGTTCTCACCTGTCATTTTTAATCTGCAAGACTGAGGCATTTAATTGTTGACTGAACTCATTTTATTACTGACACTTCATTTTGTCTCGCACCTCCTCGTCATCATCAGCATCTGAGGAGGGGTGATACGGGTTATGCTGAACCTCACAAAAGGAACCCGCCCTCAACCGCTGTCACCCTCCCCGATTTGGGGTAGCGATGCCAGGTAACCTTTTCTGTGACCCAGCAGGAGGTAATTGATGCGGAACATTGCGTTTTTCACATCCTGTCAGGGCTGAGCATTACTGACGTCTCCTTATTGGATCAGACTAAAATAGATTCACACATACAATCGTGCGCACACACACACACACGGATCTCTGTTGTTCAGTGGTGTAATAAAAAAAGAACAACATTAGTCTAATTCTGCATTAATAGAAGACCGTGCATGTGTTTGCTACAAATGCACAATGCCTGTATTGTTTTGTGTGCTAATAGAAAAAGTCTCCATTATTTAAAAAAAAGGTCTCTCTGAATGCACCGATCGCTGTTCTTTTTTTGAGGAATTGAATATTGATTTTTTTCTTTGGCTGATTAGTGAAGAGCCAATATTTCCCACAAAGAGAATAAAGAGAATAAAGACCTTTGTGCTGAGTTGGACAATTACTCCACTACTGTTGAATACAGCTTCAGTACATAATTAAACAATTAAACGCATTTCACGTGATGTCTGAAGACAGCAGAAGGAGTAGCAAAACATTGGGCTTCCAATGAATAGAAAAAAATAAAGAAAGAAAGAGTGTGGATATATATTGTTTTGTCTTTTTAATTGAATAACGTAAATAAAAATGAAAATAAAATAATAATCTTTCAAAACATTGATGTAAATTGATGCAAATTTCTCAATAATATAAATATTTCTAGTTTTTTCCAGCTGCCAGCTATATTTAAAACATTTCAGTGGCTACAGATTGCTCTCAATTGCTCTCAAAATCAGTCTAAAATGATTAAAGTGACTTTTAAAAATTGAGTAAGCATGAAGGAAATGGAGTGCTCACAAGGGGCGACAACCCTATTTTTCTCATCGTTTTTGCTTTGCTGTGTTTATCAAAACAAATAAAAGGTGAGGTAATGCCTGGAAAAGAAGGAATTTACAGGTTGGCAGTGAGGTATAGTGGTCATATCTCTATCAGGATGCGTCCATTTGTGACTGTGTATTGTGCTCAGGAGAGGACACAATCTGTTAGGCGGTGCGTGGGTATGTGTGCATTTATTGTCCTCCTGAGAGCAGTCCGCTTCACAGATGAAGGTTTAGCTGCTCTGCAGGGGTCTGTAGGATCACTCGTTCATTCAAGAGAGAGGGTGAACCGGGAGATGTGAACCTTTTTGATAATTGTATTATAAATAAAAAGAAAACAGATAGAATATATATATATATATATATATATATATAAGTATTTAAGTATTAACTGTATTTAAAAATTAACAACCCCCCCCCCAAAAGAAAAGAATATATATATATGCTCATTAAACTGCATTTATTTGATCAAAAATCATAAATAATTTTAAAAGGATTTTTACAATTCTTTGATTAATAGAAGATTTACATGAACAGCATCATTTCAATTAGTCAAAACATATTTATTTTTAAAAAAAATGACATACATACATTGTTACTAACCCAAAACTTTTGAATAGTAGTGTGTTTCATATTGTATTGGATGCACTCTTTTTCACAGACAACTGTTGCGTTCACACCGACAGGAACATCACATGCTGTTTTTGTAACATTGTGGCCAAATCACATGCAACCTTTGAATATGTAATAGCTACATAGAATTATGTGTAATTGTATTTATTGTAAATAAAATTACAATCCTAAAACCAAAATATTACATAAGAGTTTTTTTTTTGCGAAACGTGTGTCAACTATTAAGAGCTAGCTCGAGTGCATTGTGCATCAAAATGACATTTTCAATGTTACATTCATTGTTGAATTGAATCCACCAGCAAGGACTGACAACAGAAGTCAGGAAAAAAAAAAAACAGAAAAAGAAGGGTTGTGAGAAAGAGAGAGGACGTTCATTTTGTCCTTTTGATAATTGTCCTATGCGTTGATAACTGGCCCCCACCACAGACAGGTGTAATTGCTTTACTCTTTCAATAACAGTGCATATAATGAACCCCTGTACCTTCACAGAATGACAGTGTGTCATTTTCCATTCTCTCAATGTGCCACTTTCTCACACACACACGTTTTCGCACTCATACAGAAGAACATACAAACACACACATTTATTCTTACCTCTGTGCTAGTGTTTAGGTTTCCGCCTCAAGGGCTTTATTGAGATGAAATGTCAGTTTTAATGGAAAATGTGATAGAAACAATATAACAGAACAGAATATTGCCTGGGCAGAGAAGTTGCAATGGGAATGTGTGTGTTTGTGTGTCCATTTGTGTGCCTGTGTAATAGAATACTGGTCCTCCAAGTCTTTTCTAGAGAATAGTTTCCAGGCATAGATAAGCCATTGGTCTCACTATAAGAGTGAACATAAATTTTGGCAGAAGTTCACTCGTGTGTGTGTGTGTGTGTGTCATCATCAAACAAGAGGGTCCACGCACTGTAGACTCAGGGGACGGGTGGGAACACGCTTAAGATGAAGAAGTCATTTTAGGGGAAAAATGTCAGCGGTCGTACTTCAAAGGCTTTCGGGGGAAAACACACATCACTGCGGCGTGTGTGTTTCTGAAGGTCATAAGTGTACCTTTAGGCACAGGGAACATGCAGCTCATTATATGGTTGTACATTTGTAGTGAGTTCATTTGCCAGCCGGTCCTACTGCCGCTGTGGAAAAACAAGTTTGAGGTGGCAGAAATGGCTGCCGGGTTCTTTTCTTGTGTACACCAGGGGAGAATCACAATTTACATACTACTGCCTGGTACAAAAGGTACGGGTTTGCTTGTTATAGGATAGTGCAGTCGTAGGGCTAAATTGGAATGTCTTCATATAACAGAATGAATTGTCAACGTTCATAAGTTTGGTGTCGGTTAGATGTTTTTATAATGTTGAAGGTTAATGAAAGGTCATTTTTATGACTTTTTGGAGTGAAATAACTGAAATTGCTTTGTGAAATGTGAAATTATCCAGTCTAGGGTTGTGCAGATAGATAATAGTATTGTGTATCGACGATAGTCAGAGATATTTATTTTTCCGCATTTTTACAGTGTTGCGCATTATAACCAATCACACATGATTCTGTTGATTTCGTGAATGCAAAGGCATTCAGTTGAGTCATCACTGAAACAGTTTTGTTGTTGAATGTGAATGACTGACTGAATTCTAACTCGCAAATTCTCTCATTAAACAATGATGTAGGTAAGTGCAGATGTAGGTGTGATGTAAGTATAAGAGATTTATTCATCATATAGTGTTGACAGCTTCACTGATTATAACAGGAGTGTTTTTAAAAATGCATGTACTCTCGCTAGATTGAAGTCAGTGTTCTTTGATAATGTAAATGTGCATTGCTCATTTTCTGTAGCTGCTGAGGAAACGTAAGCACTATATTAGTAACATACAGTGTTTCTATTAAATTGTTATCATGTTAAATATAAATTCAGTCATATTAAATGCATTAGGATTCTTTTAGCCTTACGCTGGAGTTTGTTTACTTTCTTGCAATGAAACGAAGTAAATAAGTAATTAAATTTGCATGATAATATTGTGTATCATGATCTCACAGGCTGATGATAGTATGATATGGCATTTTACCCAACACTACTGTGGTCAGCAGACCTGAAACTATTTTCATAGCTGTGCATTGAATAAAAAATAATTCCAAGCCATAGAATATTTGTAAAACAATCAGAATCAAGCATTTATCAGACATGTGCAATAATATAATACTGTACTTTATAATTTGTAAAGCACTGTATTTTATTTTAATATTTTAAAATGTAATGTATTCCTACATTCACAAATTCACAAATTATTCTAATATGCTGATTTGCTGCTCACTAAACATTTCTTATCATCATAAATGTTGCTACTTAATATTTTTGTGAAAACCTGTGATAAATAGAAAGTTCAAAAGAACAACATTTATTTAAAATACAAACCTTTTTTTAACATTAAACAAGCCTTTACTGACACTTTTGACCACTTTAATGCTTCTTTTAAGAATAAATGTATTAATTTCTTTCCAAATAAATAAATATACACACACTTTTGAACATTAGTATATACTTCTTTCCAGCACAAAATGGCATTCTGTGTTAGCATGTATCAAATGGAGACACAGCTTCCAACAGGAAAAGGCAAATAAGTGTGAGGCTTGTTATTGTTTTTATTGTTACTTCCTGGATTAACTTTTGCTTCTTCATTACTGTGGCATAATTGAGAGCAGTACACCAGCCTAAGGTAATGTTCAGTAGCACACCAACATACTACAACTGCTTTTACAACTACCATTTCAGCAGTGTGCGGTATGCATACAGTATTGTACACATTCCCGTGTGCGTGAAATACCCAGAATAACCACATTACAAAATGGGAGCACATTGAACAGGATGCAATATGCCACGGTGCAATGCACTGATCTTGACCTTCTGTTTACATAGGATTGCATGAGTGAAGTAAGATGTGTTTTGATCTATCTCTTGACAAGCTATTACATCAGTCTGCCTGAAGTCAAGACGGTTTTGCATAAAATTATGTAAAAAATGTAAGATAGTTTTTGATAAATGTGATAAATGATAACTGTTTCGATAAAGGTGATAATTTAATCTACCACCTTTACCCTACCACCATGTGATAATTTACCCTAGTATACCCTTACACACACATACACACACACATATATATATAAAAAGAGAGAGAGAGACTGTACTGTACTAAACCTTGTAATGTTTTCAGAACTGTATTACCTTTGTGGTCTCTCTTTGCTCTGCCAAGCATACTTTGCTCATTGTCTTCACTCAGCACAGGGTTTTGTAATAATTAATTTCCTCTTTTTGCTGATCTATTAATTTAATCTGTTGTGTGAGTAACAGGGTTATAGCAACTAGCACATTATTGCCTACAGCCTCATCTTTATTCATATGCAGTAACATATCAGCAATCCCTGAGCAGACAGTTTGCATCCTTGGATTTAAGCAGTTTTAGTTTTAACTATTAATTCATTACAATGTAACTTTAAACAGATCAGTGTTAGTTTAGCCCTGTTGAGAAAAACATTACAAAACATCAAAACTTCCTCAGCGCTTTCAGTGGTGTTAAAAACATCACTCAAAACCAGGCTTAGGGTTTGATTCGAAGTCATTTTGTCATTTTCTAATTCTGAAATTCGGTTTTTGTCCCTCCCATCGCCTTCAGTCACGGGAAGCTTTCATCCCCTTCGCTTTTCATCACCCTCACTTTGTGTGTCAGGTGCATGTGGTTTTGTATTCCGGGGAGTGTCTGCGCTCGAACACAGCTCGAAATGTTTAAAAGCTTTGCCATTTTTTTAAGATGAAAGAAAAAAAAAATACTACAGCACTTAAGTACGGACACTTGTACAGTTTATCTCTTCCATGACCAACCCAGGTGCTCGGGTTGCACTCGTTCCTCTCCCAGGGAACGACGGCGCGCAAGATCAAAAAGAAATATATTCATGTATTTTTCAGAAAGATAATAGGATGCATTTCGGTCCACTGTGACTTTGTTGGAAGTTTGCATAATCCTCGCAGCAATATATTCATTATGAGGTTAATAATTTATTAGCAGTCTTGTTGATGAAATGCCTCTGAGACGCTTTAGCAAATGTTTGCTGTGATGTTGCCGTTCCCCTTTATTAGTTGTATTAGTCTTAGCTTAACCTTATACTTTTTGCATTCATGTGAAAAAAAACATAACAGTAATGTTTATATAACTCAAAATGGGAGGTGTTTTAAAATACAAGAATGCATCCACATGCAAAATGATAGCTATCATTATCTTCAGGAAAAAAATGCCAGCAATATTTGAAATGTGGGACACAAAATGGTCCATTTGTAAAAATAGAAAACGGATGGAACAAAATCACCTGTTTGGATTTCAAAAGAAGTCATTATGCTTTTTGTAGGTTTGCGTGTGTGTGTGTTGGGGTCTTTTTAGTGGACTCGAGGGACATGAGGGAACACAGATAAAGATGAAGTAGTTATTTTAGGGGAAAATGCCAGGAGTTGTACTTCAAAGGCCTTCAGAACTGCAACATAGACCATTGCAGAACACGGCTGTTTTCCCACTCAGAGGGCTTTTAATAAATGCATTCAATCTCACGCGTTTATCTCCGGCTTTATTACTTTGAACTGTTTCTCCCATAGGACCAAAAACAACGCAACGGCAGTCTAGTGTTCTAAATTATTTAAACCATGCACGTTGTTGAAGACGAGGAAAAAGCCTCTTGATTTTGAGGTAAAATGCAGGAATGCGTTCTGCAAACTCCACGACCCTCCGCCGACCGCCTTCGTCGAGTGTATACTCCTGATCTTAGGGGAGGTGAGAGTTGTAGCATAACTGAGCAATTAACCTTCTTATTGTCTCAGAATACAGGTAACAACCCACGAGACCTTGCGAAAACAAAATAAAAACACGCAGAGCTCAAGATGAACAAACTGTTTCTTATCCCTGGGTTCTCATTCCCGGCATTACGGTTAATTAAAGCTGTGCCATCTCTCTTACTTTGCTTCTGCTTCCCTTTCTGTAATCATAACCTGTCATGTCCTTACTACATCAAAACGTTAATGTTTTTGGTCGCTTGTGTTTTAATGGCCCTGTCAAGGCTGAGGAAAAACTAAGGCATGCAGAGTCACAGATAACACAAAACGCCATAATTAGATTTCAGCTTATAAAATCATGATTTCCATTTCCTTCTTCGCCACACATTTATTTATTACCCATAAAAGATTTTGATAGGAGAGCCCAGCACTCCATTTCATAAAACAGTTTTTTAGACCATATGTGGGTGATTCTTCAACTAGACAGAGCAATTCTGTCCCCATTTGTGATTTTAAAGACATAATGCTCAAACGATCTAGTTTTAACACAACCACAGCATATACTTTTACATTATTACTTTTTTTTTTTGTTATTCAAAAAGATGGCCTACTGTTCTTTCAGTCTTTCTGTTTATCAGAGAATCCTGAGGGGGAAAATGTTTTTAATGTTGATGATGATAGTAATAATAATAATAATAATAATAATAATAAATAAATCATCAATAAGCACCAAATTAGCATGTTAGAAGGATTTCCGAAGGATCGTGTGACCCTGAAGTAAGTTACATTTTTAAACACTTATTTAATATTACAATAGTACTTGTTTTGCTTAATTTATTATTTATTTATTATAAAAGGGGGGTGGAGGGATATGTATATATA
>JAUMHE010000060.1:13144703-13165267 GCA_032359235.1 Enteromius mattozi | reverse complement strand
TGTGTGTGTATATATATATATATATATATATATATATATATATATATACATATATATACAGAAAACTTTTATTCTTTTTATTATTTTTTAAATGTTTTGGATCTGTATTTTTTTATTTTTCTTTAATTTTTTCTCCCTTTGTTTTGCAAGAATGCATGAAGCCTATCATGGCTTTCACAAAAACATCAAGAAATATGTTTGTTTTCAAGGTTTGTGAAAGATCATGTGACACTGAAAACTAGTAATAGTAAACGAATAATGGCTGCTACAAGTTTTTTCCATCACATTGCGTTTTACAATTACAAGTTAAATAATTTTTAATTTGGCTGTATTTTTGATCAAACTAATACAGTCTTGGTAAGACTTCTTTTAAAAACATTGCAAAAATCTTACTGTTTGGTCAAGACTTTTTTAAAGCATGGCAGCAAATGATTATATTATATTAATGCTGTCAAACGATTAATCGCGATTAATCGCTTCCAAAACAAAAGTTTTTTTGTTTGTTTGTTTGTTTACATAATACATGGATGTGCACTGTGTATATTTATTATGTACATATAAAAGCACACACAGCTTATATTTTGAAAATATTTGCATGTATATATTTATAATTCAATATAATTTGTATTATATATAAATATATTTAAAATATAAACATAACATATTTTTCTTAAATATATGCATGTTTGTATTTATATATACACATATATATACACGGTAACTTTACTATATTGTATTATACACCATTTTTATGGTGTGGTTATTTTTTGGGCATTTAAAATCCTCCATCCACTTTTTTTCCCCTTGTATAGAAAAGCTGCCTAAGGACATTCTGCTCCTTTGTGTTTTAGCTAAGCAAGACAATATTACTGCGTTAGCATGGCATGGTGGTGAGTAAATGATCATAAGATTTTAATTTTTCCCTTAATATCTTTCAGTCTTGTCTTTCTCGCCACATTTTCGTCAATAGCATGCTATAATTCTTTGTTACCGATGACAAAAACTATTTGTCAGCATACATTTCCGTCAGTAATTTCGTTGACGAGATTACCACTGATTAGACCCCCTGACGAGTTCTGAATAGCGAAATAAAGGCAAATGATTCCACTTGCTGAATATATCTCCCTTCCATGTCTCCTCCTGGTTTCACAGGCCATTGTGTTCTGGAAAGAAAACCACTTGTGAGTCGTACGCGGTCAGACTACCTTTCCCTGACCTGGAGCGAGCGCTTCCTCGGAGGGAAATTATTTCTGCTCTCGCAGTCCTAAATACTTAAAGGTCCATCAACCGGGACCTCCAGCCAGTTCGGATGTGGTGTAATAAACCAGACGGACAAAAACGGCCACGTTATGGCTTTCGCTCCCTCCCTGCGACGAAATGGATTCACACCATTTCAGCCTCAATGGGCCCTTGTGGATCTAAATGTCTGTTTTGAAATATGGAATACAAACTCTATCGGGATTGACAGTGTCTCATCGCCAGCAGGCTGTAAACAGACCGCAGGTGAAAAGGGAATGGTAATGTCGAAATGAACCCCAAGACTAACTATAGATGCAGTGGAACGGACCCCCTTTGGGCTTTGGGTGCACCTTGAGTGTATAACCGCTCTTTATGTACTGACTCGCTGTCTTTTCATTGAAAATACATTGGATTGGTTGATGATGGTGGAAGGCTTGCCACTGGGTCTTCTGATGCAGTGTTACCACACGCTGTCAATTTTTCTTAGCGGCGGGGGGGAGGCTGTCGTTTCGCTTTCTGTCTTGCTGTCACCACCTCCTCCTCTCCCTCTCTTCTTCATTTCGGTCTCTTTTTTCTTTTTCATTCAGCGCCGTTTGGCCCTGTTATGGCTGCAGCCCATCTGTGGGCAGTTAGAGCGCTTTGTCGAAAGTAAGAGAAGCCCGCTCTGAAAATATCTCTCTCTCGCTCCATCACTCGCTCTTATTTTGTCTCAATTTCTCGCTATCTCCCTGGGTCCCTCATTTGATGGTCTCTTTAGTACCTTCTCCGGCTTTTTTTCTTCCAGTTATTTTATTTTCCCTTTCTCTGCATCTCTCTCTCTCTGCCGTTCTGTCACTCCCGCCCTTCCTTTCTCTCTGGAGCTCCTGTGGACCCTAAACCCTCCTCCCCTCCACCAGTGAGCGGTAATGACAGACATTTGTTTAATCCAGGCAGTGGGAAATGAGATTAGAGAGAGGAGAGGAGAGCTTACTGCACTATCTCCCACACTGTGCCCACAGGCTCCGACTGCACGATGAAGGAAGAGAGAAAAGACGGGGCAGGCGGGGAGAGAAAGCGACTGTGAGATGCAGAAATAAGACTGAATATGCATGTATGTGCAATCGTTTACTGACTGTGGGCCCTAAACATACCCGCTGCAGAGACACTGTGTCATTATTTCACTTTGAGTGCAAACTCATCGCTGTGATGAAGAAGATGAGATGATGATCAACAATTTAACCCGAGGGATATCCCCTCCTGTTCAACCATTCCTTCAGTGTTTGGAAAATGATCATTGTATTTTAAGAGTTTTGTTTTGCTTGGCAGATTGTGTAAAACACCAATTTTAAGTGGTAATCGCGGGCTGTCGCTTGAATTCACAGGGCCCGGGATAAAAAAATAAATAAATAAAAAGTGAGCTGTAATCATAGTGTGCCTAATGCCTAATAAATATCTGCCTTTTAGCAAATTAGTTAGGACTAATGGACAAAATGTCTTATGATAAATATTAATGAGCAGTTGTGTAATAATGGTGATGTTAAATTATGTATATCCATTATATATACAGTATGTATATTTAAAGCTTGCTGCAAACTTATATATATTTACATTGACAATCTGTTTTTAGGCTGAAAGCAAAAAAAAAAAAAAAATCAATAAAAAGAATAATAAATACAGTTAATTTGAATAAGTAACATTTTTTAAATGAACAACAATGATAATAATTGTAATTGTTAGTTATACTTTATATAAAATATCTACACATTAGTTTTTTTATTTTTTATTATTACATTACATTTTATTTCGTTTTTGAGAACTATACAAAAAACACTGATTAAATGAACCAACCTTGGTTATTTTATACTTACAAGAAGCATGATAGTTGTGGCGCAGTGAATAAATATAAAATCATCCACTTTACTTGATAGGTGCCTTATTAACATAACAGTGTTACAGTAAGATATATGACTGCAGAACTTCAGACTCTCATCCAATTTTTTATGTTTTGTCAGAACAGCAGGCAACGAGTGAAAAACAATTCAGTGATTATGTATAACAAAATCTGCTGATGAAGCTGTTGGCCCCCTACTAGCCCTTGGAGTTCTTTCTCTGTTGGTAGTCAACAGAATTTGAGTTACTCTGTGTGTAAATGCACTGTTTACCTCCTTTCCTCCTGAGCTCATTCTTTTTTGACAGAGCTGCCAAAGTACCTTTCAAACACAGATGCATTTTCCTCTTTTCATTTCTTTGTTCTTAAAAAGCACGTAGGGCACTACGTTAAATAGAATCTGCCTCAGTCTCTGCTGCTTTGGCACCAAAAGTGATTGTAGACCTTTTCTGTTTGTGACATTTGTGTGTGTGTGTACAAAATGTGGCTTGACTAACCTTAATTTTTAATTATTCAACGATATATTATGTATATAGAATACCCTTATAAAAACAAACACTCGTTCAAACAAGTGAGCACATATTAAGACAAGGGCAAATATTTTGTGGCGATGCCAAAAGGCACTGATGTGCTGTATGGACATCAAAACAAAAATATGTTCCCCTTTCCCTTGCTTTTCTTTCTATACTGCTCACCCATCAACACTGATGCAAGAAAATGTATCTTTCATCCTATATTTTTCTTACATTGTGAAAACTGCATTAAGGGATTTGGGAGCATAATATTGCATTCATAGATGAAACTTAACACAAGGCTCAGTTGATTTACTCATAAATATTGTTCATCAGCAGTTTCTTACTCAAAAAAAGAAATAGAAAAAAAGAATAATATCTTACCAGCATTGCATTAATTTGCTACTGACAAAGCAGGCATATTATGAGCATCTTAGCTTTGCAAGAATTTATGCTTACTTTCATCCAAAAATCAGCGAGCCATATGGTCAGACGTCTATGTTCTCTTAATTTGCAGAAGTTATTGAAACCAAAAGTCTGGATCAGCACGAGTTGTGTCTAGTTAGGCCTTTGTGCTCAGAATCACAATGTCAAATTTGACCATATAAGGCTTTTATTAGTATAGTCTCTATGCAGCTTACCGATTAAAACAGGTTATTAAAGGATGTGATGCAGTACTTCAGTGCTAATTAGCTTTAAATGTGAAAGCATTTGGTGATATGATGGACTACAGCAGATTTTAATACGCAATACAGAGCAACTGCTGTATTGGCACGCACAAGCCCTGTTCATTTAATGTAAAATAAAGTTTTGTACTGTCAGAAACTTTTTACCCCTGTGGCAGCGTACATGTGGCATTGTGATCATTTTTCATCTTCATTTCTGCTTGCCGGAATGACTCCTCACCTCTCTGTAATTTCATAAATTTGCAGTCCTTTTTGAACCCTCTGTTCCTGTAGCTAATACTGTGCTTTTGCACTGTGATGTAGCAATTTAATCCTTTTATAAATGTAATACTTCAGCTTTCCTTCTTTCTTTTTTTTCCCAACACTGCTTTAAGGTTCACATGAACACTTTAGGACACTGAAAAAACTCACCTTCGCCTCTTCTCTTTTTATTTTTCAAGAGGCTAAATGCATTTATAGAGGAAATGAACAGTTGATCAAGAGTGATGGTTTCTGAGATGTCACATTGTTTATGTCTGCTAGAATATTTTATTGTTCTGATTTTTTTTTTCAATAATTCAGCTTGCTAATTGTTTCTTGAGCAACAAATAAGCATATACAATACAATTATTTCTGAAGGATCATGTGATACCATCACATAAATTTTAATTTAAGAAAATAGTTACTTTAAACTGTATACATATTTTACAATATTCCTGTTTTTACTGTATTTTTGATCAAATAAATGCAGCCTTAATGAGCATAAGATACACCTTGAGAAAATGTTAAATGTCTGAGATCTGAAAATCTGAAATGAACAGTTAAGTGTAAAGGGTAATTACCAATAAATTATTTTTTTTTACATATAAAGTAGGTTAATAATGTTAATTTAGTTATGTATATATGCCTTTCTGTATATATGTCTTTCTGAAAATGTAGTGCTTCTGCAGTGTTTACTGTTTTAGTACTACACTTTTCCAGTAGTGTTTTTCAGCACTATTCCTTTATCTGTGTTGTAAATGGTGTATCTTCCTTTATTTAATAACAACAGCTATAACAAGCCATGTACCGTCTTATCACAGCATTCTACAGTGTCGTCTAAAGTGCTAGTTCTGTACTTTAGTATTTTGCTGGAGTATCAGCACCAGCCCAGTGCATCCCTTCAATGCGTGAGACGAGGTGAGAGTCCAGCTGGGGAAATTACAGAACCAGCCGCTGATTGAACCACTGATGGAGACCATTTGAGCCTCAGTGCTGCAGCAGGAAATTGAATTACCCTCACAATCTGTTTGTGCTGTACGTGCATCCCTCTGTTGTTCCGTTACCTCTGCCATGTGTGTGTGTATGTTTGTGGAGACTGTTTTCGATTACCTCGCTGAATGTGTGAAATCCTCCTGATCTGCTCTACGGTTGCACGCGGCCGGATTTAACCATGTCACACCTACAGGATATTACCTCTTTTATGGTGTGTCACATGACTGTAAGAGGCTGTGCCCACAACTGGGAAAGGTTTAGAGATATGAGATGATGCCTAAAGGCTTCAGACCTACTGAGCCTAGTTATTAGATTGAAAGTGATATTCTTTGTTCACTTTGGACTTCCATCTTCACATTATCCATACTAAAGCTAGATCCTCTAGATCAGACTCTGCCGGATTTACTCCACAGCATAGATAACATAAACCCTACCGTGGTGAAAAGCACAAATCTTCTTGCGGTTTACCAGGAGAACTAGTGCTGGTTAGGCTAGTTAAGTTAGTTAAGAAATTCATTCGATCTTTGCTAAATCGTACATATTTTACAAGTTGCCAATTCGTAGGAATTTGTATGAATTACCTAAACCTAACCCTGCCCCTAAACCTACCCATCACTGGGGTTTAGACAAATCATACAGAATCGTATGAGTGAGGTCGTATGAATTAATCACCTTGTAAAATACATACGAATTGTTCGTGAGACTGTGTTGGCATTTTGTGATCGTAATGTAACTGTCCCTTCAGTGATTCTTATTGCTGTCTTAAGTATAAAATATCTTCCTTCCATTTGAAGAGAATATTACTTTGCAAATTAGTTTAATTTTATATGTCTATATTGCTAGCTTATGGTTCTACTGTAGTTGCAAAGACATTTGAAGGGAACTCTACTGCCCCCTTGAGTACTGAAGGTTATTACCAACGACACAAGCGCACGTTTAGTATGGCATGTTTGTGTAAAGTGTATTACTGGCTTAATCCTGTTGCACAGAAATAATTAGTAATAGACAAAAGCAATTTACTAAAGCAAACACGCTGTGTTTTTCCACTATGACTTTGGCAAGTATCCAGTTAACTTTTTTTGTATCTAAATATGGCAAAATACATTATCCAAATTGGAATAAATAGGATCCAAACACGTGCTGATGTGGGAGATGAGGTTTAAAATTCAGCCCGTTTGGCTCTTTTCTACCCAGTCTCCTATCAGTACAGTGACAATAAACAATAAAACTATATGTGTGTGTGTTTTATCGCTGGTTAAGCTCAAATAATGCAAACAGTTCTCCGGAATGATGTTTATTTTCGTTGTCGCTGCTTCTGATACCAAAAACCCTAAGCAGTGCACTTCTGCTTATTTAAGCAATCAAGAACGTTTTACCTCATTGTTATTCTGCATGCAATCCATTAGTAATAATTAATCTAAACAAACAAATGGCAGAAAACAATAAAGTCCATTGTTGTTTTTCATAATCAGACAACTAATTAATTTGTATGAAGCCAACTTTCCGGCTTTCTCTGCAACAGGGGTAAAGACATGGAGGAACATGGAAATTTCAGCTTCTCACAACGCTCACTCCAATTAATACAGAAATCCATGTGGAACGGAATATTGTTTGTTGCCATTTGTGCTATGAATAATTCATGTTTTTGTTGTGGGAGTGTTTTGTTGGTAGATACATTTCTTTGCATCGTCTTCTGTCTTATTCTGTTTCCCTCTGCTTGGTTTAACAAGACCCAGCAGAATTGCGCATTACTTCTGCACTTAAAATTAAACTTTAGGACATTTGCTCGTTCATTAGTATTATTTAAATTCCAATGGCAGGTATTGTTATAAGAATGTGTTCAGTAAAGCATTGCGGAGGATCTTCAGAGACCTCGCGGGTTCTGTCACATTGCTACAAAACACAAATGGTGAGATGTAAAAAAGAACTTGTACGGTTCATAGAAAACCTTCATGATGACTTTAGTTTGGGTATTTCTTTCTGTGCGCAGGCAGTGACCGAAAACACTATTGAGCAAGAAACAGAGTAATCTGTATTTTCAGAGAGAGAAATAAATTGCGATGACCTTTCCATTTCAAAGATGTATGAGAGAGCGCATATATAGTCCTCTAGAAAGAGTGATTTAAACGCATAATGGAAACGCGTGACTCAAAGCAGCAGACAGTGTATAGACAGGAAAGGCTGAGTGGGTCCTTGGAATGCTGCAAATGTTTTGTACAATTATTTTCTTCAGGCAGATGCTGCTTAATTGAACCTAAATGCGTGTCTGCATCTCAAATGAATCATCTGTGGAGGAGAGTTTCTTAGTTCATTATTCAAATGAAAGGAGTATTTATTTTTAAGATTTCTTTCAGGGCAGAAGCAAGTTCCTTGATGTTTTACAGTTGGCTAAGTTTGCCCTGTACGTGCTGGGAGTCTGAAATCGTAACAGTGATTGTTAGTCATCTCCTGGTGAGCGCTACAAGGTTTAGGCATGGGCGAGAGTTCAGACACAGCGTTAGAGTCTGCATCCATGCCAAAATGCCCAGATTGTGTGCCAATGAGTCTGCGTGAAGCCTTGGGGAGGAGAGAGGAACTGCCTGAATTCGCAGCAGTGGGGGATGAGATAGTGAATAAATGAGAAATTGTTATTCATGTAGAATAAAGGAACATTGTTTGGAAGACCTACAGCGCTCTGGATTTTTGATTTTTGTGATTTTTCCCCAAACAGAAGTTTTCAAACATGTGTGAACTTGGAGACAAAACTCTATTCCAACCAGAAGAAGATACAGTCAGTTGAGCTGGCTCATTGATAATTGAATTCGCCCTTCCTCATTTCCGTGTAGACAGTCAAGTGGAACTCCTGAAATGTAAAAAAAAAAAAAAAGAGGAAAACCTTGGAAGAGTGGTTTAAACATTCAAGAGCAGGGTTATTCTCAGTTGTTAGCATGATATACTTAAGCGTAATGACACATGTGCAAACAGAGTGCTATTGATTGGCTATGATTTGGCAGTATGGTAATATTGCTGGGGTAATACAAATTTTGGACACAATTTTGACAGTTGCTTAGACAAATAGTTTCAGACAATCCAAAGCAGAATCAACTGCTGTGACTCCAAGCAAAACATGCTAATGGTGTATTGTTATCGAATGATTTTTGTTTTCTTTTAAAAATAATCATACAGACATTTATGTGATTTCCTTCTGAATGCATCAGTGTTTATGACTGAACTGGCTAAATGAACAATTCAAATTACTCATTCTTATAGAAAATGACTTAATTTGTTCATCAGTGAATCAGTATATTTGAACAAATTGGCTGAATGAATGATTCAGATTTTTTTTTTTTTACAATCTCTTTATTTTAATGAAGTGGTTGAATAACCAGTTCAGTGACTCATTTATATATACAGTCATTTGAATGAGATTGTGTTTTTGAACATTAATGATGATTCAAATGACCATCTATAATACCACTGGTAAATCTAACCTGTCGTGGTGTCTTAATATGTTATGTTAAACCCTATGTGTATGCATATTGCCAAAGTTTGTTGTGCTGAATCCTGTTGATTATATGCTCATATCTGAGTTGTGTATAAAATTCAGTTTCATTTTCTAACCATCTCTCTGTTTTCTCTCACTTGTAGATACCCTGCTGTCATCTGGCCATGGTGAGTACTTGAGAAATATGTTCCCGGATACAGCTCTGCATGACTCTGAATGTGCCAGATCTCAAATGTGATTATTGTTTTTCAATGTTGGTCGGCAAGCACGCATGACTCCATCCAAATGGAGCATCACTGCAGCAGCAGATGTACATCTTTTTTTATTTTTTTTTCCTGAAATTCACTTAGCATACTTTTAGGTCTGTTGGCTGACACGGAAAACCCAATCTTTGTTAGTGATTACTGAAGACTCACCTCTGCTCCCTCGGTTCTGTTCTGAGTTTCAGAGCTGGCACATTTTCCCAGCATGCTCGTTCAATCATTCTCGACTCACTCCGGTCAATCACCCCTCGTGGTTCTATTGTTCGGTTCACACGCGCTCGGTCTGGCTGTTTGTCAAAGATGAGGCGCTTGCCCTGGGAGTCGCTGGTTAGACAGACCTCTTTTTCATGTACATTTGACTCAGTGGGGGGCGATCTTTAAAGTGTGTGTTTTTGCTATTGAATTTGTACTGCTATATATTCTCAAATTGCCTCCCATTTTTAGCAAAATAGAGCACTGGAGGTTTCGCGCATGTGCCAGATATATAATGGACTGCGTGACCAGCATATAGTCCACCTGCAGAGCTGCTAAGGCCACTGGAAAATAACACCTGCGTTGTCCATTTCTGCATCCATTCAGAGATAGAGAGCAAGAGCGAGATCAGAAAGGAGTGAAAAAAGCCTTGCAGAGTCTGCGCTTAAAGGGCAGTCCTGTCCCGAACTCGAGCTGTATATGTTTTGCACTCAAAGCACACTTGCCCACAATGCTTTGTGGAAACAAGACGTGGCACTGGGTCTTTTTTTTTTTTATTTACTCTGCACTTTGCACGAGAATAGGATATGTGCAGGCCAGCAGGGTCTATATTTCCAGGCCAGCACATTTTACTTTATTTGCCAGTGCTCTTTTGTCAGACAGTAAGCTGGTACAAATAGTGTGCTGCCCTTCAAGATTTCTGCAAATGCACCATAATGGATAATAATACGGCTAATGCAAGCGTTTTGAATAGCTTGAAAAGGATGTTAAAAAAAACTCTCTGTGGACCATAGGGTTTCTTTATTTTAGTATGTACTGCATTTTTACTGTGTTTGTGTTGTGTTAGTGTAAACGGTGCAAAGGGCCATATGGTCAAAGCGATGTAGAAAGTTGTTGACGACATCATCCTGACAACAGTAATGGTGACAGTCACTGTTTAGACAGCAGGAATTACTCCTCCGGCTGCTTTACACAAATGTGTTCACACAAACACGAGCACACTCTGTCCTCCTGTACAGAGCTGTGAGTGTGACTCAAAGTGGCTAGGCCTGAGGTGTACACATAAACATAAACAAATATTTAATGTACAGGGATATATATATATATATATATTCATATACACTGTACTGTATATAGAGGGATGAGCACACTGGCCCTGCCTGTATAAATGTAGGACCCAAATTTAGGCCATGAGAATATAGGATCTACTAGTACATAAATATGCACAACTATGTGTTTAAAATATGTTAATAAATAGCAGTAGGGGCAGAAAATTAAAATGGATATTGGCAATTTTTAATTATTTTAATTATTATTATTATTTATTTATTTATTTATTTATCAAACCTGACAGTAAATTTGTAATATTACAAAATACTTTTATTCAGATTCAGATTTTTTTTTCTGTTTATTAATGATTCTATAAAAAAAAAAAAAAAAAGTCTTTCTTAAGAAAATAATTTGTATGTTAGAATTTTGCTGGAATAACTGGAATAACGACCATTAAAAAATTCAGCTTTGCATCACACAAATGAAAAGCATTTTTAAAATGTTTTAAAATTTTAGTTTATATTTAACCCCATAACTTTAGTCAGCATGATAGGCTTTTAAAAATGTAAATGTATATTAAATAGCACGTACTATACACATAAAAACACAGAATAAAAAAATTATAATAATGAGAATATTGATGTGGCACTGAGTTGTAATTTAATGCATTTAATAAATTACTGTTTACTGTTATACTCATCTGATCTTTTAGTCTCTTTTTGTCTGATCAACACATTTCAGTGTAGTTTACTTGATACTTGAGTTTTTGCATCTAATATCATGAATCTGAAGGCCGCAGCCAAGCGCCTCTTTCACCTATAGGACATGCTGGCTCTGTATAGATACAAACACAAAGTAAATTCTTTATATGGATGTTTTTGCTATATGTTGCACTCATTCTCTCTTCTTTCTCCTCACTTCCTCCATCTATTCTTCAGTATGAATACTGGTTGATGGCTTAAACTAAAGGAATTAAAAGCAGCAAAGGGGGCGAGTGTATGAGAAATGGAGGAATGAAGATGAAGGAGTGAATGAAGGAGAACTCTGTGTCCTTGGCCTTTGTGTGGGTCTGGCTGCACTCTGCGGTTTTGATGACAGCACGCTTTACAGCTGTCAGCTTATGAGCACCTTGCTACCCAAGAGAAAACAACACTTTTTTTTTTTTTTAACACATTTCAATTTATCTTTTTATTACCATTTCCCTTATATTTTATCTGTGGTGGTCTGTTTGAATTAGTTTTTAATGCCACTGACTGTATTGTAAGATATCATATATTTATATTTTGTATATACATTATGTATGTATGAGTGTGTGTGTATATATATTATATATATGATGACAACTTGCAGATCGTTGCTAAGCTTGCCTAGCAATTGACTACACATATAAAAATTAATTGAGGAAATTGCAGATCACAATATCAGTTAAAGGATGCATTTTTAATGTAGTTTTTTTATTATTTGCATTATATATAAGAAATGATAAGTATGAATAAAATATAAGATATATATATATATATAATTGTTTTTACAAGTTTTAATAATGAGTATAATTCATAGAATTTTGTTAAAAACACTTTAAATGTCATTATATTACTTTATTAGATGTATTATTATCATTATTATTATTAACATAATATTGTGAAAAATGACAAGTTAAAGTAAATGTGTTCTATTTTAATATATGTAAAAATTTTCACTAGTCTTTAATGCCACATGATCCTGCAGAAATCATTTTTAATATCCTAGTCTGGTGCTGAAGAACCATTTATTCTTATTATCAGTTTTATTTATTTTTTTTTTTTATTTTTTTTTTTTTTGTGGAAAATGTGACACTTTTTTCAGGACTTGTTGATAAATCTAAATTAAAAAGAACAATGTTAATTAGATTTTTGGGGGGAAGAAAAAAATTACCAATATGGCTCCCACCTGACTTTGCTGTGATTCTCCTGCAAATTCTTTCCATCCATTTCTCTTCTTTTGTCTCTGGTTTTCTCTAGCCCCTCACTCTTTCGCAGTTTAATTGGTGCTACCTGAGGTAGGCCTAGGTGTAATTGTTATAGTAGAAAGTGCCTTGGTCGGCTGGTTTTAAAGCCTTTTATCTGTAATCTCCCGATTGATTATGCTTTTTTCTGCCAGCCGAGCAAATTGCTCAAACCCATCAGGTGCACGGCAGGAAAAAAAACAGCAAAAGAGGAGCTTCAGCTGTGCAACAGCCAAATCATAGAGCACATCGGCTAGAACATCAAATTTAGTGACAGACAACACAATGCTGCTTTTTAGTTTACACACACACAGACAAATGAAACACAGATGTCTTCCTCGCTCCCCATGTCACTGAGGGTTAAAAATGGAAAAAAGGGGAAGATTAAAACGTGTGTAATCTGTAATTTAGAAAGAAAAAATAAAGAAGGAAGTGTTTTTTTTTTGTCTAGCTGTTGGCGTGTAATTTGTCAAAACATTATTTGGGCTGCAGTGAATTGCAGTAAATGATTTCTACAGCAATATTGCAATTCTGCAGGCAGCTTCACAGTCCACCCAGCTTGATCAATATCTTATTTAGCGCGGTTGTATTTTTAATACAATACAGTAATGAATGCCGCCACCCAGGGGACTTGGCGTAGCCTCTTATTCTGCATATCTGTCTCAAATGGGCCCTCCTGTTAGCCTGTCATAATGTTAAAAAAATGCCATGGTAGGAAATGCATTAGTCTTGAATATTAGATTTTAATACAGCGCTAAGGAGCGAATAAGAGGAACTTAATAGCTGAGGTTAATGTGGGTGTGATCCAAAACCAGTTGACAGAAATGAAGATAGATAGCTAGAAATGCACTGTTCATACTTAGTATGGCGGGTAAAATCCTACCTCTCCACTGGGTTTTCGCTCTCCTTCTGTTTCTCTTTTGCACTCTTTCTCTTTCGCCATCTTCCCAGGAGAGCTATATCTGTCCTGCTAATAGGACCACCAGTGGAGAGGCTCTCTAGTAGTCATGCAGTGAGGTGAAACGTCCAATTTGGCTGCCGCTTGTGGGAGCAGTGTCCAGACTCTTACCATCATGTTGGAATTGTGGGATAGAGATGCTGGTTGTAGATTGGCAATGGTATGACAGGTGTTCCCTCTGCAATTACGACTGGTTTTTAGTGTGTGGAAGTCAGGTTTTTTTGCATTGCAAGGACCAAATGTATCCATAATGATGGTAAAACCAGAGTTCACCTTAACTGTGGGGAGCAGACAACTGACCCCTGGAGGAAAATGGTGTAATATACACATTAAGTGGGAAAAGACTTTTGTAAGGGGGGATGTATTGAGGAAAATGTTTCAAAGTTATGCAGTTTGTTGAGGATTGTGTCTTTCAAACACCTGAAGTGAAGTTTTTCATGGGTTTAATGAATGTGTAATTTGTGGTGTGCTTTCACATGTGCACAGTAAAGACCGGTGTCAGTGCAAATGGATTAAATGGAACCGGATTTATAGCGCAGGGATTATCAATCCTGAAAGTAATTTCAGAAACGGTGACTGTGCAAGGAAATTATTGTGAGTTAATAGAGCAGGTATAAATGTGAGACGTGGTTTGCACTAGGCTGTTATTTTGATAGAATTAAACCTTTGAGGCAATAGGATACTGTACATACTGTACTGTGGACTATTTTATTTTATTTTAATAAATTGTTTTTAAAACTATAAAAAATAATGTAAAAGACCATTTTTTTTTTTTGCGCATAATTGAGACTCTGAATACAGAATGTGTTTTATTTTATCAGGGCTCCCGACTCATTCTTTCCACCGGTCACTTTTTGTCTTTTGTGACTAACTTTCTTAGTTGGCATTAATCAGTCCATGATGATGAACTTAAATATAGTTTGTACAAAGTTATACAAAGTGGTTAACATTCAATCTGTTTTTTGTGATTTGAGTTTTGGGAGTTCCTCTTCACAATCTTCTTATCACATTTTAAAATAATTGTCTGTTTTGCTTATACATCTATGCAACTTTCACTTTTTAAGACTAAAACAAAACATAAATTGATTATTATTGTCAATTAAAAAAGCATAAAAACAATATAACAGTAACATACTGTACACCACATCCTGTATTATATACTGACTAATAAATGACAGAATATTGAGGAACAATGAGAAACAAACACTGAGGAATCAACTAAAAAGGTAAATAAATAATGTGAGGTAAACAGCAAAGATAGCAAGCTTTTCAAAATGAAAACAAAAGGAAAACTAAACTTGCTGTCGGTGACAGTGCTTGTAACAGGTGACATGTTTTTTCTCCACAAGAATATCAACATGTTCACCTTGAAGTTTCTCATATGCAACCGAATTGGCAGTGCTTATACTGTAAGTTATACAACACGGTGGTCGCACCAGTGTGACCGCACACAAAATGTAGTCGCACAGGCAGAAAAAAAATGGTTGGAGCTATTTATTTTATTTGATCTAAAATGTAATAAATAATTTCAAAAAGGTTATTTTAGTGAAAGAAACTAACATTTAGAGAGTGCGTAAGTTTTACCATTTTATCAAATAAACAGTAAAAAAAAGTTGAATTTAGTGGTAGTGACTAACTATTAGAGAGAACATAAGGTCAGAACCAATGGTCTTGTTGTTAGTGCATCAACATAAAGCACTGCTATTCTCGTTGTGACCCGATTCAAGATTCCCGTCTCAAGGTCCTTTGCCAATCCCACTCCTTTCTCCACCCAATGCTTCATTGTCATCTCTCTACTGTCCTATCCTAATAAAAAGCATAAAAAAGCCCATAGAGAGAACATAAGAGCATGTCTGACATTTGGTATATGTGTCCTGTGCAAAAAAACTTCCTTTTGTGTGCCTACTTCGACATATTTTTATTTGGACAGTTATTTTTAGTCATTTGCACACAGTATGTTTGATAGCGTTCACAAACAAATTGCCGCTCTTTATTTGGGTTCTTAGTAAATCCAGCAACTAAAATTCTTAGTAGAACTCTTTAACAGAGTTTATTTCAGTTAATTGTATGACACTGAGTATTTAGGGAACTGCCTTTTTAACGATTTTAAAGAGTCACACATTACCTCACATTATTTGCCAACAGCTGCTGCCAGCCTCTGGAACGCAGAACTTGTGCTTTCTGTAAGTGCCAGTGTGTGTGTGTGTGTATTGGTACCCATCTGCATGTGTTTGTTTGCACTGCATTTGAGTTCCAATTAAAAGCATCAGCCCTTTTGGCACCACAAGCTCCTTAAGGAAATAATCTCATATATATAAGCACAGGAGGCACAGCAGATGGTGTGATAGAGGGTTACCACCAGTGAACTGTCACTTAGAAACCCGGATTTATAGTCCCTGACTCTACACCGTACTGTACTTTAATTTAGCTTTCATTGAAATGGAAGATATTCCTCTTTCTCTACACTATGATGAAAAGACTTAAGACAATGACACTTGTCTTTTATTATACAAAGAAGCACATTGGTAAATACATTTCACAGAGTCGCAGCTGCTTTAGAGCTCCACATCTGCTCCGCTGTAAGCCTGAGCTCAATATCCAGACTGGAAAAACAGTGGCAAACTGCATTACGGCTATCAGCTAGTTCAACCAGGCACAGATTCACGAGCTAAAATAAATGTGCAGTTCTTAGGTCCTGCAGTGAGGTGGACAGGGAAGAAAAAGACACTATTTAACTACAAGGCTGATGGATGAACACCTTTTTTTTTTTTTTTTTTTTACCTTAGAGCTAACACCTGTTCTTGCGGTGGTCCAGGCTGACAGCCTTGGGCTCGACGGCGCTTTGCCATGTGGACTGTTATTGAAAACAATTAATAGGCCAAATTTGATCACATGCAAGTGCATTTTTTTTTCCATCACGGTGGAGACTTACCTTTAACTATGATATTTCCCATCCTCTAACTTTACCCCTAACTTTCACAGAAGCTATGATTATAAGCCATTTTCCTCGTTGGGATTGTTGGCGCTCCCTCTGTGCAGGTGATTTCAGGTTTTCCTTCTGGGCACATTTAGTCCTCACAATGTAGGCAACACCTGACCCACACACACACTCCAGAATTATTTCAGCTTCCCAGGGGTTGAAAGCTGCCCTATTTTCTTTGCTAATTTTGAATTTGTTCAAACATCCGGTGTTATGTATGTGAATTCTATCTCGTGAGAACATGAAACACATTTTCCTGTCGTTACACTTAAAGTTTCACCTCTATCGATAGACGTATTCATGCTTTTCTTTGTTAAATAGCACAATACCCACAAGATGTGCCTGTTAAAGGTGTTGTGAATTACATTTTTTGCTTTCAGAAGTGATTTATTGTGCGCTGTGGACAGGTATGTTTGGAAAGCATGTTTTTATATCACACTGATGTTTTGTATGTCAAAAGAGCAAGGAAAATGTTATTTCTCAATTCATGGATCCTTCAAAGTGTTTTTATGATGGTGAGTTAATAGGCCAGTTATATGGCCACTTGGGCAGCGTAAAGCTATGACAACAGCTATATTATAAAATGATCCATTTAATAATAATTGAATTTATTACTTCAAATCACAAGAATAATTGCAGCGATCAGGAAATAAACACCAATAATTGTTTCTTATGAATAATAATTGCTATAAACATTCTTCCGGCAAGTGATATAGTTCATTAGCCTGACTACCGGCTGTTTGCGGTTGCCAAGCAACATTGGAACTAGGTGCATTAATACAGAACTCCACTGACAATGCATGTATCATCTTAAGCCTGGGATACTTTTTTGCTAACACTGTGATTTTTGTGAGTTTTAATAGCGAACTTCTGTTGACCTTTACACTGAATTTTGCTGAAAGCTTGTCCATGTGTTGTAACCGTTAGTCTTGTATGTGTCTTATCCTGAAATAGAAAGGTTAAAGAGACCCTTTAGACTCTAGGGCGAATGCTTTCACTCCATCTGCTGTTTTAACGCAGACTCGCACCTCTCATTCACTCGCTCTCCCTTGCGTTCAAAGGCAGCGTAGCATTAAGGCCTATGGAGATCAACTGTGTCCAGGCAAATCCCTACACAAATTAGATAGCAAAAGCCATTATTACATCCAATGTCTTCATGGCACTCCCAGCAGTTAAATTACAACCTTTCTGCTCCTGTTCACAGTCAAAGAACAAAAGAGAAACCATTTTCATTACCGCCAGTCTGTCCCTTTTTCTCCCTTCCCTCTAGATAGGAGGAATAGGAACAAGCCCCGTTTATTAGATGCTTAGGTGGTATCACACATGCCTGTTAGACTTAAAATAAAGAGGAAGGGGGTGTGAAAGAGAGAGCTTTCATAAACTGAATTATATTTCACTGACTCAAAGCATTGAGAATGCTAGTGCCGTTCTCACGCCTCAGACGGCATGCACGTCTCACACACACTCGAAACTCTTCACTTTGCTTTCCTGTCAGGTTTTTTGAAGCAAGTCATACTTCAGGTTCAAACTTCTGCTTTGGTGCTTTTGTTTAACAAGAGAAGCTCCCCACCTAAACAAATTGTCTGTCAGTCACAAGAGAGCTAAAGCTTTGTATTGTGGATTAATGTATTGAATTTTGTTCTGTGCTCCGGTGCGGACCTTTTTTTCATTGTATAAACATACAATACACAAGGCAAAATGTAGTTTATGGCTACTTTTTAAAAATATTAGTAGGTTTTATGTCAGAAAAAAGCAGCCTTGAATTTTATACTTAATGTGTACCGTTTTGTGAACATATACTTAAAGGGATAGTTCACCTAAAAATGACAGTTCTGTCACCCTCATGTCTTTTCACATCTCTATGACTTATTTTGACAGTTTTGATGGCCATTGACTTTGTATGGACAAAAAAAAAGGACAAACTATACAGGTATGAAATGGCAAAAGGTGAGTCATAAATGATAGAACGACCCTTTAAGAATCCCACAGCTTCGTTCACGTTGGACACGTGTTCAGTTCGGTTTTCAAATCCTATTCTTATAATTGACTTTTTTCACTGTCATTTTGCAAGTTTGCTCAGACAGCGTAGTCAATATCCAGTGTATCTACATTGGTTGCTATAGTAACAGCATAAGCATCAGCACTATGCCAAGAGAAATTTGCGTACAACTACTGAAAGAAGCTGTCGACGTGGAAAGAGATGATGGAAAATAGAAAATATTGCCTTTCCTCATGTCCATCATGATATCATAAGATGAATCGGGTTTGTAAACATCCAATTTTGGCTGTAAACATTGTGGGTTTTTTTGCTGTGTAGACTACAGAAATGGTTTTGAGTTGGATATGTGTCTAAACAAAGCCCAAGAATTTGGTCCACTGGATGCTGCCCTTTTCTTCTGGTTCTTTTGGCTCAGTAGTCGACAGAGGCTGTCTCACAGATGCTGATTTTGCATGCGTGCAGATTGAAATCTCACATCTCCCCCTCCCCGCGTTCAGTAGCTCTCCTCCTCAGTCACGCAAACGCTCCCATCACACTGTTCCATCTGCATCACTGTCACCGCTCTCTCCCTTCATCATTTCAGTTGGCAAGCGTGCTCATACGTTCATAGACTGCGTACACGGAATACAGTGCATAAGTGAGTATTTAATATGTTGGCCGACAGATGCACTGGTATTGGCCACAATATGTTGATGTAATTGATTTTAACAGAGAACATCTCTTCTTCATTCAGCTAGAAGATGACGCAGCCTACTTTCCTGGCGCACCAGACTCTGCGTTTGGCACGTTTTCCATCGCTCTTATGACCTATGGCTTAACCTCTCGTGTTTCTTTTCTTCCAGTGACTTTCCTCTTCAGATTTAGCTTTGGAACATTGATGTTGAATTGGAATTTTCTGCAGTCCAACCTGATTTGGCAGATTCCGTTCGGAAGGGAGCCCAATTGCCCGCATTCCAGTTTTTATTATGCAGGCGAGCGTGTGCTCTCCTCTCCGGCTGTTCCTTTGGTTACGATGGCATCATTACTCATGTCTGAACGCTCTCTGTGGCTCTTGGCATTGGTGCGGTGGGCACACAGGGGTCACGTAGTGCCAGGGTAAGGCGCTACAGGAAAGCATGACCTGCCAAAGGGCGGGCATGAGGAAAGGGGGCCCACTGAAGCCAAGTTGTTCTGCCGGTCAGCTAGGACACTCCATCAACCTGTCCTCTTTTCCGGGCGGTTGATCTCTACATAAATGAATCATGTTATGGCTGTTCAAAATCATTTATGTAACATTTAATCTGTTACTGTGATAATTTTATGTGACTGTCCATATGGTAATGATTATTTTATTGAAACGATTTGTGTTGCAAGGCATGGATGAATTGCTACTAGCAGTCCTCATTAATTTAAAATAATCAACATACTGTACATGAAATATTAAGAAAGATTTTAGGAATGATTCGCCGTGGTTAAACTTGTTAAACCTTTTTTTTTTGCTTGTTTTTTTGTAGGGATACATATTATATTAATTTTATACTGGTTATATTTTATCTGCCTTTTTTCGTATTTTTTTTTACTTCAGATTTTTATTGTTTTTTTTTTAAATGTATGTATATTTCTTAAGAATACAAAAGATAATAATAATAATTATATAAACATAAAATGTATTTACCTTTTTTTGATGCTTTAATTCACTTTTAGTGATTGACTTTTTAAATGGTTTATTTATTTTACAGCTAATATTATTTTTATATATTACACATGAAAATAATAATAATAATAATAATAATAATAATAATTAAACAAATTATTGGTTCAGTTTTTAATATCTTTTTTTTTTTTTTTTGCAGCTTAGAAGGTAAAATAAGTATTTAGCATGTCACCAAGGTGATGTTGACATGAAATTTTCACCAAATGTGAATTTCATTTATTACACTTAATTTCTGAACATATGTTTTGTTTTCTTTGTATGTATGGATTACTTGTGTTTTTATTGACATCTGGTGAAAATTTCATGTCAACATCACCTTGAGAATTTATTTTATTTTAATTCAATTCCAATTCAAATTTATTTGTATAGCGCTTTTCATGATACATATCATTGCAAAGCAGCTTTACACCAAAGTAATGTTTTA
>JAUMHE010000060.1:13106009-13143882 GCA_032359235.1 Enteromius mattozi | reverse complement strand
AATATTTTATAGCTGATGCGGAACCTAATAGGCAGCCAGTGCAGAGACTTTAAAATTGGGGTAATATGATCATATTTAATATGACTCTAGCAGCTGCATTTTGGACTATCTGTAGTTTGTTTATTGAATTTTTTTTTATTTTACTTCCATTGCTCCACTTTTAATGTTATTCCAAGTCTTTATAGATTTTTGTCTAGATGTTTTGACCACGAGAACATGAGTAAAGCAGGTAAAACTAGGCTAATTATGTGCTTTATTTTTGGCAACAAATCCAGTGTCTGATTTTGAAAATATCCAGTTTTGCACATTCCTAGCAGACAGACTGGCCATGCTCTATTTTATCCGTGTATTGGCCATTTCTCTGAAAACCTTGATAGATGAGGCGTACGATTACACCACAACTGTTTATAGTCTCCTGTGAGATCCTCATTTGCCAGCTCATTTCCCGACTCATGCTTTTTAAGGTAACACGAAATTTCCCTCTCTCAATTAACAAACATCAAAGTGATAGGCTAAAATGATATTTGACCACTGTATCTCATTTCAAAGGGCAAGCGTCCGCACACGTGCACGTTTCACCATCTGGTTTCATTTACTTTAGAAGCCTTTCCCTCCTCCCCTGTGTATCTACAACCTGATAAACATGTGGTCGGTACTCCTCGACTCTCCTCTCTTCTCCTTCAGCCCGTTTGAAGTTCCTCTTCAAGCTCATCAAAGATTCTCATTTGAGATACAAAGAGCCCTCCCTCTTGTATTATCCAGCCCGGTTGCTTCTGGCCACACTGGCCTTAAGGGGCAGAGGCAAAGAAAAGAAGATCTGGCCGCACGTTATTGTCCGTTTTCTTTGACCTTGTAGAAATCGAGAGGTCCTGATCTCCCAACGTGGAAACTTGTTTATCAGAAATCAATAGCTATTTTCTGGCCTTTTCTAGACCAAGGGCTTTGTAGATGACTTTGCGTCGGTGGAGTATATGTGGGCGGTGGGGGAAGATCTAGCGTACAGACGCTAGCTTTGCACATTCAGTATGCATCCTTCTGAAAGGCCGGTTGATCTGAAATTAAGTCTTGCCTCTTCATTATGGAGAACACAACTCTTTACTCAAGGCTAATGCTTTAAAGAGGGGCAAAAGTTCAGAAGAGTGCACCGACCGTGCCTGTTTTGATCTGGCTGCTTAAGCGTGTGGGTGTTTGTGTGTGCACGCATGATTCGAATTTACACTTAATATGCTCCATTTTCAGATAACAGGCTGGCATTCAGTGTTTTTCCCCTTAGAATATTACTCCAACTTTGAACAGAGTAAACACCGTAATCGCCATTCACCTAAATGAAGGCCGTGCTGCACTGATGGCCTTTGCTTGCGGTGGGCTCAACTTAATCTTCCTAATGTCGAGGATGTTAAAGAATAGATAATGAATCCTCAGGGTGCTGATTCAGTGGAAATGAGCTTGACAATATGGCTGCCGTGTGTGTTAAATGAACACAAATAGAACAGGACGTCCAGCCCTGAGTGTATAATTGACCACAGTGTGTGGGCATATGAATGTACTTCAAAAAGACCCAAAAGATCAGCCTAATGAGCGTGAAAATCTGCACTTTTTTTGCGTGGATTAATTCATTCGGAATAATAAGAGGGTGGACAGGTCATTAATAAAGTGTCTGTTGACCTTCTTTTCACAGGCCTGCGGGAGGATCCATTGTCTCTCCATCTGCCTGTTTCTGATACTTTGTTGTTTACCGTGTTACGCCTGAAATACACTACATGACTTCTACCAAGTTTTCTGCCCTGATTTACAGTCCAGACGAGTTGATGCTAGTTGCCGAAAGTCTGAGCCAGTCTGCAGATTTAAGTTGACACATTTCACAGAAAGTCCCATAGTGTATGATGAACACAGACTCCAGGTTCAAACTTTAGCTGCATAGGTAACGTTGCAAATGTTAAAAAAATGGTTGTTGTTTATAGTATGAATGTAGTTCAGGGCTAGTCTGTCATACAGTGTCAGTATGCGGCTTCACTGCCATTCACAAATCCTCTCTCGTGGCCACATGGGATAGTAAAGTGTCCATCAAATGTATAACTCTAAGGATAACAAACATTATAGTCTGTAAATCGAATCCACACCACGACTATATCAGTAATGTTAATCAACCAGTCAGAATCCATCCTGCATTAAAGGGGTCATCAGATGCCCATTTTCCACAAGTTGATATGGTTCTTTAGGGTTATAATATACTTTGGTATAACATGTCATGTCAAAATCATTTCTGTTTTCAGCAAGCTGTTCTAGTGCATGTTGCTTTAAATGCTAATGAGCTCTGCTAACCCCGCTCCAATCTTCCATGGAGTGATGAGCAGATTTGCAAAGATTCATAAAAACCCTTAAACTTGATTCTTCTTTTCTGGATCACAAATGATTTGTACGAACAGACGCGTTTAGATAGATCAGGAATCGGCCCATTCCCTTTAAAAACAAAATAATTTTTAATTCTCTGCATCTGAACATCATGTTCACACATCGCACTAAATTCCTCTGCACTTACTCACAATTTCTCTCAACATGGCAACATGGGAGCTGTCAGTTAAGATACAGGAAAGATAAAGCTGAAAAGTTACTCAGATTTTTCCCTCTAAATTAAAAGTAATGCATTACTTTACTAGTTACTTAAAGAAGTAATCTGATTACGTAACTCGTGTTACTGCGTTACACCCAACGCTGGTCTTCATAGTTATATGTTGTTAATGGGTCTTTAGTCATAAATGAGGTTATGTGCTTGCTTAGTGGTTGTGATCTTGGTAATGTTCTGTCCTTGTCTGTTCTTATCTAAAGTTTGTAGGTTGTCTGACGGGGATCAGAGAGGCTTCATTCATACCGTGAGATCGCTACATTGCACCTTTTATGCCATAATTGTCAATTGAAGCAGTTCGTCTCTCGTGCAGGATTTTTGCAGCACGGATGATAAGGACCTTCTTGCCAAACAGCTAAATAATGATATTGCGTCTGAGTGGGAGACAGAGACAAAGAGATCAGCTCCGTGCGAGAGACATCTACCCGTAGGTTATGCACATAAACACAAGTGCAAACGTGGAGCAAAAATTGCCTCGCATCAGCAAGTCAGTAGATAGATGATACAGAGGATGGAGAGCTGTTTCTTTCCCTCCAGCTCTCTGCTCTCTCTTAAGATAACTGTGCGACAGGTGTCTTTACATCAGGAAGGAATGATGAATGGCTCTGTTTCACTCTCTCAAGCCTAAGCAAATCCAGAAGAACAGAAGAGTCATTCCACAATCTCTGTCACAGATGCTGTCACTCGTTTGTTATAAAATAATGAATGTGGAATATTATATGATTATCTTACATCTTAAATATTTTTATATTTATTTTTTATTATTAATGTATAATGAAATGTACAAAATAATTTAAATGTAAAATATTATATTTACTTTAAGATCATATATACTATACCAAGTTCATAGTTTTAATAATTAGTTATTTCTATTATTATATTTAACATTATAATTATTTTTATTATCATCATCATCATTATTAACAGAATATATATATATATATATATATATATTATTATAAACAATTGTAATTATATTTACATTATTTAGTTATATTTTAAATATGTTATTTAGAGACATTTCATGTACAAATAATTGTATTTTATCTTCTGGTATACATGTAATATATGAATTTTTCATATTATTATTATTATTATTATTAATTTATAATAGCATCTTTTGCTTAATTTTAATATTTATTACTTACATTTTTTTTATTGAGAAATGCCACTTATATCGCCTAAAAAAAGAAAACTTGCACTGGTTACTGGATTAATTTTTACAATAAAATACTATTTAAGTTTGTTGTACTGTTTAAATTTATTATTTTACTTGCTGTTCCTTTGTAATTATTTGTGAAATTTGCTAACAGCTTCTGAGTAAAAATTGTTCTATACCATTTTTTTTTTTCTGCGCAGAAAATAAACAACAGGTCTTCTGTGCCCTTTGGACTCATGAAAGCTTTATGAAACCTAAGGACATAATAAAAATACAAGCAGTCTTCAAAACAATATTCATTGATTTTACAGAAGAGCTGCTGAGGTCAATTAAAGACTTTACATGAAGGACCACGGGAAACATAGTTATCATTACGCACAACAAGCACCTCTAAAATGTCAGCTCTAATCATTTTCTTAGACAGCGCATAATGAGCTGACATTTGGCATGGAGGTAGATAGGATTAATGCTACTAATGGCTAAATTAATGGTGCTAAGAGTCTGACTGAAGGGTGGGGTGGTGTAAAGAGATCCCAAAATTAGCTTGGTTTCTTGAGAAACACTTATTATGAAAACAAGATACAATTAATCAGAAATGCTAGAGCACTCCGGGCCATGACATATATGGGCGGCACCACGCGAGCACAACGCAAAGATGCGTGACACCCACTCATCTGTCTCTCAACCGTACGGCCTGTTACACACACTGTGCTGTTGTTTGCGGACTCTTTTAAGCCCAGTACCCTACAGAGGGACTGTATAGTCAACTTTTCAGTCATGTGAAAGGTCTAAACGAGACAGATATTTTTATTCATCACTCTCACCAGGCTGCCTTAAGATGTGAATGGGATGATTTGCATCGTGTGCTAATTAACAGCTTTAGCATTTGGACGGTCTCCAGCACTGCGGAGCAGGAGGAGAACCTGAAAGAGAGAATGTCTTTAGGTGTGAGGGATGGAGAGAAAGAGAGAGAGAGCGCAGTATGTAAGAGAACATATGCTTATGTGCTTAGTGGTGTGCAGCAGTGCGCTAATGACTTAACTGCTCCGTAGAGACACCACACTCACGGGGACGTCTGTGTATGTCTCTGTGTGTGTGTGTGTGTATGTGTGTTCCAGACTGCGTTCACTGTACTGACTAAGGCTGTGGAGCATATTGAGGTCACATTCTGTGCATGTTTAGGTGTTCCAGATGTGTAAACAAATGGGTGGAGGGTTGGAGGAGTTCACTGTGTGAGCACAATTTTCTTGCCCTCCCACTGTGGATTTTGTCCTAAAATGGTGTAGCACCCAAGGGGTTACGCTTTGATTGGTTAACATGGACAGATGCCTACCAGTAGATGGCAGTTTGGGGTCAGTAAGGTTTTTTTCTTTTTTGAAAAAAGTCCAACAGCAAGGCTGTAATATTGTGAAATATTATTCTAAACAAAAATAACTTTTTTGTAATGTAATATATTTTAAAAATTGCATTTATTTCTGTGATGGTAAAGCCAAAATTTCAGCAGCAATTACTGCAGTCTTTAGTGACACATGATCCTTCAAAAATCATTCTATTATGTGACCCTGGACCACAAAACCAGTCTTAAAGGGATAGTTCACCTAAAAATAAAAATTATCCTGTCTTTTACTCACCTTTTTTGATCATAGATGTATGTGACTTTCTTCTTTCAGATGATTCCAATCGGAGTTATAATAAAAATTGTCCAGACCCCTCCAAGCTTTTGAATGGGTTTAAGTGGGTGATAGCCGTTACACTTCAGAATAAAACGTCCCTCACACGACTCCGGGGGTGAATAAAGTCTTCCTGTACGTCTGCTGTCTGTGTGGAAGCAGTCCCAGTGAGTAAAAAACAGGATAATTTTCATTTTTGGGTTAACTATCCCTTTAAGTTGCACTGGTATTTGTAGCAATAACCAACCATACATTTTATGGGTCAAAATTATAGATTTGTTTATGCCAAAAATCATTAGGTATTAGATATTGTGTAAAAATCATGTTCCATGAAGATGTTTTTTAAATGTCCTATCATAAATATATCAAAACTTAATTTTTTATTGTTAGTATGCATTGCTAAGGACCTGATTTAGACAACTGTAAAGGTGATTTTCTCAATATTTTCATATATATTTCAGATTCATGATTTTTCAAATAGTTTTATCTTGGTCAGATTTTGTCCTATCCTAACAAACATTAGTTTCAGCTTATTGTTGGGGACTTAATTGGGATTGTGCAAGTTCTTGTGGTGCCATCAGCCAAATGAACCAATCAGATTGTCTGGATACCATTTTCTTATGCATTCAATAATAAGGTATTTACATTCAGGTGATTGGCTCAGAAAGCGTGTTCCCATGTGCAAAGATAACAGCTAGCAAAATAAGTACTTCCACGGAGGCATGTGCCAGCTGAGCAACTACCATTGATGGTGAGTAAGAAAGGTGATGGGAATGCTGTGAGTTTTCCTATACCTGTAGGTGTTTTACATCTCAGAGGATACCACAGGGCCATAAAGTCCTGAAATATTCAGCATTGTTCAGTCAACATTGTTTTTTTTGTTTTTTTTGCAGATTCTTCAACATTTGGTTGCGTCCTTATGTTCCACAGATGAAAAATAAATTATTCTGCACTTTTCGGTTCACGCAACTCCCTGAAAGTTCTTAGCTAATGAGTTCCTGACAGAATTCATTAATTGTTCATTATAATAAATTAGTCCTGTAGCTGTTGTCTGACTTTGAGGAAAGCATTTTCTAGTAATATTCGTTTGAATGCTTCTCAGAGTCTGACCATATGTTCTTTTTTATTAAAATATTGCATTGTGGTGACCTTTAGGGCTGATGTAACATTGCATTAGTTCAATGTTGGAGTTGAGAGAGTTTTAAGGTCAGCTCGTTCCCTCGACTCACAAAGTGTGGGTTCTTTTTGTCTACCTGGCTTTCTCCCCCTCTCCCCATTCTTTTTTTCTCTTCACTTTTCAGTAGTCAACCTTCATGTCACTGCTTTCTTTACATCTCCGGTCCATTTCTCATTCCGTTTCACTCAATGTTAATTTTGCAGCTATTTCTGTCTTTTCACTCTTTTTTATCTCGTTCTTTCATGTCACCCTCATCCTCTCTGTTTCCCTTGCCTGTCACCGAACGAGAAACGACTGATGCGCGTGTGAGCTGCCATGGTACTCACATTAATAACTTTGACCTCTGAGTTGACTGAGATGTTGCAGAGAAATAGTATTTGTCAGTAGATTACATAGGTTGTATCTCATTCCTTCCTTGGTGACCTGAAAGCAAACAGAAACGGCATCATCATAGCCCCTAGTGTAGCCATTGCCTTCCATTCTTTCTTTCTTAAGGTCATATTGTTACATTTTTTAAAAGGTTATGCTGAAGATAGAGCGAGTGTGAGACAAAAAGAACGTTGACATTTGTACGCATTAGTGGAACATTCTCGATGGCCGGAAAGAGTCGTGAGCGTGCTGTGCGCCTGTTCCTTTTTCATCAATGTGAGATCTGTCTTCAGTTTTGGAGCCTTTTTTATTACTGTTATTATTATTTTTTTCCTCGCACTGCTTTTACAGGCTGCAGATAATCACTGTAATTCATAATGGCATCTCCCATATGGAAGCTGTCATTCAAAGCGCTTTGGGGGCCGCCATTTAAATGTAATGGGAAAATATGGTCATGCATATTGCTATACCCACTCACTGATTATATAATACATCTAGACAGAGCTTTCAATTTATTTTTTTATTTTTTGCTTAAATGTATCCTGTTATACATAATTATTGTTCCTTCGTTCTGACTCTACATACATTTCCTGTTACTTGTAGGAAAAATGTACAGTACAAAAGGTCAAAATAAGATGCAAAATAAGTATAATGAACAATGGTATGGCATGATGAGGTATGCTGATTATATTGAAAATGTCTTTTTCTTTTTTACCGGTAGCTATGCACTCGACTGTTGGAATACATTGAAAGTGAAAGTTCAGGAAAGTGATTTTCTACCATGAGGCGACAGATTTGTTTTGTACTCTGCGAAAGCTCAGCGCGATCCCACACACATTCACTCAAAGCTCTTGAATAAATACTTGCAGATCTGTTTGATTGCACTGTTTACATCCATGGCCATGCTCGTCCTCTGCATAAGTAGCACAGCGAGCCCTCGCATAACGCCAGAGTTAGCCGTGACAACAATGACCATAATACACTCGATTATTTTCACAAATCCACTGCTGCATGTTGTACTACAGAATGAAATCCTGTTCATATGGGGATTATATATTTTGGACAGTCTTTCAGTTGCAACAGGGAAGTCAATAACACTTGACGTGCGTCTTCTGCACCTCCAGGAGATGATGTTTATGTGGTTGGTAATCTCACTTATTGAATAAACTCCGCTGGATCAGAGTTTGTGTTTGTCAGGGTCATGTAATTCTTCTTTTAGGATTAATATCAAATTTGTTTAGTTGGTGGACGCTATAGTTTATTTCCATTAATTTATAACGCATTCCATGTGGGCCGACTGTATCAACATCCGTCTTGAATTAATGAAGGACACAGTGTGAAGGATTCGCAGTGCAGACGGTGAGGTTGCCCGCACTAGTGTGTTTTTCACCTCTATACTCCAATGCTGCGAGTTCTGATCATGGAACTATTCATTTTTAATGAGACAGGAACTCTGCTGAATAGAGAGGTGGGGAATGTTGTGGTTGCTTAAGTCACTTCACGCATTTTCTTTCCCCCTGCTGTACTTCTTATCTGTTTACTATTTCTTCCAATTTCATTTATCAAACCTCTCTCTCTCACACACACACGGTTGCATTTTTTTTTTCTTCTTATTTTAGCCTCCAAGCCTTTCTGGTGATAAAATTTTAGTTCCCTTAGCTTCAGCCATTATCAAAGCAACAGTTTTTTTCAACTTATCATCTCTCTCTCACTTGCTTTTTCTCTACCCATAATTTTTTTGAACGTCTGATCTTCAGTCCCACACACGCTGCAGCTCATTACTCTGATTTGGCGCATCTTTGCATAAACACTGTTGGGTGCCAATGACGACCTCATTTAAGGGCAAGGGTGTTTTGTCCAAATGCTTTCTGACAGTGCCTCTTCTAAAAAATGTAACAAGTAAAAAAATATATAGTTTGACACTTATTTTTCTAATTTAGCAACAGCTATACCAGAGGATAACGGTTCAGAGAAGGGTTGTGCCTTTTAACCTCCCTTTTGGATCATCGAGTTTTCACTGAAATACCTTAAATATGGTGTGCAATGTAGGTGAAAAGGCATTTGAGTGGAGGCAGTGCTTCTGTGTTGCTGCTATTGGCTGATTACCCTGTCGACACGATAATGCCTGTCGACCATGCATGCATATGGTCCCTAAAATGGCTTTAATGTGTGCGACTGCTCCAAATGGACAGACTAATTGCAAAGTAAACATCTCCAAATAGAAATTATCTTGAAATTATTTGGAATGATGGTTTGTGAGTGAGCCTTTTTTTGTTTTTTTGTTTTTTTTGGCGAGCACTAAGCTCAGTTCAATTAAACCTGGCGCTGCGTGTCTCCAACCTTCATGACACCTGCAGTGTTTACAGAGTGTTTTTTGATTAATGGTCTAAAAGGAAGGTGACTAAACATAATCAAACAACATCCATCAGTAACAAACAGAAACTACGCAATTGTGCTTGTCACTTTATTATAGTTCTTGTTTTTCAAACATGTTTTAGATGTGGGTAAAAACAAGACATTTGTTCATACATTTAAATATATTTACCTTTGTATTCCATGTAATATATTGTTAATAAAACAAAATCACACATATTAACAGCTAGTTCCTGTCCTCGAATTTGATTGGCCAAGTGGGATTAGTATTTGTAATTGTTCATTAAGTCTTTCTGCAGGTTACATCATTACATCAGTACTACTTGGTGCCAGGTGACTGTGAGACACTGAATCATTTGCTCCAATGATTTGCTCAAAACACTGATTCATTCTAGAACCAGACCAGTGACAAAGTGAGTCATTGAATCATTTACTCAAACAATTCATTCAAGACACTTACTCATTCAGAAAAAAAGTGATTACACTGTGTCACTCGGTTGATTCTCTTTTGACTGTTTTTGGGGATTGTGTCTATTTTTTTTTTAATTTATTTTATTAAGCATTTATATAAAACCAATACTGCTCATACTCACACTATTGATCTGAAAATCATATTACATTCATGCAGATATTCAGAACAACAGTTTGTGACTTTTTTTCTCTGCCAGTATTCCAAAGAAGCCAAAGCATCAAGTTTTGTATGCATACTGCATTCCATATGTCTTTAACCCAGACACTTGTGTTAAAATGAAATGAAACTAAATCTGTTACACTAAAAAACCCAAATACAAACAGGAGGCTTTGCTTTATTTCAGAAGACCACCACATGGTGCTATCGAAGGGGCTTTGGCCCTGTGATGGAGCTCTGCTGAGGGGCCCTCGCAACAAAAGAGACGACTAACTGCTGTCTGCCACAGATAAGCACTGTCTCGGCTTTTAGCGCCATTTTAACTATTTACGTGTTGGTAACATCACCAAGCTTACATGAGCGTGTCACTCCGACTGTGTCTGGAGTCTCTCTAGCCTGCTGACATCTCGCTAAAGGGAACACCGTTCTTAGCTTACAAGCTGGCCGTGCTTATGAAGTCTCACAGGAGGAGGTTTATGGCTAGCGACAGAAGTAAACCCGCTTATGACGTACAATCCCATGCGGGATGTCTCAGGTAGCCTCCCTCCCCTGCTGTCCGACCATATCTTCAACCATGTGACAGGTGTTTGTACGAAGTGTATGTGCTCTCTCCTTCTTTCATGCTCGTGTAAACTATACTTCTGTCATATTTGAGAAAGACGTTCCGACTTCGCCGTCGCTTTTTTTTTTTTTGCCTTCCTCCTCCTTAATCTGAAGCAACAGATAGTCAACCATCTCCGCGTTATCTCTGAGCTGTTTCCTCACGAGGAGAAAAACAGCCCAGAGGAGGTGAGGCAGACAGACTGTTATAGCTAAAGCTCGGCTGGATACCTCTCACAGCACCAGAGAGACATGTGGTGCATATACAACTTACTAGGCATTTGCTTGTTGACAGTGATAAAAGTTCCAAGTTCTTTTTTTTTTTTCTTGGGAGTAAAGTGAGGTTCGGGATGGGTATGGGAAGAGGTTGGGAGCCCTGACAAATGGTAGTCGTGCGCTGACATTCAGTGGGATTGGTTTCTATGCGTTCGGAGCTGTTCGGGGTCTGTTTTGACGATGGGTTTTGCTGAGGTTTTGACAGCCCCTTTGCCAGCGGTCTCACTTGTCGGCGATGAGGTGCATTCCAGCAACATTAAGGAGACAAGATATCGACCACTCTCTCTGTCTCAGAAATTTTTTGACACTGTTTCAGTCTCCTGTGTGAGTAAACCTCCCTGCTCAGCTCTATACGTGAGTAGGCAAACTCACAGGAAATCATATACACTTCATTTCACACGCTGTTGGGGGGAATCATTCGCTGTGTGCGTTGTTTTAATGCCAGATTCACTCGAAGAATTATGTAAATCAGATAATGCTGAAAGACACCATTTACTGCAATATGGTATACTTTTTTATTTGTGGCCCTGCCACATCACTCTTTATAAACCAGAAAGGGTTTTCTTTTACACCGCATAACTGAAAAGAAGCAGTTATACGTTTTCTCCATCATTTGATTAGATATTGTTGTCACGGTCAACAGAAAACGTACATTAAAATCTCTTTTAAACGGCAGTAATTGCATCAGGTAGTTTTGTGAACAATCTATAATTATGCTAATTTCCATAGGAATTTACATACAAAGGAGGCAAGTTTGCACTGAAAATAATGATAATGCATTTAAATTGATGCAGTAAAATTATTGTAAATTCAAATATTCCCTTGAATTTACAGTTAAAACAAAAAGGCAGCTGTGGTTGCCAGACATCGCTGTAAAATAATAATAATTATAAATGTTTCCTATATTATGGCATGTTGTTAGGTTTTCAGAGTTGTAATCATATATTTGTGATGTAATGTTAATATACAAAAGGAAGTCTTAAAAGCAAATATTAAATGACTGAAACTGAATGTGGTTATGAAAATAATGATAACCACCATAATAATGTAGATGGTACAGTAGAAAGAAAGCTTGAGAGGCTTAAAATGTATCCAGTAATTGTGTATAGACAGTGCACAGACAAAATACACCAGTGTAGCACATGACACTAAAATAAAGCAATAAACAATAATGAACTAACTGAAAATGAAATGCAGAAGGTCTTAATAATATACAGTACATTGCTAAAAACAAAACTGTAAAGAAAGAAAATTATATAAAATAAAATTAATTGTAAAAAAAACAAAAAAAAAAACAAGATCACACAGGTTAATGTCCAATTTATGTTTTTCACTGTACATTCTACAGTATGATAATTTAAGTAGTGTTTACAGTTTTTCAGTTACGGTAACTTACAGTGAATTGGTAGTTGTTAGTTGGCATGGCGTAATGGTTAGCGATAGGTCGCAGGTTCAGATCCCTCAAGGAGTGATCCATGAGCTTATTACTCTTTTCAGCAAATCACTTAACCCTAGTTTACTCTAGGGGAAGTGTCCCTGTACTAAAGCTACTGTGAGTCACTTTGGCTGTATGCTACGTATCTACATACAGGTAGTTATTCTTCAAAATTGTGTACTTATATTAATTCAAACCGCCGTATCCAGAAAAGAAGCCATTTTTTGTAGTTTTTTCTTACTTATGTCTTGCATTGACCACTGTGTGAGGACAGAAACATTAATCATGTACGCTAGGCCTGCTGCTTAATATTGCGCTAACTCCTGCTTAACATTTTGGCTCTGAGGATCTTCCATTTTGTGTTCTTATCTCCAAGGCCACGGCGCAAAAGGCATTTGAAATATCTGTGACCCATGATCGTTCAATCTTCTCTATCCCCCTCTCCGCACAGCACCTGCAAGACATGAAAAAGGGATAAAAGGAACATGCAGCTGTCAGCCAGGATCACGTCCAAGTGTGTGCGTCACATTCTCTTTTTCTTTTCCACCCACCTAAGTCAGAGGCAGATAAGAAATATTATTTCCTTATTTTGTAAAGTCTAATGGATTTCATTAAACCATCTTTAAGGTTTAAAGTGAAATTAGTTTCTGAATAATTCATTGAATAAATAATGGAGATTACGATACTATGATTAACAAACCGTGAAACATGTCAGCATTTCATTTCAAGCTCCTGTATTCATTGCAGTGGTTGACTGTTGTAACCAATTACAAACATTGCTATTGTGTGCTTGAATAAGAGCGAAAAAGTAAAAGTGAAAAGCATCATAATTTAGAATAATTTCGGATTTGCTAGATATCTCACCGTTCGATTGCGATGTAGATGGTGTATCATCTGATATACAATGAAGTGAGCAATGCGACAAAGCCAGAATAATCAACCTGACGAGTAAATAAGAGATTTATTGTTCATTTTATGGTAATGGGAATGTTAGCAAGAGCCTTAAACTGCACACATACAGTTGGTGAGCTCTAGTGGAGCGTCCAAGAATTTTTTTATGGGGTGGCCAGGTGGGGATAGTAAAAATCTTTGGGTGGCAAACTCAGAAAGGCTGTTGCAGGCTATGCAGCTTGTTTTGTTTTGTTGTTATTTAGAATTTGCTGAGGTCAACAAACCATGTGATACAAAGTAAAAATGAGTCAAAAATAGAGAATTTGCCAGTTCCTCATTAAGTACTGTAAATTATTTAATAATAATTGTAATATTTTTTGTCATTTTTAATAGATATATTATTAAATCAATAAAATAAAATATAAAATAAATTAAAAACATCTATTTCATTTATTTATTTATTTTTTGTTTTGTTTTTGTTTTTAAGAAAAATAAAGCGTTCTGTATGGTCTAATGACAATGTCAATATAGATTATTTGAAAATCTTTTTTTTTTTTTTTTTTAGAGGTGTCCTAACTGTGTACAGTAGTTAAAATACTGTCATTTTGGCTATTTTTAAATGTGATGAAGTACAGTTGTCAAATTTATATTAGTGCCGTCAAATGATTATTCACGATTAATCGCATCCAAAATAAAAGTGTTTGTTTACATAATATATGTGTGTTTTCTGTGCATATTTATTATGTATATATAAAAACACACACATACAGTATATACCTTGAAAATATTTACATTTATATACATTTATATATTTATATTCTTAGATTTTATATATTATATATAAATATATTTAATATATAAACATAACATATTTCTCTTAAATATATACATACGTGTGTTTGTATTTATAAATACACAATAAATATACACATTTTGCACAAATATATTATGTGCTCAAAACTTTTATTTTGGATGTGATTAATCACGATTAATCATTTGACAGCACTTTTATATTTCAACATTAATTTTTTTAATTAAAATTAATGTAAAAATATGATATGATCAACCCTATAGTAAACCACTTTACCTATTCCTGCATTTCAAACCAGTCTTTTAATATGTAAGCCTCATTTGTAACTGCAGTGATTTAATAGGCAAATTAAAGGCTGTCTAGCTCATTGGATTGGCCAGGGATATATTTATTGCACATATTAATGTGTGCTGCTTCCAGGCTGCGGATAAAATGAGCTGAATGTTAGCAAGCTATTTATGGGCTGATATGAAAGCTTGAAGATGACTGAAAATTGATTCATTTCAATAAGAGCTGGATATGTAAGTGGAAATGGTATAATGTCAAAAGAGCCGGTCCTTTCTGTGCGCCAGACCGGCATTGTAAATAAGTCTTTATTTTTAATAAGCTCACATGGCGAAATGGAGGCTAATAAAGTTCACATCAAAATTATGCACTTAAATCATTGGCTTTCCAATGTAATGCCGTATCGGAGAGAGAATTAGCGGGAAATAGGAAGGGGTCGACTGTGGTTGTGTAAGCCATTAAGTGTGTCAGGTATTATGTCGTTCTTTTCAAGCTTGACAACCTTAGCATTTTTCAGTCTCCCAGAAAACGGATTTTGCTTAGCTCTCTCAGCAGCGTTACCAGCACAGCAATCGTGTCTAATGGATTTTCCAGCTCCGCAACGGCTGAACACACAGAAAAGTTATGGCGAGACTGACAGAGAGGTCATACAAGTCCTCCTTAAACTTTTTTTTGTGTGTGCTGGAAATGTTTATTTATTAACAGGGAGCTCAGAGGACCTGCCAAAGGGCTCCAGAGCTGATGAAATGGTGTGAGAGGTGAGAAGCCTTGTTGAGGAATATGTGAATGTGGTTTGAGACCACACACGATAAGCTAGTTTGTGTGTAGAGAGTGTGAAGGTGTGTATGTGAGGATCCCTTGCCCTGATCATTTTGGAGGGCTTGCAGGCTAAAGCGAAAATCCTTGAATGCTTCCTCTATAAAAATGGAAATACAGCAGAGTATATGTGCTATGGAATTATTCAAATCGTGCTGAATATGCCCGTTAATATTACTCTTGCTTTATGTGACAATGTAGATTTCATAAAAGGAATAGTTCACCCAAAAATTAAAAATGCAATCGTTTACACGATTTCAGAAATAACATTTAGTGTAATTAGAATTTGCCTAAATATTCATTGACTTCTATATCATTCTAAAAATATAATTTTTCAAATAAATGCGGTTCTTTTGAACTTTCTGTTTTCAAAATTGATAATATAAGAAACGAGCAACAAATCAGCATATAAGAAGGAATTCTGAAAGATCATGTGACACTGAAAATTGCAGTAATGATGCTGAATTTTCAGCTTTACCATAATATGAATAAATTACATTTTTATAATATATTACAAAACAAAACTTTACAGTAAAATTTTACAGTATTACTGCTTTTACTGTATTTTTAATCCAACAGGTAGTTGTAAAAAACAACTGAAGCGTTTTTGACGTGTCTATTTTTTTATTTAAATTAGAAGAGTTGAGGAGATGACTTTCAGAATCTCATTACGCCAACATGATTAGAATTGACTGAATGACTAATAACAAAGCACATACTGTATAGCATTGCTCGTGCATCTCAAGCTTGTTTGCAGCACAACTGAATGGAAAATAAAAATCAAGAAGACAAAGGCTGTTTCGAAAGTCAGTGGAGATCTGGAAGGCCTGTAGTGAGCGTGTCCTTTGGAAGGTCAACTTTATGATCAATGGATGAAAAAAAAGGAAATCAGGAAATCACAAAGAGAAGAAAGCAAACATACTGCACCGCGAAGACGCAAGCATTTGACCTTTAAGGGTTTTTGTTCTGTGGTGAGATCAGAATCTGATAAGGAAAAAAAAAAACTCTTAGCAGTCGTTGCACAGGGAGAAACCAGATATAGTCAGACGGTGGAGGCCTGTCACACCTATTGTGCCGTTGCTCTTTGAGAAAACAATGAGTGTCCCTGTGGACCCGAGTATGGCCACCTGCCACTAAATGGCAAAGGAAGAGATTGCTTTGACAGTAACCTGCAGAGGGAGCAACCTTGGGATGTGTGTATTTGCATGTGTGTATGTGAACGTGTAAATTAGACACAGAAAGGTCAGAACTCCTGTCTTATAGCGTTCTTTGAGCTTACAGTCTCCAGCACTCAGCATGCTTTAACAGGCAGAGCGCAGGTGGAAACTATATCTTCACATGCTGTGCTGTCACCTGTCGTCTTGATCGGGCGAAACTGTCTTTCAGAAGTCCTACAAAAAAAATAGGTCAGGAAACATAATTTCGAAGTAATTTCATTTTAAGTAAACATGCTCATTTGCTTGTTTATTGCGCTTTTTAACTTCGGTTTATAGCTCATTCAGGAAATGAAACTGAGATGTCCTTGAGATCTCTTTCATTAGTCATTTTTAGCTGTAAAAAATCAACGAAAAGAGTTCAAAAGCAGCTAGAAGCTGTCGGAAAAAGAATGATGCAGATGAATATAATGTTTGGATAAACAGGTATTTCTGGAACAGGCCACAGCCACTTCAAACAGTACCTCCAGGAGACAAATATGGATTCATTTCTAAAAGGTGCGTCATTGACCGTTAGAGTGTTCCAGGTCTGGTGAGGGGGGTATTGATTTTCTTTGTCTCTTTCTAAGGTGCTAGACTAAATATTTCAAGAATAAAAGACAACATAATTAAACCGTTTCACACTAGTGTTTTCTCTTTGATGGTTCTAATTGTAGTATAGATAAATAAATAAACAAAATAATAATTTAATCAAATACACATCACATTCTAGACTCTAGACTACATGCCGTGGCCAAAGATACTTGTTTCAAATCTTAAGAAATATTTTTTTTCATTCTCAGTAGATTATGCATCCCTACTTTCATCAAAATCACCCTTTTTCCTTTTATTCACTAACCATCTGCAATCAAATTAGTGAAATTTGAATCATTTACATTTGCATTTTGTCAGTTAGTAGATGCTTTTATCCAAAGCGACTGCTAACTGAGCACAGTAGAAGCAATAATACGACAAGGACAGGTAGTAAAGGTTTTCTGTTTGTTTGCTTTTATACATAATAAATAAAAAGCAAACAAGTAGATAGAATATAAACAATAGAGAACAAAAAGAGTGTTAGATGGTCGTTTTTTATAAAGAAATATAGAGCAATGTGCAAATTATTAAGCATTGTTCACAAAAATATATAAGTATTTAAACACTTATGGTTAATATATATTAAAATTCATTTAAGAAATGCATGAGATATTCTCAAATGCATTTTCAGGATGTTTTTTTACCACATATTTTTTGTCATTTCTTTAAAGCAACAATCTCCAAATTTTCTTTTGGCATTATTAATATTCAGGTAAAACAAATAAAATATTATAATTTGTATATCTACATTTTATTAATGTTGTAATTTTAATGTTACTTTTTAATTGTAGCTATTAATTCAGAATTTTATACTGTTGTGCTCTGTTTAATTATTCGCTGTTCATCAAATCCTGATGCAGTTTCCTTAATCAGATGCTAAACCAACGCAGGCTGCATTTGAAAATAAGTATGTCTGTCAGTGGGTGCAATTCATTCTTAGTGAATTCATCCCTTAGTGTTTTGACTTTCTTTCAACATGCATCCAGTTTCGCCTGTCAGTTTCAACAATGAGTCTTTTTTTCTACAAAATTTGTAGATATGTATTGAATGGCAGTTTTCCGTTCAGAGCTGGTACATCTATGACAGCGGGCACAGATGGGAGATTTAATCAACTGGACATAAGAATACTTGCAGTTATGAGTTAAAAGAAATATTTCATGAGCATTTGACAGCATTAGTCAGTTTAACAGATTTTGGTGACAGCGAGAATGTGAGAAATTGTAAAAAGGATAGATAACTATGTTAACTACGGATGGGTCAACATGGTTGTTACGCCACTGTTCTATTAGTAAGATTGATTAGTATATCTAGACACTTTCTTACATGTGTTTGCTTTGGTCTTTTTTAGAAGTCTTGCTTAAATTGGATGGTGTGCTTTACTTTAGCTGTGAGGAAGTCCATATGTTTCAATGGAAATCTTTGGCCACTTCTGTTGTTTTAAGCATCCCACAATGAGTGTTGTGCGTTTAAGATAGCGTGCTGAGTTCAAAACAGATAAAAATGAGTCTCAGCTGTTTGAAAATATGAGAATGTATCTTATTTAAAAGCCCCCTCAGAAACATGGTCGCTGAACCTGAAACCAGTCCAATTATACAGACAGATGAGTCGACCGATCGTTCAGACAGCCCATCAACTGGCTATGAAAATATGTATTTTTGCTCACACAGAAGTTACAAAGTGAGTTTATTTGTTGAAGGCTGTCAGAGTGTTTTTGTGTGTTTTACTCTGAAACCAAATCTCCAGTCAGCAGATATATATGTTTCAGCATTTTTGTGGTTTTGAGGATTTTTACGCTTTTCTTTCGAATATGTATTTACTTGAGTATGAGTGTGAAAAAAAGACTGGAGAAATAAGGATGGCTATACAACATCCACAGACCTCTGGTAGAAATGATAGCAGCAAATTAAAATTGCTGTTCCATTTAGGGAGTTGGGATTACTTGCCTTCAAGAAAAAAGGCAAGAAAGTGGAGAGAAATGCTGAGAAAATAAAGTGTTAAAGAGAGATAAAGCTAGGCAGAAGGCAACGCAAATTAAAAGCTTACTAACATCCCAAAACTTCAGTCAGTCCTTCTTGACAGAAGCGTGCTGTGTATTTTATTATTTATCAAATGCGCCTTCTGGGGAAATATTCTGAGTGCCTAAGACTATTGAACACAACAAGGGAACTGTGAATTAGAGAATGCAAACATCCCAGCCCTCCATTTTCACTGGCTTTTGTCTTCAGAATAATCACGATGTACTTATGTTCTATGAATAAGGATGAGTGCTTTGTCTATGTACATATATATCAAACTCTGTGACACTCTACAACTTGTATGAATGCAAAAAGCATGTCAAGGCGAATTGGCTGGCTGAGCAGAGCTGCTGCTGTTTGTTTACCTGTAATCTTGTACCTCTGGAGAGGTGATCAACACTAAAGTAGCTTCAGGCTTCTGTAGTGTCCTTGCGTCACACTTAAATGAACGCACAGAAAAGCCTCAAGGCTGGTGTCTTCGCTTCCTTAAAACAAGCCGGGACAAAGGCCTGGAGGGACACCAACATCTATGTGTTGCACAAATATGATAAGTGATATGGATACTGTGGTGTGGTTGTTCTGGTTTGGTTTTGTGTGTGGTTTTTTTATACTTAGCCTACATTGTTTATTTGCATTTTATACTGCATTTTTCTTTGAACACCTTATTGAGGCTCCTTTGGGGGTCCGTTTGAAAATCGCTGCTCATGATTAATTAAAGCTGGGATGTTCAAGTCATGTGTGATTCTTTCATTTTAAAAATGATTTAGCAATTTGACTCGTCCCTGAAAAGCATTCCCCGATGTTCCTGTATTGCCACCTGTTTCTCTACTTAAATAGTTATTTAGTTAAATAGTGCTGTTTATCATGGTTTCATTTATGCTGTGTAAATTCGATAGTTTGTTGTAATTGGTGTAAATTGTTTTCTTGCTCCATTTGTTATTGCCACACAAATTAAATTGTGTCTGTGCACTGTTTTTATCTCACTTTTAGATAAAAATAGGTTTATAAAAGGTTGCTTTGCACTGTCCACAATATTTTGCAGTTGTATTACCAACATGTATATAAATAGTAAACAAACTAGTATCTATTAGCAATGCACATTTATAACCTAAATATATGCGGTTAAAGGCAAGTCAAGCGTAAATCAACCTATTTATTTCTCTGAATTTGAATGAATGGCACAAGGGCTTTGGCATTGGCCCATTCAAAGGTTTTTGGTTCATTTCTAGATGGATGTGATCAATTGACTGAGTGATTAACTCTGTAATCTGTCCGAGCATTTCAACCGATTCGGTTTCAGCTGATAACTTGGGTTCAATTCAGTCCAGTCTGCGAAATGGGTGCAGCCAGTTTATTAAAAAGACCCAATTCAAAAGAATGCACCCAATAGGATGTCAGTGTGACTAATGTTTTTGTACGAAACACACGCTTTTCTTTCATGCCAATGAGGTGTATTAATCACTTTGACACCTCCGACTGATGTTCGTTTCCCATTCTTTTAATTGTTTCCACTTCTCGGGGCATCCGCACAACTTCTTTATCTCATGTCCGCTCTATTTTCCTGGGGCCTAAAGCACATCCTTCTATACTATGAGCTTCCAATTCTGAGATAAGAGATGGAAAAGAAAACCGCAGTGTCCAGATTCTCTCCTCCAGGAGCAGATCAACACTCCATATACCTGAAAACATGTCCTTAAGGATCTCACTATCCTTGAGGGGCTTTCTTTTTTTTACCCAGAACGATTGTAACAAAATACAAGTTTGCTGTTTTATTGTGGTTATTTGTGTTTAATTATATATATATATATATATATATAAGGTTTATAAGGTTTTAAATAAATGAAATTGACGAGACTATCATGTGAATTGATTTTATTAAATAATGTTAAAATTAGCACCAAATTTACAATTTAATATTTACAAGTTCTATTTGTTAGCCTTATTGTATTGACAAACAATAAAAAAAACTTTTACATTGCTAAATCTATAATCTAGATTCATTTAAAAATATACCGTTATTGATTGATAATTGATATTGATAATTTTAAAGGATTTTGTATGTGTAAATGAACATGTTAGGATCGACAGATTATTACTGTTTTATTGTATTACTGATCAAAAAGATTCATTTTTAACAGTAGTGTATGTGTATATAAATAAAACATAGATATTTATAGTTTCAGAATACCCCTGCTCAGCTACTGCTACATCTAATAGCAATATACTGTAGCACCATATTGTTTATTAAAACCTTACGTCTATAGGTGTGCAGAGTTGGTTTGTTTTTTAAACAGTGGGAGTATTTTAATAAATGTAAGCTATTTACAGTTGTTTGAGTTTGTAATTATAATAAACTTGTAATGTAGTGATGCCTTGACCCTTGCTGAAGCATTGCACATCTGCTTTCAAAGTTTATGCTGCTTCAGAATAACATTGCATAGGCTAATTAAACTGCATACTCCAAATATACTGCCACATGGCAGCAGGGAAGCTGAGGATGGCTGTTCTTTGCATATTTGTTCTCCAGGATGGTTATATTCCAGTGTGTATGCAAGAAGAAGGAAAACAACTAGTCATACAGGCCACTGGCTTGCAGGACTCAGAAAAGGTAATTCTGTTCACAGTTGTGAATTCACTTAAATGATTCCGTCCTCTGATTTGTGGACAAAGTGTCAAGACCTGGTGATTAAGTTCTCCTTGGCATTGCAGGACCTCAGTGATCAAGGCTGAAGAGTAAAAGATGGCTCTCGAGAGCTCTTTCAGAGAGAAACATAAATAATACAAGGCAGATAGATGTGTGTTTTTTTTCTTTACAGCATATTTGTATCTCAGGCACCTAGCAGCATCACACAAAAAGTGCTGTGTGCAGAAGAAAAAACAAGTGTTTTGGTTCATTCACACTAATTAGCAGTCCAGACGTGTGGTTTTGTGAGGAGGATTTGAAGCACGTCCGATCTCTGTGCCATAGCTTGTTTTCCCAACGCAAACTACACCTCAAACTCCAGACCTTTCAATTCACATAACAACTTGTTAGATTCTGTCATTCCAAAGAGAAAGTTGTGAAAACGATGAATTAAAATATGTACTCAACAAGCATATGCAAAAATAAATAAATACATAAATGAAAATACACCGTTATAATTGACTTCACTTCACCAAGTATAAACGCCATCATACAAAAAGTGCTAGAATTTTTGGGTCAAAAACAGTTGCACGTAACATTTTAAAGAAACTGTGCTACAATTTTTGGGATTATTCGATGAATACAAAGTTCAAAACAAAAGCATTTATTTGAAATTAAAACTTTTGTAGCATTATAAGCAAAAAGTTCGTTCCCCCCCAAAAAAAATGCTGACTTTTGAGTAATAGCAGCTTTCATTTGAAATAAAAATCTTTTGTCACATTCTAAACATCTTTACGGCTACTTTTCTTCAATTTAATGCATCCATGCTGCATGAAAGTTTTATGTTTAAAAGTAAAAGTAAACTTTTGAATAATAGTGCTGCATAAAAGTAGTATTTTTTTATAATAAGCCTTTGAATAATAACTTTTGAATAATAAGCTTTTATTCTACATGACAATCTTTTGCAACATTATGAACTTATTTTCTGCTATACTTTTGATTGATTTAATGCATCCATGCTGCAAAACAGTATTTTACAAAATAAATAAATCATACTGACCCCAAACTTTTGAATAATAGTGCCAGAATGAAATCCGATCTCTCTGCCCTTTACTAGCCCTCAAACTTCAGACCTACTGTATCAATTCATGTTGAAACTTGTTCGATTTTACCATTCCAAAGGCAAACTCACAAAAAAACAACGTATTAAAGCGTTTACTCAACATCCTGACTGCATAATATGACAGTCACATCTGTGTATGTCATATTACTCACAAGCAGTACATTTTCACCGTTACTGCGAAGAGCGGCACAGACTCAGAGTGTTATAACCCACTTCGCTTCATCAAGCATAACCGCCATTGTCAAAAGTGACAGAATGTTTGGGTCAGGGGGGACCTGCGTGTGTGTGTGCCTGGGCTGGCGCGTGTGTGTGAGGGTAACAGTTTGGTGCCCTCACTGTCCCCCTGTCTTTGTGTTGTGCGGGTTTGCTGGTCGTACAGAGAGTTCTGTGCCGCCGTACATTATTCCTCCGTCAGTCAAGCGGAACAATGCAGCCCTCCAGTGCCAGACCTGAAGACCTTGCCACGTGTATGTGTGTGTATGCGCACGCACACATCTGCACCGTGCAGTTGTGAGTGTGTGGATGTCTTTGTGAATGTCATGCCCCTTTTTCCCAGTACTACCTGCAGTGGTGCGGCAGGTGGACCTGATCAGGCATGGGGTAATGGGAAGGACTATCTTTTATTCCTGCAAAGACATTAACACAATACCCTTTTTTGGCAGCCACCATTTAGACAGGAAACATTTAAAAGGATTAGTTCACCTAGAAGTAAAAAATATTTTTTTATGCCCTCATGTCATTCAGTACCCTTATTTTTTTTTTGTTTTTCCCCTTGTGGAAAAAGTGTCTTTTGGCTGTAAGGCCTAAAAAAAAAAAGTGACACTGAAGTTACACTGCTGTTCGGTGTTTTCCTATTATAATCTCAAAGACTGCATATATTAGATATTTTTATTTCTTTCCTCCAGTCTTTGGTGTTACATTATCCTTCAGAAATAATTATAATATGCTCATTCAGTGCTTAAGAAACATATTATCAATATTGAACACTGTTGTGCTGGTTAATATTTTTGAGGAAAACGGTGCTGTCTTTTTGAAAGAATCTCTGGTGTATAAAATGTTCAAAAGAACAGAATTTATTTGAACTATTAATATTATTAATTAACATTATAAATATCTTACTGTCATGTTTGCTCAATGTAATGTGTCCTTTTTGAATTTATAGTCCAAAAAAATTAAAAAGAGGGACACTCAAGAACCATTTATATTTGATGTTAGCCAATCTGTGTACATGAATAATCATGTACTAATACCTAAGTCAATACTTAATTCATCAAATATTAATGCTTATTAAAGGTGTTAACTAATCATAAATTAATGAAGAGTTATCTTTAACTACAACTGGAGGTGCATGAATAACAGCAGCCTACATGTTAATACATGTTTGATAGTTAATGCATTATTTAACATTTATGGCTGAACTAAATCAAACAGCTTCTTAAAGAAAGAATAAGAAATCCTCTGGCTTTGAAATAAATTAAAAGAATTTAATACTATAATTTTTTGAACTGTTGTTTAAATATTTGAGCTTTTTACATCTTCAGCTTTGCCATAAATATTACTAGGTGAAAAAAGATAAGTTGATCTGTAGTGTAGAAAATATTAAATACACTAATAACTCATCTTGTTTTGTTGTTGCTTTCTTTAACTTTAAAGTCACACTGCTGTGACTTATAATTAAACAACTAAATAAAAATAAAACCTCAAAATCCACAAAGAACATTTGTAAAACAATCCTGAAGAAATGGCCAGAAACAGTTTACTGTTCATCCAGATGCAGGCCTTGATGATACTGTACAAGATCAATCATAAAGCTGAAGATGTCAAAAGCTCAAATTGTGATATTAAATTATTTTAATTTATTTCAAAGCCAGTGTGTTACTTAAAGTGGCTGGTTGATTTACCCATAAATGTTAATTAATGCAACTATCAAACATATACTAACGTAGTTCAGGCTGCTTGGCTCCATATGACTCCAGGTGTAGTAAAAGATAACTCTTCATTAATTCATGATTACTTAACTTTAATAATTCTTTTTATTTAAGTATTTAATGAAGTAAGTATTAATTTAGGTACTAGTACACGATTATATAAAAGTGTTATTGATAAATTTGGTAAAACACTAGTTCTTACTCCAAATATTATTAGACCAAAGAAAAATGTGTGTAGTACAAGATGTGCTTTCAGTGCTTTTAATCATTTCTCCCTGGAAAGAGAGAGAAAGTACATTTTAAATGAGTGTTTTCTGTTAAAAGTGAATTTGCAAGGCAAGGTTTAGGTGTACTCTGGCATATAGATTAACCTAATGCTTACAGACATCAAGTAAAAATCACAAAACAGCTTTGATGCTCTCGTCCTTCAAAATCCTATCCATATTGCAGGAGTTGGTTTTCCACTTAGAGTTGATTCATAAGAAGGCTTCATCTTTAGCTCCAGATGACCCCTGCACACCTCTCTGTGTCTACACATCACCCAGTAAGGCCAAGAGCTTGTTGTAAAGCTCCTGAGTTTGTGATGTTGTTCTGTTTGTGAGCGCAGGGCTGAATGACCTTCAGGGGAGCCTGCAGAGAACATCAAATGCTGCAGCTCTCCTGAACTGTCTTAATCTGTACTGTAGACCTGCACATGGAGAGGACACACCTCACAGCCACTCACTCCCAACCATCACAGAGCTGCTCCTAGCTTCTTTTTTTTTCTTCTTTTCTCTGTGCATTCAATATTCAATCTAGCATTCTGTCTGTCTGTCTGTCTATCTGTCTATTTGTCTGTCTGTCTGTCTGTCTGTCTATCTGTCTATTTGTCTGTCTGTCTGTCTGTCTGTCTGTCTATCTGTCTATTTGTCTGTCTGTCATGAAACCAACACGGAAGTGACTAAAACTGCAGTTCATCGACTGGCTTGCTCCAAAAGGACAAACAGAAAACTGTGTAGGGGGGCGATTTAAATTATATTAAGCCTTAAAGTTCTGCATAATTAAGGGTGTGGCAGCTTGAGTGACAGGTAGATTGCCACTGCTGTCACCACCGTCAAGATTGGTGGGCATCGTTTCATCAACCAGCTCCTGCCTCTTTGCCCATTTACAATTACCTGAGAGTGATGCAATGAGCTTGAAAAATGTTCAGAAACCTACAGGTGACGTCATGGACTTTATGTTCATGTTTTTATATAGTCTATCTATCCATCTATCTATCTATCTATCTATCTATCTATCTATTTATAAATATATATATATATATATGTGTGTGTGTGTATAGCTGCAGTATCTGTCTAGCCACATACTCATCGGCATACACTCTCACAGACACAATCGTCTAGTATTTTTTTTAGATTCTCATTCTTGCTTTTGGTCAATATCTCTCCCACATATCCTATATTCCAAAATCTGAATTGCAGTTTCAATAAAACTGCCTTGTGCAGAAACATCAATCGATTATTGATTTTTCTTGTTGTTTTTATTTATGTGTGCTGCAGTTAAAGCTTCTGACTTGAATGAGAAATTGTACTTGAATATCGTACTGGATTTTTGTGCTTCACATGTCCTTATTTCAGCTTGTTTTGAATTGCTATTTCCAGAACCTCCTAGTTGTACAAATGGTCTTTTTTATTGGATTTGAAATCTTTGCTGTCAGTCTGTTTGTTAATAGTCGGGATTTTACAAAATAGCTGGTTCATTCAGGAACAAAGTTAGTTTTCATTATTGAGTCATTGAAACATTCATTATTAACACTTGCTATTAAAAAGTTAACTGTATTTGCATGACAAACATTTCCTGCCATTATTATGCATTTTTCTCTTAACAAGCTTTACAATATACACCTAAAACACTCAGTCCCCAGTTGCCTTATATTATACAAATCCTATTGATGTGGATTTACATTAAGTGCACTGTGTAATCAGGAAGTTTAAAACTCCAGATTGGTGCATAGTCAACCAGTTAGACTGTCAAATAATGTTTGCCTGTTATTATGTTTAGCATGCATGAGGAAATCAATAAATGGACTTTTCATCTGAAGCTGAGACTTGTGGGCACATGTCTGTACAGCCATGTCTTTCGTTATGAAAGCAAGAAATAGAGTAAGTCAGAGAGGCTAAGAGGGAATTCTGATTTGGCATCTTCTTTGGGCTTGTTGTTTGTGAACAGCACACTTTGAGGCCGACCATTCTTGCGTTCCCATGCCAACATCCCATCCCATAATGAAACCATATCATGCAGGGCAACTCCTGAATCCAGTGTCTTTACTTATGAAAACACTTGAGATTTAGCCTCTGTCCCTTGATCCGCAGGTTTACCCTCTGTATGTCATTTGTGGAGTGACAAAAAACCTTCAATGATAATAATTAGCTCATTCCATTAAAGCAAATTAGCCTAATTTACAAAAACATTGACTGTTGTTGTTGCTTCACAGAAACATCTCTTTTTTTATCATGAGTGTGTTTTTTTAATCTTTCCTGCTGGCAGATGTTTTTGTTGATGCTTAGTAAGGAAGGGGAAAAAATTAAATTAACAATTTTCCCATCAAGAACAGGCTGCAATTAGAGTATTCAGACCATTCGTGATGGTTGCCAAATAGCAAAATCACTCTGATTCTTGATTTAAATCTTTTAGATATTTTCAGGAGAACTAGACAGAGTAAAATGTTATTATTCTCCCAGTATGATGCACTTTGTTTTTCCGTTTTGAGCAGAGCTTGTTAAAGTAGGCAGCATGCTTTCATGTGTCAGTGATTTGGTGCTCATTCTGAAAACTGAATGTTGGCCCTCCCATTTGCAATTATTCACCAGATGAAACTCTGGAGCGCTGAGCAAGCCGTACTGCAATTGGTGAAATGGATTCTACGCTTTATTAGCCTGTTGTTTTGGTGCATCTTCTGGCAGGAAGCCGTGTGGTAAATTGGATAGATGGCTTGATAAAAAGCTTGTCGTGCAAGATATTTCATAGCAGATTTTATTTATTTTTTATTTTTACATTTTCACCCAGCAATCTTAACAAGTGACTTGCTCCCACAGTGATTTATGAAATCAATTTGTCTTGTTATCAGTGGGATTGTGGAAGAGAGATAAAATCAGTAGGAAGTGATTTTAGTTCTATCTTTCTTTCTTTTCAATCCTGAGGGAAGAAAGAGATGAGAGAAGCGGCACTCAAATCTATTTGGCATGCTTTGACCCTCTAGTACTGGAAGTCTGCAAAGACTGAACACTGTCAGAACAATATGCACTTGAAGTGTCACTAATGCATAGATGAGACTGGGGCTAGTTGTCACAAGGGTTATATCTTTGTCTCACTCATACGAATTCATTAGATTTTTGCTAAATTGTACGTATTTTACGAGTTGCCAATTTGTATGAATTTGTACGAATTACCTAAACCTCACCCCATCCCTAAACCTACCCCTCACTGGGATATAGACCAATCGTACAAAATCATAAGCATGAGGTCGTACGAATTTGTGCGAATTTGCATGAATTTTCCGTCTCGTACGAATACGTATGAATTGGTCGTGAGACTGTGTCGCCTGACAACATACCCCACTATTGTCAATGTGTGTTTGCATGATTTTAATTTTTTATTATTATTATTATATATATTTTTTTGTAAGTGCAAAATGATCAGTTGACATTTACAGAAAAAAGCTTTATAGACAGTTAATTTACTTAAATGAATAGTTCAGTAAAAAATAATTATTTGCTTAAAATGTACTCAACCTCAGGCCATGCAAGATGTAGAAATTTATCATCACATTACTTGCTCACCAATCAATCCTCTGCAGTGAATGTGTACCGTGAGAATGAGACTACAAATAGCTGAGTAAAACATCACAATAATCCTTTTACATAGCTTTTCAGTTTTCACAAGATGTTAATTTATGAACTGTGAATTGTTGTGATGTTTTAATCAGCAGTTTTGACTGTCATTCTGACGCCACCCATTCACTCCAGAGGATCCACTGTGATATCCAAATGATGTAATGCTACATTTATCCAAATCTCTTCCAATCGAGATCTACATCTTGGCAAGCCTGAGGGTGAGAACATTTCCACCAAATCTCACCACATTTTCAGCTGAACTTTTTCTGTGACCTAAGAAATGTGTAGTATTTGTGAGAAGTAGTGCCTGACTCCCATATATTTAGAGCAGAAGTGGTCTACTAAAGTTCTACGCCTGAACTTCTGGTAAATGTGAAATAGAGCTCTAATTTTTATACTGTGATTAATCTAGACATGGCACATGGCTCTCTCTCTCGCTTGCTCACTTTAAGTAGAGCTGAAGCCGTGGAACTTTCCCTCAGGTGTAACTGAATAGACCATCTGCTATTGTTGACCAGAACCCTTTCCAAGCAATCATAGCGGGAGAAAGCATATGACTCACTCATTCTGTTTGCTATCTTCCCTTGTTTTAATAGAAACTGAATTTTTACCACTTATGCTGTCAGAAGAGTCTTTTATTAAGATAATCCTTTTTTTTGTATATACTATAAACATTATCGACAAATTCCATCTTATGTTCAGTGCATTGCTTATATTATTGGATTTAGCCGTAGCCCATCATTTATTCCATATATAATTCATTTCATTTATTCCATTGTTGGTCTGTATGTGGCTGAATAATGTATTACATCAATAATGCCTTGTACACCTTAAATGTAATAACAACAATGCGCTCATACTGTATATTTACAGTATTTAATAAGCAGTCTAGCATAGTAGGGGAAATAGACAATGACAAATGTGTGGGCATGAGCAATGAAACACGTTGGCCAAAAATAAGATCGCTTTAAACAGTTTTTGTGTCTGGCAGCAATGAGTTTCATTGTTATTATTTTAATGTTTTTCTTACCCTTTACCCTCTCTTTCTCTCTTTTCTTGCAGTGAAGTTTGAAACCTGTCAACAAATAGAGGAGGTTTCTTTCGAAAGCAGTGACCCAAAGTTCAGCATTCGGCCGGATGGCTCTCTTTACGCAGAGCAACATGTGACGAATCTAACTGAACCCATCCAGTTCATGGTGACAGCCAGAGATAGAGCGGGCAAGTATATCTGGGAGACCACTGTTAAACTGGCCCTCGCTGGACACCTGCTATCACCTCCTGTTAACCAGGCAAGTACAAATTATTTGTAATCTGTCAAATATTGTTCCAAAAATATATGTTTGTGAACAGATTTGTGTTGAGCTCATGTTTTATAGAAGCTAGATATGTTATCTTTATATTTTACATATTTAATTATAACATTAATAAATATATGTTTGAATACATTTATTTAAGTTATGAATTATTTATAAAAAAAAATCTTTTTCTGATAAAAATGCATGTTGAGCATAAGAAACTTCTTTTAAAAACCTTACAAAATCTTAAGATCCCAAACATTTTAAATAGTGGCATGTTAACAATTAGATTTTTTTAGTTTAGTTATATATTTTATTTAGTTTTTGTAGTTTCTTCCTGAGGGTATTGCGAAAGCTGAGAGTGAGTCTAGCAGCTCAGTAATGGAGTGCATGAAATAATGTACATTGATTGAGTTCATGGTTTTAGGGGGGTCGTTGGGGGAGATGATGTACCATCTCGGTGTAATTATTTGCCCATATAGCACAAGCAAGAACGAGATTCAATAACACAGCAAGATGTTATTACATTTAAGCAATCATCAAAATTTGAAAAGTAGTTATAGCTTTTAAATTGATTACATTTCGGTTCTCCCTCTCGCGCATGTATGCACAGGCGACACTATCACGTGTGGAGCGCTTCTAAAGGGTTTGTACAAGCCCTTGGCAACATAACAAAAGTCATGATCTGATTATGAAAGTGAATGCTCAAATGTAATTTTTATACAAAAGATGAAAGGAGTAATATTTCATCCAAGTTGCCCCCCTCCTACCTCTTCACACACATACACAATTCTGCCACGATGTGTCCTGCTTGGCAAGTATCATTAAACTTTTAATACATGTGGCTGTCATGCTCATGTCCTGTGCGCTGGTGTAGAGCAGATGAGGTGTACAAGGCTTTATATAGATGTCTTTCCCACTGGCATCGGACTGTTTCTGCATCCAAAGTGACCTAGAAATGCCAAGCAGAGAAGCAGGAATGCAGGTCCTCTAGGGATCCTGGAGTCTGGTCTGGCAAGCCCTATCCCCGTGTCCCTAACCCCACACATGTCCTCTCCTTCTGCACGACCATTTAGAGAAATGTCTCCTTGCCGGTTACGGCAGGTTACTGAAGGACAAACGCACATGTGTGCGCACATACACACACACACGAAGCAAGAAGATACATGGGTGTTCTGGGAAATGTGACTCTTTGCAACTCTCTGACCTAGTTGAGGCCATAAATAATTAATGAAAAAAATTATCAAAATAAAAATGAAGGAGTTTAGCTCTCAGAGTATTTCAGCATTAAGACATGTTTCATCTATTTACGTGCCAGAATTTCATCTGTCTTGTCTCAAATTCCTGACAGATGTGAGTTTCATGAACTAATTATCCTCAAGTAACTCAATGAAGTACCAAAAAGCAGGGCGTAGGAACAATTTGACAAAAGTTTTAACAGTTAAAGTTGAACAGCTACAGTTTAATATATATATATATATATATATATATATATATATATATACACACATGGCCAAGCAAAATATAAAAATTGTGATTATTTTACCATTAATATAATTATTCATTTATTTAATTATTTCCAATAAATAATGTTAATTTAATATACTGTATATATATAATATACATAAATACAGTGTGTGTGTGTGTGTGTATTATTTATATATACATTTTATACATCTATATAATAATAATATTTATAATTGTTTAAATTATTGTTGTTGTTGTTGTTTTACATAAGTTTGAATACAATATTCGTGGCATGTAATAAAAGTACTATGGTTTTACCATGATAGTACCATTTTAATAAGGGTTTCCATGCATCAAATGACTTGTGCTGCAAGGACTTTTGATAATAGAGATTTATTTCTTAGTTTTCTATACATTTATTTAATCTGTTTTGGCCTCTTGACTTAAAGGACAGATATATTTAGAGGCAGTGCTTAGGAAAATTAACATAGAAATGAACACTTAAGAGCACCATCTTAAATGAACACACTCACATAAAGAAATGCCCCCCCCCCCCACACACACACATGCACGCACACACATACACACTGCAAAGACTACTTTGCCATAAATGTAATTAAAAATCAGGCATCTTATTTACAAAGCAAGTAAGTCTTTTGTTACTTTGAAGTAGCGGAGATGAAAGACATTGATACTGAAGCTAGCTATTATCAAATGTGTATCAACAAAGATATCCCTCAGTGCATTTCTTTGTGCCTCTGCTGAGCATAAATGTCAGTAGGTTACATGTAGTTCATTATAAACTTGCATGGCATTTGCTTGGATATTGTGGCTTGTATTTGTTTGATCCATATAAGGCTTTCATTCTAGTATATTCTGTTGTATCTCCTTCTGGGTTGACAAGTTCCAGCCAATGCTTTAGAGTTCAGCACAACAGTGCAGTTTCTTTGTCCCCCAACATGTTTTATTGAGCAAAGTTTCTATGCTTTTGGATGGTTCAGGTCTAAAAATACCCAAGACTGTTCTTTGGCTGGCATTTAGCTCAATATGAGCCTCATCTGCCCCTAAGCTGGAGTTCGGTATTCATGTGAGCTGGGAATTATGTTCAGCAGCCATTAGGTCTGTTTTCCTTTCAACTATCATTTGGAGTCATTTGTTCAGCAATCAGATTAAAATTACAATTGGAGTTCACACATCACAATTCATGTTTTCAATGACTATAAAGAACCGTTTTAATCATTTAGGAATTGGAGTTCACTGACTGTGTTACACTGTAAAAAAAAAAAAAAATCCCCTAAGACTAATTTGTTTGAGAAGCAAACTATACTTTTCACGCTGTATGTTTTTGAATTTGTGCTGCCTCTAAAAAAAAGAGTCAAGTTCTGTGTTGTTCCACCATGATTTATCTTTTTGGTTCAATGTATTCTAACCTTCCCATAAGAATCTGACTACTACTGGTTATGCTCTATGTCATTGATTCACTAATAAGAACCATTTGGAGCTGGAGTTAATACAGTAGTGATCATTAGTCCTGCCCAAAATCCTACATACCCCGCAAACTCAAGTAACTCATTAAAAGCAGACTTGTCTAAAAAACTACCACTTGAACATACATCAGTGTGATAAGCACTACTTAAAATTAAACCCTCTTGAATAAAAAAGTATTTGGAGTGTAATTTGTTTATTTAGTTTACATCCTATTCGTTTAAATTGAGGCGGTGGGATTTATGACCTATACGGCTGCTAGCCACCAGATGGCGATCAAAATGTTTTGGCTTCGCTTTTCAGGATGTGTGCGGCACGCTTGATTTCATCCTGTATTTGATTAGTGGTGTGTTTGTTATAAATAAGAGCCTAATGCCACCTAGCTGACACGATTAGTGAAGCGTTTTGCGGCACTTATTATAAACCCAGAGTAACTCGTCTCGTCTTTTTAATAATGGAACCTCAGTGAAAATCCATGTACATTTCTGTTTTCTCTCAACGGCGAGGTCTGGTGTGAAGACTGATTGCGGAAGTAGCAAATGAGTACTGCCTAATGGGGAATTTGCACATACTCGCATGTAATGGAAAAACTCCAGACAGGGTTGCAAGCAGTGCAATGCGGCCCTATAGAACAATAACCTCCAGATGTCTGCTGCAGAGCTGCAGGCTGACTGATGCCCAAACGGGTTTCTTCTCAGCGGGGAGGGATGGGGAGCCAGCTGGCAGGGCTGGTTCTTCTGGAGCTACGGGAGCTCAGGGCAATCCAGGCAGCCATTTCACACATGCTGACTCCCGAATGCGCCCACACACACACATGCACGCACGCATACGTAGCAGCACATTCCCTACATCTGCTGTGCGCCGTCCCACAACACAACGTGCTTGTTCTAGTTTATTCTTTCCTCACTGTCTGTTGTAATGGGTGCAGTGCTTGTTGCCCTACCACAGGAATAAACATTTTCATTAGGCATGCTGTTGTAAGTCTGTGCCTTTCATTGGCTCCGCCATGCAATGCTGCATCAGACCAGCCTGGATCTTCCTGTGTTGTTGGCTGCACATTCGGAGGAATGCTTCCGCAGCGCCAGTGAGAGCTGATTGATAAATCAAGGTCTTTATCACAGCTCCCAATGTCCTGTTTGTCAGCAGGCGAAAAAAATGATAGAGATTGAGCGAGAGACAGATAGAGAAGATGAAAACCCAGTGTTAATAAACAGATCTGTGAAGGGAGAGATTAGGCTTTTGTCTGTGTTCAAACATATTCGGCTGTTTACACCGTATCTTAAAGCGTTCTCCCGAAGGTGACGTTGCTGACTGGGCACGCTCTTAAATATAAAAGGGATACAATAAAAGAACTAGTTTGGTTTCCCCAAAGAACCTTTCAGTGAAAAAAAAAAACATTATTTTCTTAGTGTAAAGAGAATTTCAATAATTTAAAGAACCTTTTGTGCAATGGAAAGTTATGGATGTTAAACGTTCTTGTACTAAAGGGCTGTTGAATGCTTGATTCTGATTGGTCGTTGAGGTGTGCAAATATTCACAGCTATTTAAGTAGTTTCATATCTGTCGACCGTATTACCCATGCTGACCAAGCAAACAAATATCACAAACATTAGGTTAAAAATTAAATTTTTGAATTAACTTTTACATACCTATGGATAAAAAACGCGCACACGTACAAAAATTTGTCAGTACTGCCCTGCCATTGACTTTGCAATAAAATAGTTTGCACATGAAAAGCTATCCTGCATTTCTCAGTAGCAAAGTTGTAACGGCACAGTTTTTAAAGCAGTTAAACTTACAGTTCCACGGTTAGTAACACTGTTAAGGTAATTTACGCATTGCTAATTTCTCTCTCTCTAGTAACTGCATTAATCTGCATATTAATTGTTCAAGCCTTCTCTACTTGCTCTAAAATTATTGAAACACCAACAAAGACTTGATATGATATGCATAAAAAAATGAGTTTTATACGTGAGAGTTTTTAAAAGACATGCCCATATTTCCACCTCAGGTGTGCATCATTTTTCCGTAATTCAGTGGCCCGTCATCAGTTATTACTTACTTCATGTAAACGTTGATGCCAATAAAGAATCTTTATTTTTAAGATGGCATCACCACATGCCAAGTTGGCAGTTTAGACACCGGAGCTTTGAATACCTTCTTATAATTTGTCTTTTGTCTCTGAGGATTATTTAGCCCTCACTGCTCAACTTGATTTCGCTTCAATCTCTTTTCCATTCTCCAACCTCTTCTTTCTCTATTTCACCCTCTTATGCACAGTAATTCCACCTGCCGCCCCCCAAAAGGTCTCGTTGCAGCCTCTCTGTGTTGCAGCAGCGGGTACCTGTGAGCTTCGTGGATGAGTAGAGCTGAGGCGGAAGTGATTTTATCAGCGCCTCACAGCTGCCCTCCTCGCTCATTCATGGCTCCCTCCCTCCACTACAATCCCTCCATTTTCCGAGCCCCTGCAGCCAGAGCCATCAAGCTGTGAAAAATTAAAACAAAAGAGGAAAAAAAATACAATATGTTTGCTCAGATTTGCCTCACATCTGTTCGAGCTCTTCTGCCGACAAACCGTGTTTGTGAGACATTGATAGGCTGACCTGCCTACGCATGCTTGAGTTGGCAACCCCCGCCGGGGGGACGCAAGACAGGCCGAGAGAGAGAAATAGAAGACTGGGATTTGGCGAAAGCGTCTCTGCTCGAAAATGCAGTGCCACAAACGTTGAGGTGTCAGGGGAAGAAATGGCAACACAGGATTACATGAAAAGCTGACAATTCAGAGATGAGCGCTAAAGACACTAAATGAGCCACAGGACAGTCCCCTTCCCCTCACACAGTCAGCCCCTGTGACAAACGGTGCTTGTTTGATTGGTCGCTTCAGCCCTTTTCCTTGGCCTTTGGATGAATCAAGTGAGGGTCAGTGGCAGCTCTAGTTTTTCTTGTCTAAATTATTGATGTGGTATTTCATCAATCTTTTTCATTGGGCACCCATGAGGAAATGTCATGGTATGCGTCACTGTGGTATTGCTGTGTTATAAGGGCTGGTTTACAGAGGCCTTGACGTGATTTGTCATTTTGATTGGTCGTTTTAGCAGAAACCCCACAGCTATGTTTTCGATCCTGACTCAGGGCTCAGGTGTGCATATACTGCTCCACGGCTATTTTGCACCATTGCCTCACAAATAATGAGTGATTAAATGTATGTGCTCCTAGGTGTTTTTGTCTTTTCGACCTGACTGTTGTATGCACCTAATTGCTCTATTATAACTCTGGAGACTTAAGAGTTATCACTTCATTCAACTCTGTTTCAAAGTTTCAGAGTGTTCATTTTAACAGATTTTGTAGCCTTATTGTATTGTAGTTTTTAATTTATTTATTTTTTGTTCATTTTAGTCAGATTTTTTAGTTGACCAGGTTTAATTTTTCAATGAATATTCAGCTGTTTATGTTTAAATAAATTAACTAAATTAACTGTTAATTAACTCGAACCTGACTTACCTATACATTATTAATTAAATTAAAAAATGTAAAAGAAAATATAATAATGATAATTAATTGAAATAAAACAAAGCAAAACAAAAATGTTAGATTAAAAACTTGAATACTAAAAGAAATATATAAAAAGCACATAACATTAAATGTAATTTTTAAAATGTAATTTTCTATTAAAATGTAATTATAATTAAAATAAAAACTGAAAAGGTTAACATTTTAATCTAATTCGAACCTTACTATAAATAATGCTAAACCCAAACACATTTATAATTAAGAATTAAAAGTTATAAATAAATAAATAGAAAATATATATATATATATATATATATATATATATATATCTATTGTCTATTATTGTATACTTAATTTTTCCTTTTCTCCCAGTTTAATCTGCTGTTTGAAACTAATCATTTATAGTCATTTATACATTTCTTTTTGAATCATCACAATCTTATTTATAGCATCACGTTTAATTAAATGTCAAGATCTGCTCAATATGGATTGTGCATATATGTTTTTCACAGTTTGCTGGGGATGGTATTTATGGCGGATCCTCCCACAACCACTATCAAAATCCCAGGCTCATTACGTTTCCACGACAACACCAGCGAGGCTCGTCCAATGGGCTACGGCGACAGAAGAGAGACTGGGTCATTCCACCAATCAACGTGCCTGAAAACTCCAGAGGACCCTTCCCTCAAGTTCTCGTCAGGGTCAGTAGCAGTTACGGTTCACAGCTATCTGTTATAAAAAGACTAAAATGTTTTTGTTTTTTTTAGTTTAAGACGCAAGACATCTCCATCACTTTTGCTGAATGATCATATGGAATATTTTTACACATGCTGCTTGGTTGATAGTAACACATATACAACATTCAGCCATGAATGAAATGTCTTGGCAAGCTTTGTCTCTCAGAACAGACAGTTCCACTACTGAAGTTTCACTGTGTCCCTTCGAGACATAAAAGAACAAGCTTCTCTCAAGTCTCCTCACAGAAGCTTTTACCCAGGCCTCGCACTTCTGAAAGACAGAGCTTTCCTCGCCACATCTCTTGAACCGCAGAGAAACCTAAGAGGTTAAAAATCGGTATCACAGGTGAACATTTTCAAGAGCTTTCTTTCAGACAGCTCTTCTGCGTCTGCCGCTGAGAGCCCTTCTAAGGTAAGGAGAGGACTTGTGCTCTCTCTCTGAGTCAAGGGTTGATGAGGAGGGGGCTCAGAGGTAGATTGGCACAGGGTATCAACATCTCTCATCCATCTAATGCTTCTACAAATCCTCTCCTTAACATTCTCCAGGATGAGATGAGAAATGAGGCTTTGCAGGGTTTTTGCTATCATACCTACAAGGTTCACTGCTAGGTTAGATGTAAGGGCATAACGTACAGTCAGGGTTCTGATCAACCCCGTGTTCGCCACCAACCAAGAACATCTTGTAAATTCCAATTGAGTTGTATAGTTTGACATGAATTTGAGTGAAAACTTAAAGAAAGTATTAATAGCTTTTTAACCTTAAGACAAATTACAGTTTTTTCCAGACGCTAGGACCCATTTCTCAATACTTAGTTCACTTTTGCAAAACTCTTCACACAATTCTCCTAACCAAGTTTCAGCTCGGCAAAGCAGTTCATTTCACATTCAAAATGCACTACAACTACCAAAACACTTTAT
>JAUMHE010000060.1:13076835-13104085 GCA_032359235.1 Enteromius mattozi | reverse complement strand
ATGTATATGTGTGTGTGTGTGTGTATACTGTGTATATATATATATATATATATATATATATATATACATAAAAAATATTATTATTTGTTATATGATATTATTAGTATTTTTATGTGTCTATATATATATATATATATATATATATTCAATATATCTATTAAAAATTTCTCTATACATAAAAAACAGAATTTATATAATTTTTGCAGGAATTAAGTATCTCTGCTCTAGTGTCTAATTACCACTGTCACACAGTTCTCACTTTCTCTGCCTATTGTCTAGAGACGCCCAGCACTGAAGGACAATAGTGAGTTTCATTGACATGAATAAAACCAAAGCAGCATTTATTCTTGTTTACATTTTCTACATCCCCAATTACCTACGAAATTCGAATTCCAATAAACAACACATCCCCCCAACACACGCACACAAAATGAAAGCGGTGAATTCTTAATTTACTGACTAGCTCAAATCAATTTCCATTCTCCCATATTGGTCCATTAGCTCCGAGGGGAGATAGGGAAGCTCAGTGCACCTGGCCAGCTCTAGTATTCACATTCTCAGTGTCCTATTATTTGGTGGGCAGAGTTGGGGCTTTGTCGTCGCATGGATGATTTACAAAACTAACTGCAAAGGGCTATGCGTGCTAATGCCTCTAATGGCTGCTTTCGTCTGACAGTGGTGCTCAATGATACCTGGACCTGAGCTCCAAGAAAAGGAATAGAAAGGGATGTTTTGCAATATAAAGCTTGGACGTGTTTGCAACATCATGCTAACCCGACTGTTTTTTCAGCATAGTACAATAACAACCTGATCTCACAGAATTCCACAGACTCTTAACGCAAAATTCACGGAATCATTGAAAATTCTGTGATGAACTCACGGAAAAGATTATAATGTAAGTCAGTGACAGGTATCAGCCGTGATCCAGGCACGGATAACCGGATTCATTTTATATAAAATTTATACTTTCATTGTAGCACTTAGCCCCACCTTTACCCTAAACCTAATCACTTCTGAACAATATAAAACACACACACAGACAATATAATCACAGTCACAGGTATTTATTGCAAAAACTGACCATAAGCAGTAAAAAAGCATTACAAACAAGTTGTGTAGCATTTCAAGTCCTTCTGAAGCCATGCAATGTCTTTATGCGAAGAAGAGAGTAAAATACAAGGTTTTAATAGCTGAAATGATCCAGCTCCGTTAATGCGCTCACATCTCATTCAAAGACACTCTCGTCCTGTAGAATGACGCAATCAGTTCGCGATCAGTCACGAGACACACAAGAGCCAGTAGAAATTTACAACCAAGGCTGACGTAAGGATTCTCCTGGCAGCACTTTTTGAATTTGCGCAAAGCAGCAGCTGCAGCACAGATGAGTCACGGTGGACGGAGACATGGTGATCGCGTTCTCTCACACATCAATCCTTTTGCCTCGGAAGAATTGGAATATTAATCCTTTTTAATAAATAATGTCGGTAGTTGTATCTGACGGTTTATCTTGTGTTTTATTAACGGATGGTAGGTTTAGGGGCAGGTGTTGGGTTACGTGCTCATAAATGTATAAATAAAACTGTTGTGACCGTTTACAGTGAAAAACCACACCCCAATATGCAATAATGGCAATATCATTACCCAATATTTGAATCCAGATATCCATGCGTGGATCACGGCTGATGCCTGTCACTGACTTACATTGCAATCTTTTCCGTGGTCATTACACAGAATTTTGTGAGATCAGGTTGTGCAATAAATAATGTAATGTTGTTGAGACTAAAGAACAGGTCATGTTTCAAAGAGCATTAACTAATAGATCATAGGATTTTTTCATCCGGAAAATTCGGTTTTCATTTATTCAACGTTATGGAATCTTTCATTTACAGATCACTAGGAGAATGTTTGAAGATTTTTATGATGCAGTTATAATGAAAAGGAACTAAAGTTTTCAAGAATGCAGAAGCACCATAAATCATCAAAAAATATGACTAAATCATATAGAAGTTTCCGAAAGAAGTAACAGTGATTAAATTAGTGAATAAATCATTCTAATGAATCAGTTGATTTGGAAAAATTAAATGATCCAGTTCGTAAGTTCATATTACTTTTTGAATGTTTTTACCTAAGTTTGGCATTAGAAGCATCACATGAACCAGTGTTTTGTGTGTGTGTGTGTGCGTGTGAGTGTGTGTGAGTGTGTGTCATTGTTAAAACTTGAAAGCTACGGTCTCAGTTCATTGTAACTGCATGTGTGTCCAGCATGTGTTTTTTTTATATCTCTTATACATCATACAGGTTTGGAATGGCATGAGAGTGAATGACAGAGGTCATTATTTTCATTTTAGAGGAAAGTGTTCCTTTAAGGACAGGCTGGGAGAACAAATACTTGGTCGAAATGTTTATGCAATTGTCATATATGCAATCTAAACAGGTTTACTGCAAACTCCTTGGGCATACCAATGAAAGACAGAAGTTTAGTTATTCTGTTTTGACTGGAGTCGAGATATCTGAGGGCGATCACCCACACAAAGGAGACATCAAGCTCTAATCTAAGCTGCTTGCTATGTGATTACACGTCTCTACCTCAAGCGAAAAATCCAGTGTGGTAGAAGCATAATTAGATCTCATGGAATGCTCCTTGACTAAAACTGGCAGTCATACATAGCCTATAGCATTACAGCTAGTGTAAGTGTCCTGGTGGGGCTCTTCTATTACCGCCTAACTTAATCAGAGCCAGTAAAAGCATGGGTCAGAGGGTAACATATTCACTTGAGTGGAGAGTTTGAATGATCGTTATTTCTCACGCTGGCCTTGAATAACTCTGCCGTTAAATAAGCAAGACGTATAGTAGGTTACTTGTAATGTGAAACTTAGCTCAAGTGTTAGAAAGTTCACTCGCTGAGTACCGAACATCCTTGTATGTGGGCCCACACGATTTCGGCTTCAAGAACCTGTGCTAAATGGTTTGATGCAGTGGCCCGTTTGCATGTGTGAGCATTTGTGTGTGGGTGTGCGTAATTTTAACTTAGAGAATAATATTGTAATGAGAATGTTGTGGACTGATCGTTTCTATTACACTAAGAAGGTATTGTGTGGTAATTTAGCCTGTGAGAAAGTTGCACTTCCGAATGCTTGTCACTGACCTCCTTCATGTTTCTCCCGCCCACGCAATTCTCACATTTATATGCAATATGTTTCATGTTAGAGGTTTCTAACATGGCCTGTTCTTTATATGCGTGGACATTTGAAGCATTATTTTTTTATGTACTCTGTGTAGTATGCTAATTGTCTGTATGTATGCATTTAGTACATGAGTGGCCCATATTTATTTACCGATATGATTAGTGCAACATAGATCACACTACATGGAGCACTGTAACCTGTAATAAATTCCACTAGACTTGACCTTTTACAGTATGATGGATGAACTGGAAATAATAGCTGCTGACTCATTATTTAATAAAAATTCCAAAAAGAAATAAGATAATCATATTTATTTTCACTTCTATGTACATTGCTTGTGTGTCTACCTAATTTAATACATGTCAAAAATGTAATGTTTTTGAAAAGTATTTTATTTATTTGATTAAAAACACAGTTGTGAAATATGATTTTATTTATATTTTAAAGTAAATTAAATATTTATTTGATTAATAAGATGTATTAAAATTCCTGTGCTGGCAAAGTTGAATTGTCACCAGTTTTAGTGCCAAATGATCCTTAAAAATCATTCTAATATGCTGATTTGCTGCTTATTAAACATATCTTATTATTATCATTTTTTGTGCTTCTCAGAAACACTCAGGAAAGTTCAAAATCGATTCTATTTTAAATATATACATTTGTTTTACATTTTAAATGTTTTTACTGTCACTTTTGATAATTTTAATGCATCCTTGATGAAAAAATAAATTAAAGTAAAATAATCGTACTGACTTTCAAACTTTTGAATGGTAGTGTACACACTTTATAGTAGCTCATTCCCAGTCTAGTCCTTATCGGAGGGTTTGCTGTGAAAACACGTTTTTGTGTGTGTGTATTTGTGGCTTGAAAAGCTATAAATTTCACCCAAGAGATACCAGAAGTCATTTGGAGGCTTATAATGCTAAACTAACACCCCATTAAGCAGTGACATCATTATGATAGCCATGATTCGCATGATCCCCCTTATTAAGTCCCTCTCTCATCTGCATCTCTAGCTCTTTCTTTATTCTCTATCCCTCCCTGCCTCGCCAGCATGCTTGACATTTCTCCCGGCATCCATTCTTCATTCTATGTGTGCGTATGTGTTTATAAGAGCATGGAGTGGAGAGAAAGAGACAGAGTGAAAAGATGGCTGCAGCTAGCGCGGAGGAAAAGTGCAGAAGCAGCACAACGCTTCTCCTGCAGTCGTGTAGAGGTTGTCTCTCTAATTACCCAGCCCCCCCTTTTCACGCCGCTGCCCCACCTCTTAGCTTGTACCCAGGGATTTGTCCATTGTGCTTTTCAATAGACACAGCGTGATTGGACTGAAATCAGTCATTAGCCTGTGCCACTGTCTCTGGGGTCCTTGCGCTTTTATAGAGGGAGAGAAAAAGAGAGACTCATGCTTGGAGAATACGGTTGGACTCTACTAGGGAATACATAAAGGCTCTATTTGTACTGTTGGCCCATTGTGCTGACTTTGGGAAATTAATGTCATTGTTGATATGTGGAAAAACTCCCATAATTCCATGAGTATCCAGCTATTCAGCGGGCAGCTATTTTAATTGCAAAGCTAATGCAGTAATTGCATTTGTGATTCAATTCTTAGCACCCATTAATATTAATTTTCTTCCTAATTATCTAATTTCTACACCAAGGACTTTCTGGAGCGTGTGTGAATGCGATTCATGCCGTTTCAGTTTGTAAAGTTCTATTCAAATGCTCTGACGCAGGATTTGATGACTGTCTTATTGCTTTCTTAACATTAATTAGCCTTTAAGGCACATGCTGTGGACACTTAAGTCACATTTAAAAATGGATTCATTCCATTGGGTTAGAAAAAAAATGTCAAACCAGTTGGCAAATGATGTTTGTTTTTTTTTTAGTTACTTGTTAAACTGGTTTAAAGTTTGTTTTGCAGATCTGTGGATTCCAAACAGACCAATTCTCTCATATTAAATTAGGATTTCTTTGTTTTATTTTTTCATTAATTTAGTAAATTTGGTAATGTATTAGGAAAATATTAATTTCTGACTTTTTGACAGTAGATCCGTTTGTGTGTGTGTGTGTGTGTGTACTGTATATATATATATATATATATATATATATATATATATATAGTGTACATAAGGAATAATATTTATTTCATTCTTGTATGCAATATTTTGTAAATACATTAATTTATGTGTGTGTGTGTGTGCACTCAATTAAAAAGTGTCATAAATAATTTTAAATCTAACAAACCTATTTTTGTATGGAGTGCTTGACTGCCACTCAGTTTGACATTTTGTTAATTTGCACAAAGAAAAACTTCACACATTTGTAACTGTGCCTTAAGTGTCAAAATACTTTTGGGGCTGCTTTATGTTTGGCATGCATGTGTATGAGATGATTTGACAAAACAGCTCTAACGTGTTTTAAATGCTTCTTATTTTTTTGTTTTTATTCGCTATTTAAAATCAGAGAACATATAACCTGGCAAAAGCAACAGGCTTTCACCCTTTTTTTCCCCCAGTCTTCTGACGTTATTATTTTTTTTATTTATCTACATCTTGTGGTTATTGGCGCATCCACTCTTCATCTCCTGTTCGTCTTCCTCTGAGAATGCAGTGGTGAATTCATGCAATTTGATTTGGGCTGTATCTGTGCAGATGGCTGTCTCTCTTCATCCCTCTCCATTCCTCTCGTCTTTTCACTCAGATGGTTATTTTCTCTTCTGCACTGTCGCTCCCCTCTCCCTTTCTTTCTCTCTCTCTGTCTCAAAATAAAAACAACTTTCAGGGGAGACAGAGAAATCGATCACGTTGACAAAAGATCCGCATGACTGCAGCCCTGGTGATGTGGCTCATCTTTCAGTCTCTCTCTTTATTCTCCTCGTGATAAACTCCTGATATCGGTCGGCTCTATGATTACTTCCTGTATTCAGTCTGAGCAGCTTCCCTAGTGAGTGTAATCAGTATAGTTTTTCCATTTCTGTGCTTACAAATACTGTACCTACCTTCATTTTATATTTAATTGTGTCAGGGATTTTTGTTCCCATACCTGCAGCACATGTATTGTGGACGCTTTTCTTCGAATGACATGTATTCTCTGCATTATCTCGAAGTCACAAGAGGTTACAATTACAAAACTAGCATTTATGGGTACACACAGCACTGCTGGAAATAAAGCTGGGCCATTAATCTCACTACAGGACCTGAGGAATTACAGTAAAATGAAGCAGAGCTTTCAAGAGTCAAATAAGACGTTTCTAGTATGTTGGAATAAAGCTGGTTTAAATTTCGAGTATCGGTCTAGCTGAATCACCCCCTCATGTTCCATCGCCACCTCATTTATATAGATGGAACTCCTCTTCATGCTACCCATACTCGGTCAGAGAAAGGAAGAAGCAAGGACAAAAAAATAAAAAGTAGGGAAGAACAAAATCTATATTTCAAAATCCAGCCACTGCTCCATATTCCTTTCCAATTCATGCTAGGATCCATATTAAAGTAGCCTGTGTGGAACAGACAGTTTCGTCTGTTTCTAATGGGATTTAAGAGTAAGAGTATTTGACTGACTCCAGCTTTCACTTGAGAAATATTAAACCTGAGCATCCGAAACTCAATCTTAAAGACGTCATTCATGACTTCTTTTTTTCATACATATTCCATTTTGTCTTCATGTAACTCGTAAGTAGGCTGAATCCGTGTGCACAGAACTCTGACGATTGTCTATATTGGCAATGACTGCTATTCACAAACCTCATGACAACAAGCATTGCATGTTTGTTTACTGATTTATTTGGCTAATTCAATTATGCTTACAGTACAATAAAAAGTATACTTTTCTACACTTGTGCATATTAGTATTAGGATACACGTAAGTAGTACTAATAATCATATTAATACTTAAAGGAAGGCTACACATTATTACTACTTATTATTTAGGATACAAATATGCAGGTATATATTCATAGTTGTACCTTAAGGAGCAACATTATTACCTAAAGTGTATTTTTTCATAATTAAATACAAATACATACAAAATTAGTATTGTAACTGAGCACATATTAATTAAATTATAGCAAAACAACAATAGTTAAAGAGGACATGTGATCATTGGGGATAGTTGTCCCAAAAATGAAAATTCTGTCATTAATTACTCAGCCTCATATCATTTAATTTTCGTTTATCTTCGGAACACAAATTAACAAGAAATCTAACCCTGCATACACAGCAAGGAAACTACCACGTTCAAAGTCCAGAAATGTAGTAAGGACATTGGCATAACAGTCCATGTGACATCAATGGTTCAACCGTAATTTTATGAAGCTATGAGAACACTTTTTGTGCACAAAGAAAATATAGCCTAATGACTTTATTCAACAATTTCTTCTCCTCCAAGTCACTGCCCTCCACCATTAATTAGAGTTTTTCCGGATGCCTGATCATGCTTTCAGCAAGACATAGCACATGCATGTTCGATGTCAGCAGATTCATACGCAAGAATCGTGATACTCCCGATAACAGCTGAGGATTTTGACATGAAGGTGAAGATGAATTGTTAAATAATCATTATTTTAGTTTACTTTGTGCACAAAAAATTATGGTTGAAAGACTGATGTCACATGGACTATTTTATGGCCTTACTTTGTTTCTGGTCCTTTTCTGGGCATTTTTGCCTTTCTGGGAAATAAGCAAGTTCAATGTCACACATCAATACAACATTATGAAGTAGTTTAATTCGATCTGCTTCATCAGTAGCTTCACCTTAAATTAATTTCACAAGACGATCACAGGCTTGTCTAGCTAAGATCTTTCCCAGTCTTTTGTGGTGTTGACTTGAGGGTGGCAAAAGATGAACCAGCACCAGAATGGAAGACTCACTGTCCCAGCCTAAAGACAGGGAAAAGAAAATAAACAAACTGAATCACAAATAGGTTGATTTTTCTAGGTAGGAGTTGAACAGCTCTATATATATAACATACAGAGCTGAAACCTCAAAAAGAATTGAAATTAAGTCATACAGTTAAACATTATTAACAACATGATTTTGTTATTCAGAGACCCGAATGAATGTACTAGGCACCGTCGAAAAGCTCAGGTTAGAAAGGTTTGAAAATAAATCAAAAAGATTGAGAAGCCACAGCTACTTACATAAGCAAACTTGCTCCTGGGGTCAACCAAGTATGGAAATGAGGAGATGATTCCCTTTGTACATTCTTCTTTTAAACTTCAGGAAAGGATAAACCATAAAACGTATAAACCATAAAACATAAACCAATTACAACTCATAACATCATAAACATCCATTTACAAGTACTGTATAAACAACCTACCATGTTAATTTGTCAAATGTGCAACCAAGAATTACACCATGTCACTTCTTTGGCCATCTGACAGACTTTTAGTGGGTATGTACTCGTTTAGAACCTTTTCACCTCCAGGGCTGCTCTTTAGGATGATGTAATATTGTGCAAGAAATTAGCAATTGACAAGTGTACAGTAAATAGCTCCAAATATCTTAAATAATTCTATATAGGCCTAGATGAAATTCAGAGGCAAGACTGGTGAATCTTGCTTGGGCAAGATGATGTTCCTCAACTTGACATGCCCTCAGTATGAGCTTAAAGACACTTCAATATAAACCATTTCAACGGTCTGATTATCTGTTCATACTACTTTGATAGCATGCTATACAGTTATTGAGAATTAATACAAATAGACAGGTTAGCCCATGGAAATTAGTGAAATGGTGAATATTGCTAAAAAAAAAAAAAAAAAACTTAATAAGCATGTCAAACAACTTATCACTGAGATTTTCTGTGGCTGGGATGAAAATTTCTAAAACACCAAGCTCTGGTCATGTCAGCAACTTCCTCATCAACCTCTGTCTTTGACTCATCAAACAGTTTAACATCCATTGTAGGATGATTTTTTGGCAACTAAAGAAAGACAAACCAATGGTAAACTGACAAGGGCCAGCAATGCCAAAGGAAGTAAGAGTTCTTTTGATTCAACTACACAATACTACACAATCATACACTTATTATATTACTGTTTAAAAAAGAAAAAAAATAATAATAAGAGGAAAAAGTATTAATGATATTAACAATGTTAAAGTTTCTTTCTTACCACATTCCAAAAAAAAGTAAAAGGTTTTAGAAAAAAATATATTACCTTGAACTTCATTCTGACCACGTTGTTGGTTTGCATCCTAAAGGAACCAAAATGACATTTAAATAAGGTGATACCCAGTCAGACGATAACATTCATTAGTGTAAACAACATGGGTTATCATTGTTCATAATGTGTTTTAATAACTAACGCTACATTCCGCGGTGGACAAAAAGGATTCAAACGGTGAAATTTTATTTAAAACAGATATTCTACAAAAAAATCAGACACAGCCCCTGTAAATGTTGAGAATAACTTACGTTCCCATGAGAATAACGCTTTTACACATCAAAATTGGCTCTAATAATACCGTTAAGGCTAACTTTAATTTAACCCTTTACTGAGTCAAGTACATGTGGTGCACAACTCGAGCGCTCGTTTAATGGACAGACATAGGCAGCTTGCTAATTGCACTGGTGTCAGTTAACGTTCGTAATGTGTTAACTATTTGCTTTCAAATGCTTTCATATCTCTTCTAAACTCAAGAGCAGCAGCAGTCGATGTCCGTGATTAACAGTAATGACGGATCAACGAAGGGAGGAAAACAGTTCGGGGAGGAGTCACAACAGTTACTTTGTAATTTTGCTCCCACTGTACACACAAATTTTACTCTCTATACTCAAATATAGCAAAAATATCTCTTTTGGAGGAAAAAAATATTAACTCTGGAAAAAATCTGCAGTTTTTCCTGTGTACCTACACATATTGGTGCCTTAAAATATAGCTAAAAGGTACATATTAGTTCTTAATGGATAAATGTGTGTACCTAGAGGGGCATTTTTGTACTAATTAGTATTTAAGGTACAAATATGCAAATGCATATACATAATTTTACATTAGTGTACATATAAGTGTACGTTTTGGTGGTAATTCATATTTAGGGTACAATTATATACTGGTGTAATGTTAGTGCTTTATTAATATATTAATGTTTGTGTCTAATTTTTACATACAAGGTTTGTTAGTACATTAATACTAATATGCATTAGTTCATTAGTGCTAATTTGCAAGTACATATTCACCTTATTACCTTAAGGGTATTTTAGATACATATTAGTATCTAGTATAAGTCCTTAAGGTCCTGAAGGTATTAATACTGTATGTGCTCTTTAGGAGGAGATACAATATTAAAGTGCAGAAATATGTTTCCTTTTAACTTACAAATAAATATAAGAGTGAAAAATAAAAGGTAAACAAAAATAAACTGTAAAACTGATTATTTTCAGATGTCCTTTAGTTCCTAATGTTCTTCTTTTTCTCTAGTCCGCTCTCAGCTTGATTAGCTCATGACCGCACTTGAATTTGTCCGTCATTGAGAGAGAACCTCCATCAATCCTGACAGGGCTTTGAGGAGATACACCATCCAGGATCAAAACGAGACAGAACGCCTTGAGAACCAGTGAGGCAGTTTGTTGGGTTATCACCTTGATGTTAAACATAAGAAACTATGTTATGATTCTGAGAATTATAAAACTGACAGAGGCAGACTGCTGTCAAATTTACAGAGGGAGGAAGGGTTTGATAGACACTTTTGAAAGCGATCTACTGTAAGGTAATTTGTTTCAATCTGCCAGGTTTTGGTCACATTTCTATGATGTAGAGAGTTTTATTGTTTATTGCTCTGAACCTTGGCCTTAAAGGATGTGACTAATCTTCTAAATGCACACGAATATTTCCTAAAGCGTCTTGAATGGCCTGCCAAAGCAATAAGTTTCAACCGTTACACGAAAAAAATATTTCAGCAGCTCTTTCTTTTCTCAATAAATCCTCTACTTTGGCTTCTCACGTTTTCTTTTTTGGTGCATTGCTCATCCTTTAGCATGCTGGCAGGAAGATGATTCATCCGGGTGAATTGTATCCCTCTGTCTTTGGACGGAAGACAATGAAACTAAACAGCAGCCCTGGTCTCCATATAGTCGGACAAGAGCTTGTATGCTGAATTATTGAGTGTGATAGGTCTAGCACAATATGTAATCAGAAACCCTTCATAAAGACACATGCTCGCCCACAAGCACATCCACACATGGTTGAATAGCAGACTGCTTTGCAGTTAACCACTTTGTAAAGAACTTTGCAAGTTGCTCGCTCTCAGCAGAGGTTACAAAAGTGCCACTGCAAATGAAACCCAAATATCAGGTGCGTGGTAGACAATAGCGGCACTAAAGGACACTAAAGACAAATTCGACTGGCTTGACTGCAGTGAGAATACCTGACCACAGTGCTTCAGTTATCGAAGCAGCCTGTAGGAAGCTGGAGGTGGCCTGTAGGTTGGAGAACAGTACACTCATCAGACTGCACCCGTTGACCAGCTCATCAACCACCTCACACAGCTCTTGACTCTCATAGCCTGCTTGAATGCCTCGGGTTCTCATAGGAAGAGCAGACAGTGCCAATAAGAAGTCATAAAACGAGAGTGCAATACTATAAAATCAAGGAGAGAAAAAAACCCAATACTGATGGGCAGGAAATAAGAGAGGGCCATCAAGACACTTTAGTTGAGTCCAGAGAGGCCCATAGAAAAGAAACTTACTTTTTGGGCTTCAGTCACGCATTTCAATGAGCTCCAAGAGTTTTTTTTATTTTTTTATCTGATTTGTTGTGTTTTATTTTCTCTCTCTCAATTTGAGTTTTCATACTTTGCCAGTCGCACATGTGAATAACTTCAAATAACTTGAAATTAATAGTACATTTGTTATTCTAACGTTGTCTGTTTCATTATGCCGAATCCCAAAATGAAAAACAGCAATGCAGAGAAAAGCTAATGAAGGATTCAGTCTCTGATGTAAAAGAGCATTACGCTGTATTTTGAACATTCTCTGCATCTAAAGTGGTTTCTGTAGCTCAGCTGATGTGCTGCTAGTAACCCTGCAGTAACGGTTCGATTCTCAGGGAGCATAAACTCATTCAAATACACCTTAAATGCACTGTCTCGGTTTGAGTCTGCCATAGTGAACATTGTGCAAATCAGTTTTTGCGCTAAGCTCATTTAAAGTTGTTAGACTAAAGCATGCTAGTCTTTTGAAAAGGTTGTTACGCTAAAGGCTACTAACAAAAAGTAACTACAGCATCATTTAAATATTTGACTATTCAACATTATAATCTAAGCAGAGGCATATTTTGGGGGGCACATTGAGGGTTTGAATTAATTATAGGGTTCCTACAACTTTTGACCATGACTTTTTTTTACTGGATGAGGGTTTTTACAAATCACTTTTATAGCGGTTGCACGTACAAATACCAATTTCTGCTCTAGTCTAGACTGTATGAAATATTTCAGAGCATACTGTAACCAGTTAAATAGTTTCCCTGACTCAATTTAATTTCAGAAACTTTTTACTGCTCTATATGAAATTTTCAGGGTGGCTTTTTTGTGCTCTAAGAATTAGAAACAAAATAGTCACACTTTTATTTTAAGGTCCTGTTCTTGCTATGAACTATAACTTTTACCTCAATAAACTCAGAATTACTGCTTATTATTGGTTAGTAAAGTAGTTACTTAGTTTAGATGTTGTGTGGGTTTAAGGATGTGTAATATGGTCAGGCAAAATAAGCCAATAAGCTATACTAAAGTATTTTTGGAAGAATACAATACACCTGATTTATATAACAGACATTTTTTTAATGCAACAACCAGGTGTCCAAAAGCAAATCTGGTTGCTCCTGTGTGAGAATATAAGTTTGTTGTGAAGAGTATTGTGTTACTGGAAAAGCTGCACTATTTTAAAAAACTACTGCAAAAAAGAGAGATAGAGAGAGAAGATAGAAGATGTAGTTAATAGTGCCACTACTTGTAAAGAATTACTCTGTGGCACTTGTGCTAATCCCTCGCCTGACTCCATTTGCTCTTTTGAAAGGGGCTCTGATACAACCTCTCCCAGGATGGCAAAGTTTGCCAGAAACCAGCAGAAGTCACTCTGAACCTGCCCTAGAAACGCTGCATTTATCTCCAGCATGCTATCTGCAGAAAGAGCACGTTCCTCACGTGCTAGCCATCTTCCCCCATTCAGCCCGCACTCGCTGTAATTCTACAACTAACGAGTGGGAGGAAGATTTCAGAAATTGCTTTTTGTCATTAGGACTGAATTCAGATGACTCAATCAAGCCCAGGGGACATAACGAGGGCACGATCATCATTTATTCAATTTAGTATTATAAAGAACATTCATTAAACAGGGAGTTTGGGGGGCCGGGGTTTCGAACGTGACAAATCCTTCCGGGCTGCCCACGGGAGGAATTTTAAAGAGACTTTTAAATGTACAAGGGACCTTACCTCCTTCCCTCTGGGATATTTAAGGGGATGTGTCATCGGGTTGGCTCGAGCAGCGAATGTCGATTCATCTGAATCAGGAAAGGTGGATATTCTAGGTGTGTGTTCATGGTGCACCACGGCTGCTGAATTATTGAGCAGAAAAACTCTCTTTGATCCATGCTATGTAGCCCACATACCAATCTCTTACCTGTCAGCCTCCCAGAACGCCATTCATTTTTCAAATGTTTGCAAGGAGGATGCTGCGGTATGTTATTTTTCCTACCGCAAGAAATTTCCAATCCCTTTCGGGCTCTAAATTGATATGTAGCCACCATGTTCTTAGCCGAATACAAAGAACTATTTCTGAGATTTCAAATTTGATTGCCAGTTCATGCAGAAAAAAAAGAAAAAAAAATCTTGAACTTTGATTCCTGGCTTTTTGTCTATTTGAAAAACCTTGATATTGAATTCAGGCTCGAGCTGTATTGAAAGCTACCAGGAATATGTTTTATTACCGAATCAATGTACAGAGTTTCAATGTCCTAAGAGGCCTATCTCTTAGATGTTTTTAGCCGCCGTTTAAATAGAAAGAGAACTTTACCAAAGCATAGAGAGTGGGAGAGCGAGGTTCAGATATTGCACCGAAAGGTCATGTGTGGGAGTTCAGTGTCTGAGTGAAATGAAGAGAAAGCCATCACGCTCAGTCTGCAGAATATGTTATGCAAAAAAGGACTGTAGCACGCTCACCAGTCATTTCACTTTCACGCATGGTTTCCAGACCCACGGCTCACGAAATGGGTAGGCGGGGTGTGGGGTTTATATCCCGTGACTCAAACGTGTCAGGGTTTACATTTGATTGCTTCAGCACAAAATCCCCTCACATCAAATGTCTTGCGCTTCGCAAAGCCCAGTGACACACAGAAACATGGTCATAATTTTAAATCTGGTGATAGTTCATGTGTTGCTTCACTTGAAAACGGAGATAGTTACGTGGGTGCATAAACACATCTCCTAAAAGATATCTCCACTCTGCGCTCATTTTTTCAGTCGAATTCCTGTTTACCGAGAAGCCAGTGCATTAAAATTTGTAAGGGTGAGTATTAAATAGTGAAGCCGGAGGTGTAAACAAAAAGAGAGCGAGAGCACTTTCCAATGCAGAAAAGCATTTCTGTATTTATGTATGCAGTATGTATTTCTTATTGGGCTGTCAGTTGATGCACGTATATATTGCAGTTTTAGTAAGTGCATTTAGTTAACAAGATTATATTTAATTTCATGATGACACTATAGAATAGGTAACACTTGTTAACTATTACGACTTTTCCCTCAATAAATTCTTAATTTGCTGCTTATTAATAGTTAATAAGGTAGTTGTCAATTTTAGGGATTGGGTAGGATTAGGGATGTAGAATAAGGCATTAATATGTGGTTAATTAGCACTAATAAATGGGTAATATTCTAGTTATATGCATGCTAATAACCAACTAATAGATGTAACCACAAAATAAAGTGTTACCCATTTTTTATATTATTATTATTATTGCATTTGCTCCAGTGCTCTTCCATTACACATTTGTTAGTTCTATGAAGTTTATCACTTTTTTGGAAAACAAAATTACCATTACAACTGAATTGCTGGTCCAATCTTTAGTTCAACAGGATGTTTTTATGTAAGTGCATCTGATCCACTTAGAATGAGAAGTTGAGGCATTAAAGAGGCCATAAACTCTTTTATAGGACAAGCTTTTCGTTACATAAACAGGCTAAACATGCTTCAACAAAATCTGTTATTATCGCACTTTTGATGAGAAGAACCATTGTGAGAAACGTCCTCTGTCAAACCAAAAGCATCAAGCAGATTGATATCCAGATGTTTAATGTCCCACGGTTCTGCAACATGTTTCTTGCTTCAATGCAAGAGAGAGGGAAAACAGAAGAGGGAAACGTCTATCGCATTGAGCCATGCCATGGTTAATGATGCCAGCTAGAAAAACGCGAGACAGGAAAGAGATAGATGGGGGAAGAACGAAAGACAATTGTGTATGCATCTGTTCTTTACATCAAACAGAGTTTGGGAAAAAAATATGAATATGAGGATTTCACACACGGCAGTGATCTAGCTTCAATTAAAAGTAGGCCAGAAATGTCACTTTTCTACTCATTAAGTCAGTCAGTGGTTCAATGAAAGTATACAGGCAATGTGCTTTTTTTTCTGAAGTGTGTAATTTCTTTGACAAAGCAGCATAATTGGAATTGCAAAAAAATAATGCTTGTTTTTAGATTTTTCCCATTTATCATGGCCCTGTACCCACATAGACGGGAGGATAAGATAAGATAAGTACCACAGATAAGCACCACAGTGTTTTCAGAGACATCAGTCTAGTAGTGATTTATTATTTTTTTTAGTAGCATTCTTGTGTCCATTCTCTCTGCCCATAAAGGTTTAGAAAGAAAGTACTTCAGCACAGAAAAATACATGCAGTAACTTTAATAAACAAGTAAAAATTTTCTGTTGTCTGTATTTTCAGCCATTTTGAGACAAGTTTGTATGGCAGACAGCTGAGAGAAGTGTCTACTAAAGCATTATCGTTGTGATCGATGGCCCTGTTCACTTGGCATCCAACTATCAAGAATCAAACCCTAATGCTGAATACTATTTACTGTTTGAGAAGCAACACTGGCTTGACTTTGATTAATAAGCAAGCATTTGACATGTCACTGCCACATTATCCATTGTACATTTTTTAATTTCCTGATGCTACTGAAGCCTAAAGATTGGATCGGTTGTGCAGTGCAATGTCATTGTATTCAGAAAAAGCAAAGAAAATACAAGCAGTCTCTCTGTTTATGCAAACTTTTAGAAATGTAAACGAAGCACCAGTGGGTTTGTGACAGAATGCTTTCAGAAATCATATAGACAGTGATTGTATGCGTATGGAAATTATTTAACATTTGTCATGAAAATGTGTGGATGATGTCTCAATGCATTTGGTCTGTTCTAGTCTGCACAATTGACCATACAATCATACTCAATAGTGTTTTTTGTTGGAAATTCAGCCCATTTTATTTATTTTTATAAGTAGTTAACTGTAATTTATTGAACAGGTTTTGTCACACAAATATTTGGGTGTTTACATAGACAATTCTAGACTGAGTGTTCTAGAGTGTTCTAGACTGCAGCAGAGGCTATATTTTTTGTGTAGATTAACCCTCTGGGGTCTGAGGTGATTTTGGGGTCCCTGAGATGTTTTGACATGCTCTGATATTTGTGGTTATTTCAGCTACTTATAACATACTATTCACCAACATGTAATTGTTTTTGTATTCAGCAGAAACTGTGCTACAATAATGTGTGACCAGGATGGATGTACATGCTTGCATTTTTTAGAAAAAAAATATTATGCGTGGTTAGTAAGTTTTGTGAAAAAATATTTGGGGTAAATCAGAGAATTTTATTTCTGTTTTTGAGAGTCTGATGAGATATGGCAAAATCGAAACTTGCTGGACTTGTACAGAATGCTTTAAAAAGTGTAGGTTGGGAAGCGAAACAACCTATTCAAGAGATGTATGAGGTAGCCATTTTAAGACAAGCTAAGAACATTGTTTCCGATGATATGTTTTACATGACAATTTTAATATGTGACCCTCAGGGAGACGTTTGAGAGTCTTGATGTGTAAACCAAATCACTACAAAATGTAATTTTAATATAAGTTAATGCATTGATTTAAAGGCTGTTTGTACAATAAATAATTTTGCTAGCTATCCAAAATTATAACATTTTGTTTTATTGTTGGTTAGATGTTTTTTTGGTTGTTGTTTTTTTTACATAGTCAAAATAACCCAACTGCAGTTTGATTGAGATTAATTAGAATACACAATCTAAAAAACAACAACAACAAAAAAACAAGATTTCTGAGAATTCTGAGAAATCTGTTTTTGCAAATTCATAAATTCACATGGCTAAAAACATGAGCTAATATGCTTAATGTTTCTTGATGTTAATCTAATCATTAACAGATCATTATATCATGAATTCATATGATCATGCACTTTTTTTCAAATGATTCTAACAAACACAATGATGGCAAGCTTATTTGTTAATGTACTTTTGAATGCTAACAAATGTTATTGAAATTCAGCTCATATATTGTATTTCATAATGCTTGATTTTACATTTATAAACATTGTGGAAACGATTGCATAATTATTAATATTCCACACAAACTATTCATGTTAATATATTATTCATTAACTCAGTAACAGTCTATAATGGTCATGTATTTGGTCTTCTTAACAAATCATTTATTTTATATTTATTCCTGTTTTTATAGTACCCAATCTAAAGTGGAAACTACTCATCATTTGTAAATGTTTATACATTTACCAATCATTAGCAACAAGAGAAAACAAATCAGCTTGTTAATTTATCAAAACATTACTGATTAAACCATGTTTCCTTAGTAATTAAATTGACCCATGTACACTGTTGACCCCTTAACCAACAAGTAAACCTACCCATACCACCAAACCTGTCCCTAAACGTACCATATCACACCTCAATAGCAGTGTATGATCATATGAATTAAAAATATAACAACATTTGTAAGCATTTTAATTTCAATGAAATAATTACCTGTTAATCATTAGGTAATGTTTAATACATTTATTAGTAAACATTAACAAGCGCATTATTTCTTGTTTCTAGCCATGTGAATATATATATAATTATATGTTAAGCTTTATATGATGTTTGTTAATGATTTATGTGTTACCCATTAAGGTGTCTTATTCATTGTGTCATTTTATTGCAGATTCGATCTGACCAGGATAAAGAGATTGAGATCCGGTACAGTATAACAGGAGCCGGAGCAGACCAGCCTCCCAATGACGTGTACATCATTGATCCTGTGACAGGGAAAATGTCTGTCACTAAACCTTTGGACAGAGAGGAGAGAGCCTCCTACCATGTAAGTGCGCCTCTTTCTAGAGTTCTAGAGTAAAGATCTTTTTTGCCCTATTCAGGTCCTATTTAAAGCAGAACTGGCCTCAACCCATTTAAGAAACATGCTCCAGTTTGCAAGAGTTTATGGCCTTTTGCCAGTCGGAATAAAACTAGAACTGAACTGTTTTAACTATATGCAGTGATCCCAAAAAGTGTTTTGACATGAAAGCCCCTTTTAAAATTATATGAATGCTTTTATGTTTATATAACAAAATAACATTAAGACAAGAATTTTTGTTGATGTGCTTAAAAAGGCTCAATTTCATTGAATTACAAAGTATTAATGCCTTTGCAATAAAATAATAATCATTTAAAAAGTTTTTTGAGAACTAGCCAAATTTTCTGAGACACCAGATGGTCTCAAGGTCATTTTTTCATGGATGAATGAAGTCTCCTGTAAAGTTCATTGTTGTCCAAACTAAATTGCTGTTCCACAAATTAGTAGAACCAGAAAGTGACCAAATACCAAATATATTTCTTAAAGGCTTAGTTCACCTCAAAATGAAAATTCTGTCATTGATTACTCACCCTCACGTCGTTAAGCCGCTGATGTCACATGGACTGTTTTACAAATGTATTTATGTTTCTGGGTTCGGGGATATTTCAGTAGTTTTTCTGTCTAAGAAGGGTCAGAAAGCTCTCAGATTTCATCACAAATATCTTAATTAGTGTTCTAAAGATGAACAAAGCTCTTGCAGGTTTGGAACGACATGAGGGTGAATTTTAATTTTGGGGTGAACTAACCCTTTAATATTTGTAAACCTAACAAATGTCAAAAGTGTTTTGAAAGTGTATTTGTGCTCTATAGATTAGTTTTGACACTTCATGTAATGCATATATTTTGGCTTAAGTGTCTTAGATGTATATACTGTATAAACTGTGAACCTGATTGGTTCCAGAAAGTTCTAGCCATCAAAACAAGTGCAGCTGCCTTGTCAGCCCTTTTGGATATCGAAGACAGAGCTACAGACTTAAAGCTACTGCTTGTTAAGCAAAGTTTGCAGAAATCTTAAGATTCATACATTGTGCAATTAAGTCTATTCAAACTGCTTTCAATGCATTAAAAACAAAACGTTTCGGACCTGCCGGCTGGCATCAATTGTTAAGGGTGCTTTTTTTATTTTGTTTTTTGTTCCGCTATTCTGTTTATGTGGCTCTTTTACTTATGAATAATGTGAAGAAGAAAAGCTAGAGACAAAGAAAAGAATTGCTTTGACACGTCAGGGTTTTTTTCAGTTAGTCAAACTGTCAATTAGACGAAGGTTCAGTAGCAACGTGCAGATGAGAGAGAGGGAGAGAAAGGGAAGGAAATAGTCTGGGAAAGAAGTGTTGAATTGTCACAAGTGATGAGTATGCAACTCCCAATGCTTTAACTCAACTGGGGAATCAAATCAAACAGCGACCCTGCCCCCTTATGTTTCTGCCTGTCACCCAACCTCTGTCACAAGCGGGCTGCCAGCAAGCCACATCTTCCCCTGACTGTCATTCACTCAGGCGCTCCTAACACAACACATTGCTTTTGATTCTCACAGTTGTTCCTTACAATTATAACTGCCACTTTATCTCAGCTCTTTCGCTGGAAGTGTCAATAGGTCCTTAGTATATATTTAGATCGGTTATAAAACGAGGTCTTCTCTGTTTGCGGCTCTTACTTTTGACTTATGGCTCTTTTTCTCTCTCACTCCTTCTCTTTTCTCTTAACTCTCCGGTCCATTGAGCAGTAGATGATGTGGCACTGTGCCTCTACCTATCAGTCTAAATTACGGCTAGGCTTGTCTCACCAGGTGTGTGTGTAAGTGTGTGTCTGCATATCTGAATAAGTCAACACCCACGGTGGTTAAGTTAGCTCTATGTGTGTGTGTGTGTCTGTGTGTACATTTTCTAAACATAGTGAGCTGCCTATGGAGGCATTGTACAATAGGCTGTCCCAAAAGGTAGGTAACTTAATTATGCTGTCACTTAAAATACCTTATTCGGGTCGGAATCAAAGGTGACACTGCATAAATCCTCTGCGGAGAACACAATCCCAGAATGCATTGCGACACGCTTAGTGGAAAATATATATATATACAGTATATATATATATATATATATATATATTGTTAATCATGGTTTTATTATCAATGTTGAAGACAGTTTTTGCTGCTTTTTTAAAATATATTTTATCAGCATTATTTGATGAATATAAACGTCAAAAGAACAGCTGTTACTTAATATTTAGATCATTATAAATTATTATTTATTGTCGGTTTTTGTGAATTTAATTTATCTTTCATTAATAAAAAATATACTTTTGAATGGTAATGTATCATGTTTTCCACAAATATAAAAACTATATTAATGTAGATATTAAATTCTAATAATATTTTACATTATTATAGTTTTTTTTACAGAATTTTTAACAAATAAATGCAGATTTGGTGTTTTTCAAAAATCATAATAAATTTCAAACATATTACTGATAGTGTGTCTGTCTTTGTGTGTATGTTTGTATATATTATTATTAATAATAACAATAACAATAATTATTATTATTATTATGTTATTATTATGCATACTTTATAATTACATATGTTAATACGTAATAAATAATTAGTTTAAAATGTATGATTATCTCACATGCCCTGTGATTCATTGATTGATTTGTGTATGTTTTGTATTTGTGTGAAATGTGTGTAAAATGTAGGCAGTGAGACAACTCGGTAGATTTGAGTAGCCAACAGAGCTCGTGTGTTTAATTCTGTGTATGTGCGTAAGTGCATGTTTACAATGAGATAGACACTGCCTGCAGTCAGTGAGTCAGGACGATAGGCGTATGAACACGGTTAAGGTTAAGTGGCCCCTCGGGTCTTGTGCGGTGGTTAGCTTATGCAGCCGCTGTCTTACTCACCATAGTATGAATATCCATATGACTTCTCATGTCTGATATCTGCTCACATTTTGCACTCTTTACTCTGGATGTTCTGGATGTCCCAGTTTTACACTCAAGGCTTTTGATGTAATGTATGAGGAGTCTGATTCAGTTATAGCCTTCTTGAGTAGAATAAAATGCTTTTTTATCAGTACATCACAAGGGCCAGAATTGGTTTCTCCAGTGCTGCAATCGAACGCAATCATGAATTTATTACAAGGACAATCCCCCTGCAGCAACCTGAGGTTAGCAATTGTGATGGCTCATAATTAACAACAGTTGTGTTAACAATAGTGATGACTCCCTCATGACAGGAACCAAATCAGCAACAGGCTATTTAAAGCTGAGCTTTAAATAGTCAACATTAAATTGAAATGAACTAGATTTAATTTTAAAATAAACATTTGTGGTCTTATTGTGTAATATACATAAATGAATGTCGTTGTAAAGAGAAAGAAATTCAATTTTTTTTTAATTAAAGTATTACATTTTTGGTAACACGCTTTTTTCTAAGATCCAATTTTTGCTATTACCAAAACAGTAACTATGACTTTTGCCCCAATTAACCGCTCATTTGCTCATTAGTAATAGTTTTTAAAGTATTTTAAACTTGTTAAGTTTATGTATTTGGCAGGATTAGGGATGCAGAATATGGTCATGCAGAATAATAATGACTAATAAACAGCCAATGTGTTAATAATAGGCATGCTAATAAGCAACTAACTGGTCCCTACTAAAGTGTTACCAGTTTTATAATGAAGTGTGTTATACTCACCAAGGCTGCATTTATTTAATCAAGACAAACAGTACTATTGTGAAATGTAATTTATTCAAATGATGTCTTTTTTTTAGAATACAAAAAAATAGAATTTGAAATATTTAATACAAATATCTGAATATATAATTGCCCACCATAACTAAAAAAATATAAATAAATAATAATAGAAGCATATTAGTAACAAATAATAATAAATATGTTAATGTTGAAATTAATAGTGTCATACACTGGTAGTGATGATTTCAATTGTGAATAACTAATATTATTACTAAACATACCATCACCTTTATAATAATTCATGATTACCATATGCTTTTCTTTGACAGCATATAAAATAAAGTGATAAACTCCAACAGTTCAGTCTCTGCAACATTATGCAAGTGAAATAGATTGTAAATGCAGTTTCATGTTGATCTAAACCTCTGCAGCTCTTGGATTTTTGATGAGCTTGACATTTAGATTTGTGTTTGTTAAACCTACACAACACAACTACGACTGCATTATGAATAAATTCGCTTTTAAGTCTTTCTCAGAGTTTCTCCGTGATTGGCCCAGAACTGTTCAAACCTGTAAATAAAAAAACTCAGTTTGTCTCATTAAAACAAGGAAAGTTGTTTTCACTCGCAGTATTGATTGTGTTTTGTTGAGTCTAATAACCACTTTGATAATACTAACAATAATGATAAAGAGGTGCTGAGCGGGTAAAAAAGAAAAAGCTCAAAAAACACTGCCCTGTCCTAAAAATTGCCATGAGGAATTTGCTGCAGGCATGACACTGACCCTCAACTCTTTCTGTAGTTTGTAGCTTTCCCTCATTTTGTGAGTTTCCAGTAGTTTTTCTTCACTGCCCACGAGTCTCCCACCACTAGAGTGTGTTGCAGAATTTAAAAGCTGATGGCTTTGACACAGCGGCAAGAGAAGAAAATAAACAAAGGGATAAAGAACTAGAGGAGGATCCTCTGTTTCTCAACCCATCACTCTCTTTCTGTGTGTGTGTGTCGCTCAGTCTCTGTCTAGCGTTTCGGTTCTGTCAGCTAGCATGTTAATAATGCCATTAAGCCACACATTTGCAGTCCGCACGCTCTCATGGGTCGACAGATCAAAGATGCAGTGTCTCAGCCACTAACAACAGACAATCTCACACATATCTATGTGCTCACACACACACGCACACACAGCCGCCTCACCAACACATACAGAATGCTAAGCACAGCAGCTGAGGAAACAGATTTTCCTGTTGTGCGTCTTTATTTATTTGTTTGCTTGACAGTTAGTTTTGCCCTGCACAACAAAAACCTGTCGTCTCGGCCAATATTAAATGAGAGCTTTTGGCGGCAGGTGTCGTATTACCGCAGAAATGCGTGTAGAATGTGGATATTTCCGTGTATAGCATATGAAGCAATGCAACCCTCTTATTTGGGATGTAATTCCGGGGAGGGATTTTGGGATAATAGTTTTATTTAGTGCGTGCGCATGTAATTCTGTAGTGAATAAATTCAAAGAAGAGAATTTGGAGTTAATCCAGCCTTAAACCTTTCCTCTATCCCTCTCTTTTTCGGTCTCGGTCTTTTTCTTGTGCTATCTCTTGCTCTTTTGTTTCTCCTTCCCCCCTCCCTTATCCCATCTCCTATGGGAATGTTCTATCACTAAAAACACTATTTTATTTTTAAGGGGATGTTTATCTGAATTAAAGAAAGCTTAATTTTGCCTCACATGCTTTTCAGAGATCTAACCAAAATAGCTTCTTTTTTTTCTTTTTTTTTCTGAAGCTAAACTCCAACTCGCACTGTGTTCTTCTGGAAGTCCTCTGTGAATAATAACTCATGGATTTTAGATAGGAACAACGCAATGGCTTCCCACCGGATCCCGTATCTAACGTATGAAATATGAATGCAATTTCCATTTGGTGCGTCCGCTGAGCCCACAGACATCTTTAAAACCTCTGAGTTTCTTAAATCTGATTTAATATCAGCGCCGTGCTTTCCATTGAAGCATCAGCAGAGGTGAAATTATGTGTGAATTATGAATTGTTAATTAATGTGCCTTTATTTTCGTCTCATCCACAGCTCAGAGCTCATGCAGTGGATATTAACGGGAACCAAATGGAGCCTCCTATTGATCTATACATTTATGTCATTGACATGAATGACAACAGACCCGAGTTTAAAAACCAGGTCTACAACGGATCAGTTGCAGAAATGTCCAAACCAGGTACGTATCTGCGGATCATGATGATGTGTTTAGTTTATCACTTTATTTTATATGCTGTCAAAGAAAAGCATATGGTAATCATGAATTAATATAAAGGTGATGGTATGTTTAGTAATAATATTGGTTATTCACAATTGAAATCATCACTACCAGTGTATGACACTATTAATTTCAACATTAACATATTTATTATTATTTGTTACTAATATGCTTCTATTATTATTTATTTATAATTTTTTTGTTATGGTGGGCAATTATGTATTCAGATATTTTTATTAAATATTTCAAATTCAATTTTTTTGTATTCTTTGATTATTAATTGATGTCTAGAAATGATAATAATAATTATTATGACTATTTTGTAGATTATTATTTAAATAATTAATTTAAATATACTGATATTATTGATTTTTATACATTTATTTTATTTTATTTTTATTGTTGTTGTTGTCGTTGTTTCTTTTTGCATAGGTATATTATACCATATTGTATTTATTTTGTATTTCATTTGATAAATTCACACACACATACTTGTATTTATTTATTCATTTATTATTTATTATTGTTTCTTTTTTTATTTATTCTTTCTATTTTTTGCACAAATAATATTAAACATTATTTCCAAATATACTTCTTAATGTTGCACAAAGTTCACCTAAAGGTATTTACACAGAATCTCAATCAGAAATATATATATATTGCATGCTTAGAATGTTGATTATGGATTGGGTGATTTAATAAATGTAATTTTTGTAGTCAGTTTCTAGTATGCATCAGATTTTTATCACTATCATTGTACTAATATAACACAGACAAGAGAATCTTATGTTTTCTCTTGATGATTTATTGAATATCCCATTTCTGTGAATGCCTTTCTGTGATCTTTGAACCAGCATTCCCGTTGTGTCTAACAAACACAGGTTTAGTTTTTTCTTTATTCTCCACCTCTTCGGGGTGTAAGCCGTCAGAGTCGACTCACTGAGCAGCCAAAGCGTAGACTGTGAGTCAGATTGTGTCCAACTTCTGTAATGTTACGGCCCAGAAAGCTTGCCTCTGAGGACAAAACTTTAGTCTTTATTTTGTTGAGCTCTCCTCACAGAAAACTTGATTCTCAAGGGAATTCATAAACAAAGTGGAAAAAAAAGAATGGTGCAATATTTTCTGTTTCCCTTCAGTAGAGCGTGGGTCTGCTCCACGCCAAACAAGCACTGTAAATTATCCATGGAAAACGGACGCATTACAGGCTGTTCCATTATCCCTCTGCTGTCCATGCTGACATCTTCCATGTTTCACATGAATTAAAAACATGAAGTTCTCGTGAATTCGAACTAAACCCGGCTCTAGGCTCTCATGAGACCACAGTTAATCTCGTTGCCTTGAAAATGGCAATGCCAATATTGGCCGTTGATCTTCTGCGATCACAAGGATTTAATCACAGCAGATGTTTTGTATATTCTAAACGTGAGCGTTGAAGGAACATGTTTATCAGTTTAACTCACCAAGGGAAGCTTAGACCAAACAGATGCTCATATCAGAGTGTCTCTGAAGTATTACAGCGGATTTTCCATCAGCTCCTGCACTACAGGCCACGTTCAAAGAGGAGCATGCAGGGATGTGTCCTTATCGCCAGCTGCAGATGTATGTGAACTTATCAGATCAATTCAACAGAGGGATCCATCTTGAAATGATACATTTGTGATTTCATTGCCAACAAACTACCTGTTTGGAGGTGTAGACACATAGAGTAATTAAATTGTGTTAGTTGCTGCCTAAACACAAGTAATCACCCAATTACTGCACATTTAGAAGACTGATCCAATTTAAATTTAATCCAGTCGGGCTGCGATTCAGACCTGGATCAAATTAAACTCTTTAGTGTGAATCCAGACATTTTTTCACGGCTTGTAATTGTTGATTTATTGGCATGGCTGAAAACAATACAAGATGTAAAAGTAATAATATTTTGTTCTTCCTGTCAAGTCAAGTCAGTGTTTATATTCCCTAAAAATGTTCTGGAACTCATTTTTACTACTAAGTTCAATTTAAAGTTTATTCTGTTAATTTCTTAAAGGGTTAGTTGAACCCAGAATGAAAATTCTGTCATTAATTACTCACCCTCATGTCGTTCCAAACCCTTAAGACCTTCGTTCATCTTCATAACACAAATACAGATACTTTTGATTAAATCAGAGAGCCATCAGACCCTCCATAGACAGCAATACAACTGAAATGATTCCAAATCCAGTTCATGTGACATCAGCGGATGTCATCAACTTCAGTGGAACAGTTTTGTAAAGCTACAAAAATATGTTTTTTTTTTGCACAAAGAAAACAAAAATAACATAATTTATAACCACTCTTCTCTCCTGACTTCTCTTCCGCCATTGTAGAGAGTATCACAATGTAGCACGTACACACGCTTTAACATATTTGACATAATCAGCCTTGTTTACATCCGGGGGAAAGCACACGCATGTACGTAATTTGCGGCTGTTTACACCTAGAGGAAAGCGTACGCATGCGTTAACCCTTTAATGCTTAATTCTGGTCTTATTTTGAAAGGTTAATGCCAAAATTATATGACATGCAAAGATTGTCTTTTATTACAAGACAACCATTAGTTATTGTAATGATCTAGCTGGAGGTGCCGTCTCCGCCCACGGGATGGCACTCCAGTGCCACGTGAACTCTGTGTGTCTTTGTCTCTGTTTCATGTCTGGACTTTTATCAACGAACTCATGTCTCCACCCACCT
>JAUMHE010000060.1:13046664-13076735 GCA_032359235.1 Enteromius mattozi | reverse complement strand
GGATTTATTGTTATCGACCTTCGCTACGTTTTCGACCACTCTTTGTCTCTGCCTTTGATATCCCTGGTTGCCGGTAATGACCCTGCCTGTTTCTACTCTGTATCATCAATAAACAGTCTGCACATGAATCCGCACGCCTCCTCGTCTCTCCAGCGTGACAGTTATTCAGTATTCTTTTGAATCAATCTTTCTAAATAAAACCAGGACCATGATGATTTGCATTGAATTATGATATTAAAATGTGTTTAGGTCAGATAAATTGATATTACAGTATAGATTTTGTATAAAAGTTTCATATTTTTTGAGGAGAAACAGAATAAAACAAAATTCAAAAAAAGTAGGTTTTTTAAATAGTTTTTTGTGAATTGTCCAGCAGCAGTCTATGAAGCAGTTAAGGCAGCTTTACAGTTCTCACATTCTCATAGTGTCTCAAAGTGTTCTTGTACTTTTCACAATAATTAATCCTAATTTTCACTTTTTTTCCGCTGTAGAAAATGTGCATGCCAAAAAGTCAGCTGCACCACCCAGTGACAGTGTTTAGAAAACTCATATTTTCATGCTCAGGGAACTGCTGTAGCCAATTATCTTTTAAAATAATTGTTTCTCTTCTTTCGTTTTTTCCTGCCATCTTCAAACTATTCTCTATTGTTTTGCATTTTACTGGCCTCAAATTTCAACACTGATCCTGCCTCGTTTTTTAGTCAGATGTATCCTTGTTTACTTGGCTTTCTGTTCTTTTGCCTAAATAACCAGTGACAAGGGGATATTTTCGCTTGTCTGTTGCAGAGAAAAGCAAGACACGGCTAGAAAATTCTGTTTTCACACTTCCAGCTCACATGGCCGATAAGGAAATTTGCTAACAGTGGACGATAGGACGCTACTCAACACTCAGCCTCAGACAGCTGGCCATGGGGGTTAATTAGGCCCTGACGTCCATGCACGGGAGAGGAGAAGAGAGGGGAAAAGAGAGCGCTGAGAGGAGAGAGGAATGTTTCAATCAGTTTAATGGACTTAAAGTAGGCGTCTGCCTCTGGCTCTTTTTTGCAGGAAAAGTCATTTGCCTCTTCATAGTCCTCAAAGGACTCCATATGGCTACGGCCCTGACAAAACAGATTTGCTTTGAAAGCCTCACCGTGAGGGTGGTGTGAGACAGTGCTGAGTGTAATCTGCAGTGGAAAACGGAGTGATAACAGCTTGGAGGACTGGTTTAGTCTGGCTAGCAGCTTGTCTCGGACGGACAGCCAAGTATAGAGAGAGCTTTTATGTCGTATTTTCAATGTAAGCACTTTGTGATCTAGCCATACCGCGAGCAATTGAAAATTGGCACAAAGTGGCGGCAAGATGGATTTTGCGTGTTCAAATGGCGGGTGATTCGAAAGAAGATGTTGCTTTTAAACGAGCCGGCACTGCAAGGGTCGGTTTCCATTCTCAGGCTGGTTATGTTAAACTTGTTAAAACTAATGACTCCCCAATTTCTTATATACCTGTGAAAGAGAGAGTCTCCCGACCAGCACGCGTCTAATGAAAGGAGGAATTTTGAGCTTCAGTGGTTTAAGTCGAAAAGCAATTACAGCATTGAATTAGTTTTCAAATTAAAAAGCAATTGAAAAGGCCTAGGGGTTAACTGTTTCCTGCACGGTCATCTCTCTCACTTTTACACATAAAGAGCATTTAATCCCGTTACAGAATGGTACTCATTGAAAATTGAAGGCGACAGAGTTGACATGCAACTCTTTTGTCTTCTTCATCCCTCCACATGTGCTTGCTCGCTCTCTGGTTGTTCAAAAATTGATGTAGCCCTATCAGAAGAGGGCTTAATTGTTTTTCTTCTCCCTTTGCTCATTTCTTCCTTTTCCTCTTTCTCATGGGGCATAGTGACAGATTCTGCTCTGAAACTTAATGAACTTTGAAATAGAACTCTCAGCCACAATTATCCCCTCGTAGGTGTGTTGTCACGAAATGATGGCACTATCTCCCCACAATTACAACGAGGCCGGAGAAGCCCACAAACGCGTGAGGTCTCGCATGCGCCCGCCCTCCTCGGACCGGTTTTTTGGGTCGGCGTGGCCATTAATATTAAATGACAGAAGTGACTGGAACAGGGGAGCGACAGAATGACATTAACACCGAATGACAGGGTGACATTTTGTCCACGTCGCAAGGAGGTTTATCAACCGTTTCTCTATTTGGAGGCCCTTAATTGCTCACTCACATTTGAGATGGTGTGAGACAAGCTTTCAGAAATCGATAAACATGTTTTGGGGACTAAAGGCCATACGGACCCCCACGTGCATCATCCTGACGCCTCGCATTCACACAAACACATTTCACACGCACTCGAACCCAGTCTCAAACTGCTGTTTTTAAACACCTAACTGAGAACAAATAGAGGCACGAAATAGGCTTTTAAAGGTGACACACTGTTTTTGGTTTAGTTATATTTTGGTTTAGCCCTTGGCTATGTCTTTGAAATTTTAAATGTAAAACTATTTAGTCCTATCATAGTTTTTCATTTTAAACTTTTATTACTGACTGAAATGATTTGCATTCTGGCTATCACAAAAACTTTAAATATTTAAACTCCCAAACCACATGTGGTGATGTAGGTGGTATTTGACAGTTAACTATTTTCAGCAATTCTTCAGCTGTGGTCCTCAGAGAGTTCTTGGCTGCTCAGACTCTCCTTCTCACGGTGCATTAGGATAATATAGACACACATCCTCTTCCAGGCAGTTTCGTAAAATTTAATGTTGATTGAAAATTCTTCATTATTGCCCTGATGCTGGAAATGGAAATGAAAAAAAGCCACTTCACTAATTTGTGAAGCTCAATTTCCTTTTGCCACACATCAGAAGTATATTCTTTGGTTTTTCTCATTGTGATGGATGATTAAGGGAATTTGGGCTTGTGTTCTCTCCTATTTAGATTTCTAGAAAAAAGAAAGCCATGGCTGGACAGTTTCTTGTTCATAATCACCCTGGAGTGCTCAAAATTGTGAATATGAATGGGAATATACTTTATAGATATTTGACTCATAAGAATGTCTAGGGGTGCCAATAATTGTGTCCAACGTGTATTTGAGAAAAACATTTGTTTTTTAATGATATTTCCCCCATTTTTAAGTTAAAGATCAAAAGGAATAACAACGCAGATTCATTTCCACAGGTTTCTTTGATCGTATTTACCAAGGGTGTCAATATTTTTGGCCATTACTAACTATAATTAGATATGTATATATGGAAATATGTATGTGTGTGTTTGTGTGTGTGTTATTTTAATATTATATAGTAGATTTAATATTGAAGTAAGTACATATACTTAATATTATTTAAATATATTTACAAATGTACATATAATGTACAATAGGTACTTAGAAATATATTAATATAACTACCTGCACAGCTATAGCAAGACTGGGGAATAATGAAAGTGACAGAGGCAGACGGACCCTCATTAACGAGCAGATTTTGTATGGAGAGCAGAATCAGAAATGAAGAAGATGAGACAGCTTAGGTGAGAAAGACCCTGGGATCAGATGTGACGTTTGGACATTGCTCTGACACAGGGAGCAGCACATAAAGTTTGAATCACTGATCAAATAGCCACTGTTTGTGCTTGGATGTTCTTAGTGATTCGGACAAACAAGCCCAGCTGCTTTGTGACAGAAATGGTGCGATTATGCATGCATTAGTGTTTTGATTCACGCTTGTTTGCCTCTCTTCCTCTGCAGGCACTTCTGTAATGCAGGTAACGGCCTTTGACGCCGATGACAGCACCACGGCAAACGGGCTGGTGCACTATCGCATCCTGAGCCAGACGCCACACATCCCCATTCCCAACATGTTTACTATTAATGGAGCCACAGGAGAGATCAGCACCATCGCTACTGGCATCGATAGAGAGGTCAGTCATGTCTCGTACATGTAAAAGCAAGCGTGCTTCCAAGAAGCTGCTGCTGTCTGATTTTCTTACAAAGAACTGTTGATACGTGTGTAATGCGTTTGGAGTGTAATGTGTTTGAGTGTATGAGCATGTGTGCTTGCCTTTCCAAGAAGAGTGTTTTTCTCAACCTTACTTTCAGTCTCCCCTGCGTTAGAATATAATTAGTTCTCAGCTATGATGTGACTGAGCATACTTGGTGTGGATGGTCCCTGGTTTCCTGTGAGCAACATTGTGAAGAGACATGCTTGCACTGTAAAAAAACAGCGCTTTTTAGAATCAACTTAATGATCAGCCTGTCCTTTGAGCTGTCTGTGACCTTTTCAAGTTGAAGAGCAGCTATCTGCCCTCCCAGAACACCCCATCAGAGCAGGACAACAGTCACAGCTTCAGTGGCTAGGATGCTGAAAATGCTGGAAAAATTCATGGCTGAATTTGAGAGATGTAGCTTTGTGGGTAAGGAGCAGTTTGTCCCAGTTCATTATTTATTGAGATACTCTGGTAAACTATTTCTGATCATTGTAAAAAAACAACTAATATTACACACAAACCCATGTGCTATGAAAAAGTAGGTTGTTTTACAGGAGAGTTAATAATAACATTGTATAACTTTGTAATAACATTAAACTGAAGTGATATTTCTTTCTATGTTCCCTCAATGTTTATTATTTTTAGTGAATAACACTTTTTTGTGTCAAATTAATGTAATACATGAAATTAATTAACCTCATTACTTAATTAGGTAAATAGGTAAACATGTTTGAAAGCAAGCAACTTTGCGATATTACACCAGAAAAAATCTTTCTCATATCTTGGCGTATCTTTGAATATTGTGTACTACAACAGGGGGGCTTTGATTCAGAAATTTGAGAAACAATGCTTTAATGTTGTTTTGGACCCCATTGACTTTCATTATTTAGATAAAAGAGGTTTGGAAGATGCTGCTGCTTTCACAATCCTCAAAAAAATAAATAAATAAAAATTGGCAGCTGATTTTATTTCATGCTGACATAAAGTATGTGCTTGATTCCCAGAATTTTTCCTCATGCTCGGAGAAGGTGTGCAAATTGGGATTCAGCCTCTGAATGATTTCTGGGATTTTCCAGCTTGTCCTCTGTTGCACAACAGAGATATGTACATGCTCTGGAGTCTTGTTATACTTATTATTTTCAGCCCCACCTAGAATTAATTCAGCTAATCATTGGGGTCTTCTTAGTGTCTACTTTAGAATGCAGTTGACTTCATTTTTAATACATGCATGCACTCACATACCCACACAAATGAACTCTATGGGTCATGGGAACAGCTTTCCCATAACTCATCTGAGTCTCAGAGCCTGACCCTTCCCACCAGACGTGTTCCCCTCTTTAACCTCTTCATTAATCCCTCTCTCTATCGCTCAAGTCCCTCTTTCTTGCACACACACATGCACACACTCTCTAACAAACACAAGCACACACACAGTTGTGTGCTCCTCCTTAACCTCCCTCTGCTCCACTAATGAGCAGGGTCATTCAGAGGTCCATTCAATTTATCCCAGAATGCTTAAGCAGACCTGCGGGGAAGTCTTTCAACTTCCCCTTTATCTCTCCATCCTACGTGATCCCTTGCTTTCTCACCACAGATTCCAATCCCATTCTCATTAACATCATATTAAAATAGAAATTAAAACATTTCTAGTTATAGTAACTGGAGACTGTTCTGCCTCTTCAGTATTAATTATGTGACAAATAGTGCTGTTGCTCAAGCATAATTGATGATGATGATGTTGATGATGATGATGATGATGATGATGATGATGAAATCAATTATTATTATTATTATCATCATCATCGGAACTGTGGCTATTATCAGTTACACTTTAGTATCAAAAGTTGTTATATAAATAATAATGTTATTTATTAACAATAAGAAGAATGGTAAGAATAATAATAGTAAGATGTCATAAATCACACTATAGATCTGAATCTATTTGTCATGTAATTAATATTTTTTTATAATAAGCTTAATAATAATGATCATGACTTTAAACCGTCAAAGCCATTTTTTCTAACAAATAGTTATTAAATTACTTATTAAGCAATGTAAAATGCTGTTGGTGGCCTTTTTATTCAAATGAGCTACTTTCCAGTCATCGCTGTGTTTTTTTTTAATATTTCTTCAGTTGCTTAGAGGGTTTTGGCACTACAGTTCTGTTAGAGTCGTCATCATTATTCCTTTGGCGTCTTGTTTCACTTGGCACATGAAGTTCTCTACCCTTCATGCCACGTTAGATGATGCTAGCTGTCATCTCAGGATTTTCTGTTTTCTCCCTGACAAGTTATCATAAGTCTATACCTGGAGCAGTGACTCCTGCTAATCCAATGACTAAGACCGACTGGCTGAAATGGTCTCTACAGGAACATGAATGTGGGTCGTGGTACCTACTGCAGGCAGGTAATCTGTCCTCCTCTCAGGACCGGAGAGCGACCCTCATTAATCTAACGCAGTGATTGCTCTCTCTTCCACCTGGGCACTCCAATTAGAACTAGGACACATGTATGTGTTTACAAAGCCACATCGCAAATGGAACATTTGGAAGATTTTCAATATCACATTCTCTGTTAGGCAAGATGTTGTTGGATGAGACTGAAAGGAATAGTTCACCCAAAAACCCTCCCATCCTCATGTTGTTCCAAATCCATATCACTTTCTGTCTTCCATGAAACACAAAAGGAGACGTTGGATAGTGTCTCCAGGCTTCTGTTTTCCATGGAGTGATATGGTGGTTGGTGGATGGTGGTTTACACCAACAAGCTCCAAAAAAGGAGAGAAAAGTAAAAGTATCTAATTTCTGTTTTTAGGAGAACGAAAATAATACAGGGTGGAACGTTTTGGGTAAGTGACAATAGAGGATGAGTAGTTGATGACAACATTTGGTATTTATGTACTATAGCTTTAAATAAACTGCTGTTTTTTTTATTAATAGTTCTATTCATCAAGTATGCATAATTTAATCAAAAGTGGCAGTAAAGACATAATGTTATAAGATATTAAATAAAATATTAATATTATTGCCAATAAATGCAGTTAGTTTGAACTATTAAGTAAAGGCTCCAAAAAATGTATCAATCAGTGCATTCCAAACAGTATATATCACCCTCCAAAGGGCACTTTGGAGTAAAAAACAGTCATGGCCGCCATATTGAAGGGTCATTTCAAACCAAAGTGCTCAAAACGGACACTTCAAAGGGCCCTTCGGAATAAAGGGACACTTTGGGTACCCATAATCCTTTGCACAGATTCTTTGCATGATATTGGCACCTCCGTGTGGACACAGGATGATGACACAGAAGGGCACTACACCCTTTAACCCTTCAAAGCTCTCACTCCAGAGGTTAAACCCTTTGAAGGGGTTAGGGCATGAACCCCTCCTAATGGAACGCAAGGAATGTCTCCACAAAAAAAAAATTAAGCAGCACAACTTTTTTCAACACTGATCATATGTATACATATATTTTTGTTCTGGTCTCATGGCATAAACGTATCTTGGTGCACTTTTTCGTAAGAGAAGAAATACGTACCAACAAGTACATGTAACTGCAGTTTCCAAAAGAAATGAAGACTAGAGACAGTAAATCTCAGATACTTTTCCTTTTCTCACAAATTTACAGAGTTTCGACTAATAAAGGATAATTTTTGCACAATTGAAAAATATCATGTCATGACTTCAAAACAGATGCGTTTTTATTTCAGTTTTGCATTTCTTAACACTATTGGGTGGGATTAGGGTTGGATTTGGTGTTAGGCATATTTCCAACATGATAGAGCTTTAACTTTTAGCAACAGTCCACGGATATTTCAATTCTGAACCGCTGCGATACATACCCATATCAATGTAATAAAAATGTACCAGGGTTCACGTATTAAACCTGTGTTTAAGTGCCACTCAGTGGACATTTCTCTTTGAAACTCCAGCGAAACATGCAGTTAGGTACATAAAAACGGTGTTGCACAAAAATTGCACAAAGGTACATATTACAAATATTTATGAGACCAAGTTGGTTATGTTGAGGTTTTTACAAACCTTTCATGAGAAACTCAGCTTCAAACTGGTGAAATGATAGGGCAAAACTGCTCTAAAAACAGAAGTGGAAGAAATTGTTAAATGGACTGAGGCATTGCTGTTTAATCCACTTTGTGTTTAGATTGAAGGGCTTATATGAATGTGCTCCTCCTGAACTCTCTGTGTTTTACCCAGCGGGGAGCACATGGGAGATGGGCAGCTGTCTACACGCATATACCCATCCTAACATTTGCCTCTCTGCATTTCCATCTGTCTCCTTCACATACACATTTTCTCATCAGGAGCATAATCCTCCCTCATCAGTACCTGTCGTCTAATTGGAATATTTATGCAGTAATTAGTGGGTTGAAGAAGCCTGGTGCAGTCGCTTGCATTGGTTGGAGTTCACATTCACTTTAATGTCACACACATCTGATCACGTCTGAATACCAATTACCCTCTCACACAGAGACCCCATCACCTCCACACACCTCTTAACCTGCTCGCCATCACCTGTCTGATTACAGCAGCTAACAAGCAGGCCCTTTCCCCGTCTTTTTACGCTGCATGGCTTTTACTGCAACTGTCATCTTGTCTTATGCCCCTCATGGCAAATATGTCCATCTTATGCACTTTACAACCAGCCTTCCCCATTTCTGTCATTTTATTTCTTCTCTTTTCCCTTTAATAGCACCGCATGAATCTATAATATCAGACAGGAATTAAATGAAGTTGGATGTGTGTATTTTTTACTGGTTTAGAAAAGACAGATTTCTTCAGAGAGAAGTTAAAATGAATCATTTATTCCCCCTCTTGTCATTCCAAATCATTATGACTTGCTTTCTTCTGTGAATCACAAAAGGAGATGTATGGAAGAATGTTCACGTTTCTCATTTCGATATATAACGAGAGTGGGTGGGGACCACAGACTGTCAGCCTTCAAAATGACAAAAAGCGTTCACTAAATAAGCACTTGGGGCCAGATTTAGATTCAGATGCAAAGATGGGAGAGGGAAATTTTGTGGTTGACCACACATTAAAGAACACAAATGCAGCCAGATCATTTACATTGTGACCAGGACTTCTACCAAGAACAGCACAATTCACTGCATGCTTGAGCTTGAATACATTTTTTGTCCTAAAATGGGGAGGGGGATAATAATGCCGCAAATACTAGTCATTTTACGAGCGTAAACGTTAGTAAATCATGTTGCGTGATTTATTTTAATACTCTCCTCCTCATACATTTTGCATCTCATGCAAATGCATATTAAATAAGGTCAGGTGCAAAAATTACTGTTCACACCTTTTTAACACTAATTCTTCACTGTGTGTAAATCCTAACAGTACTGTTTTAACACTGTTTTAAGACAGTCTGCACTGGCTTTTTTTTTTTTTTTTTCTTGACTGATAAGAAGCAGGGATTTTATTTTGGCTGTACAGAGGATGCAAGCACAGATGAACAAGAGCTACTGTTCTCCATCCTTATTAGTTTATGGTATTGGCCATTGTCCCTTCGATATCGACATCACCCATTAAAATATCTATTTTGGTTCACCACTAGAAAGAGCAACTTGGAAAATATGCTTTAAACATCTCCTTTTGTGTTTTACAAAAAACAGTCAGTAATAATTTTGAAAAGACATGAGTTAATGATGACAGAATTTGAATTTATACATGAGTGATCCCTTTAAATCCCATGGTGCTTTTCAACCAAATGCAGCATAAATGTTCATTCCATTTATCTTATTGATGTATCACAGTGTTTGGTCGCGAATTTGAATCACATAAAATCAAAGCGCTTAAAAGTTGTGCTGTGTCTTTGGTCTGTGTGTGTGTGTGCTTGCATGCATGTGTGTGTGTGTGTTAAAAGTCCTGCATGTCTGTCTGTGCAGCACTGTGAATCTGTTCGAGCCAGATTGTCCAGGCTGTTGCTTTTCATTACCTGTCTCTTGTCTCTGCCAGGGGCCATGTGGTCTGTGTGCGTGAGTGTGTGTGTGTGCGATTGCCTCGTTGTGTCAGGTCTGGGTTAGAACGTGTCCACTCTGCCGCGCCTGATTAGGGAATCGATCAGTGTGAAGTACATGTGTGTGTGTGTGTCCCAGCCATTCCCAGATGATCCAAAGCTTCCTGCGTGTGTGAGATGAGAATCATAACTTCTGGTTGCACTCTCTCCACTATCATCTCCTCCAACGTCACTTTCCTCCTCTCCTTCCCCTTATCACCTCTCCTATTCCCTTGTGTCCCGAGGGAACGAGTTGAGGTGTCGGGGAGAAGTGAGGTCAGGGCCTGTTGGGCTGTGAAATGCTCCTCATAACAGTTGACTCAAGCGTGTGAGAGTCTGTATGGGTGAAACTCGCTTCTCGCTGGATCTCTCTCTCAAGTCGCCAAGATCCTGCCAGTTGTCCTGAGGTGTAATCGTTTTACATTCTCTTCAGGACTGGAAATGTGTTTAAGCTCGTCTCTTAGCATCACATTCTCCATCCCCACAGCCGGCGCTGTATGAAAAGTGTGCGAGATTAATTACACACTGATTTGTTTCTCTTGTTCTCTGCAGAGCATAACCAGAGGAGACAGTATTGATATTTCATTATGGTGTTAATAAAGGTCAGCTGCTATTGAGTTCTCATTAATAGAGTCGAACTGGGCAATATTAACGAGAAGACGCAGGTTTTAATGACTCTCAGTGTGTGTCCGCAGTACTCTGCGGTTCTTTAAGTGCTTTAAACCCATGAGCGCTCCTCTGAGGAGTCCCTGACCTGCCTCTTAAATACAGCTACCTGAGGGAGAGCGAAATATGGATGAGTAGACAGAAAGATTCTGAAAGACCTGTCCAGTCAGTCAGTTAATTAACAAACAGTTTTTGAATGAAGGACCCCACTAAGGAAACTGGTTTCAGACAGGCTTCCAGGCATCATAAGGTCACGTCCATTGAGCTAGAACAAATGCAAGTGAGCTTTAGAGATAACCAAATGAATATTTATTGACTACAATGCATGTTTCTCATTAGAAATGGAATGAGAAGTTGAAAATAATAGACAAATTATGAATTAATTTACTTTGCAACATCCACCAACAGCTGAATATCAGATAATTGTGCAATATCGCAGATAGAGGAGGATACATGCAACCCTCAACGTTTTTTAATAAATTGATGTTCAGCTAGCATACATTAAAGGGATAGTTCACCCAAAAATTAAAAATTTTGTCTCTAATTACTCACCCTCAAGTCATTCCAAACCCATAAGACCTTCATTCATCTTCGGAAAACAGATTAAAATATTTTGATGAAATCTGAGAATCCAACAAGGACATTATTAAAATAAGAGCCACTGATGTCACATGGACTTTTTTCACTATGTCTTTACTAGTCTGGGTCTGGGAACGTTTCGGTTGCTTTGCTGTCTATGCAGGGTTGGAAAGCTATCAAAAAATATTTTTTGTTCCAAAGATGAACAAGGAACTCACAGGTTTGGAGCAACATTAGTGTAAGTAATTCATGACAGAATTTTCATTTTTGTGTAAATTATCCTTTTAAATTGATTGAAAGTGCTAATAAAGGCATTTATAATGTTACAAAAGATTTCTATTTTAAATAAATGTTTGGTTTTAACTTTCTATTCATAAGATAAAAAAATACATCAGATTGCATAAAACTATTAAGCAACTGTTTAATTGAAAACAAGAGTTTTCAGCATTTATAATAAAAAAAATATATATATTTCTAAATAGATAAAAAATTGGTTCTGTTTAGCTCAGAGGAACGAAATACATTGGATTTCTCTGACAAATCCATGTTGTCAAAATGTAATGACATAATCACACATGCTATGGAGCCTCTGAATATCCAAATAAGACAAATGAGATATCACTGAAAAGCAGAGAATCTCCGATTTTTAAATAATTTAGATATGATTAGCAGTTCAAAAGTTATTTAACATTTAAGAACAATAGCATTTTTTTAGCTAGCTATTTTCTGTCTTGGTCTTTGAGGGTTAAAATGTATTAATAAAGCTGTAATTTTCAATTGCAACATTATTTCACTATAGTTCTGTATTTTTTGCATTAAATATTAAGCACTATATATAATATATATATTTTTTTTTTCTTATGAAGAATACACACATGAATGAATTTGGTTTTAAAAGGGCAAAATATTTATGCTGCTTATGAAGGCAGTCCTGAGCAAGAGAGGCATTTCTCATGTTTAGTTATGGTTAAATTGATGTCCCATGGTCAGTTATCTGCTAAAACAAAATGAAGCCATTAAAGTAAAACCATCAAAATCTCCATCAAGCTCTTGTGAGAGTATTTGTTGCTTCACAGCAGCATTCAGCCACCTCCCTCCAAGACACCAGTCCCCAGACCGGTCTCAGTGGAACGCTGACTTGTCCTTGACTCCCCCCACTTCCTGTCTGCAACAACAGAAGGCTTTCGGCCAACCGGATTAATACGGCTGGAGCTGAAAGAGGCAGAGGAAAGGCTTTGGCTCAGTCTTAGCTCTCTGTCTCCTCCCAGTGTGGACTAACTGGAGTCAGATTCACCCGAGCATGGACGGGGGCACAGTTTCAGATCTGTGCCCAAAGGAATGTTGGCCATGCAACAACAAACACTTTCGATGTGTTTCTATCCATCTGTTGCCCTCGCAACCCCTGCTTTTCATCCGTGGTTCCAAACAGGCTGGTTCATGTCCGTTGATGAAGAGTTGTTTTTGCGCACTGATTATCTGTGTGTGTATGCGTGTGGGTGTGTGTCTTTCCATAAATAGTGAGCGACAAAGTATCAAAGCAAAACAAAGCTCACTGTAGCCTCTTGTCCTAATTAACAGAAAAGCCTGCATGCAAGCAGACAGACAGACAGACGTATCCACAGACAAACACAAAGAGCCGCCATTTCCCAAATATACACGGTCTCAAAGTCTTTGTAAGACAGCTTTGTTCAGGCTTAGATGCCAAACTTCTGGACTGCTCGGCTGCTCCATTACAGAAAATGGATGAAAAAGGTTTGTAGCCGTACTTTAGGGACAACACTTACTTTTGGTACCAATGGTAATACCATGGTACTTGGGAGCAGTGTTGTTATTGTTAACAATATCTAAGACAATTTAAATTTGTTTTTGTTCATTCAAATAAAAAAATTAAATTAAATCTGAAAAAATATACACTCAAAATAGACTCAAGGTCCATTAGCAGAACAATAAATCACACATTTCAAAATACAAAACAGTACAATACACTTGAAATGACAGTTTTATATATTACAGTGTACTATATTATTTTGATATAGCATATAATCATTCAGTAACCATTTTTTATCTGCAATCTGATATAATTTCTATACAGTCATTCCCAGAAGTGAAGTTAAATATAACACATATTTTGTGAGGGGAAAAAGAAGTGAAGGGGGGAAAATGTAATTAACGTTTTTTGTTATTGTTTTAATTCTAAAACTGTATAAAATATGTGATAAATCCTCATTTACTAAGTCCTTATTTACATGTTGTGATGTGTTGATTAAAATGGACATGTTCTGTTGTGTTTCAGAAAGTGTCTCAGTACACCATCATAGTCCAGGCCACCGATATGGAGGGCAGCTTAAACTTTGGCCTGTCCAACACTGCCACGGCCCTCGTTAGCATCGCTGACATCAACGATAACCCTCCGGAGCTGGACTCTAAAACAGTGAGTACCCTACAACTTACAGAGAGTATTTACGGATCGTATATAATGTGCTCTGATATATACACAGTTTAAAATATTTAAAAAATGCACAAAAACTCTGCAATTAAAAGTGATGATTGCACATCAACTGTATTTCATTCCGTACTGAAAAGTTTATTTTAAAAATGTAGTTGTATAAGGTAAAAATGGTCATTTATTACATTAATAAGTGCAAGCATGTTTGTATTACAAGTTTTCTGAAATGTTATGTTTAAATATGTATGGGTGGTATGGTTGAGGTGATATTTAATTTAATATGCACTCATTTGCATGCTTTCAAGATTCTTTTTTCAGTTTGTTGACAGATTTTACAGAAGGGATTTTGGATATCTTTTATCACTCCAAAAATCAGCAAATTCTGTTAACAGCAAGAAAAATACATTTTCACCATGTAACTAGGACATTTTGTTAAAAGAAAACAAATATATAAACAAAACTCTGTGTAAAAAAAAAAAACTTAGAAACTAGAATACAAAATAACAGTAAAATTTGCTACAAGCAGGTTCTGCTGAAGTTCTGTATATGTTGAGTAACAGCCATTAAAGGAATGTATTAAAAGTGAAATCTACAGACAAAAAATAGATAAACATCAATAAAATGAACACTTAAAGTGTATTTTGCAAATTTGTTTAACCCAAAATCTCCAAACTTACCAGTGCATGAAAAAAACAATGGTTTTGGATGTAATGTATTGACTAAAGTATTATTTTACCCAGTATTTGTATACTTATAGGAGTATTATTCTACTAAAATCAAATTTATATACACCATTGCAATTGGATGCCAAATCTCAATTTGTATGGCACTGATAGTTGCTGCTCATGTAAAGCATTCAAGATCAGTCAGTCATGAGGTGCCATGATGGCTAGGACACTGTCTTGTAAGATTAGGTTTTGGAATAGAGCTGTATTTGGACGTTTCCACTCCTCATTATCCCGATTTCTGAATTCGAACAGTGTCTTGATACAGGGTATTTAATTCACACAATACTGTCTGACAGCTGGAGGAACTACTGGAGCTGTGAAACAAAGAGAGGTTCACTAAGAGCAATGAATTCTGGGAGGTGATGAGGGAAGAGATGGAGTGAAATGGAGGGTGTAGGGAATGAGAGAGATGTGTGATCAGGTGTGCTCTCTCTCTCTCTCTCTCTCCTGTCCTAGTGCCAGTTCTGCCCCTTCGGTGACTGTAGTTTCTCTTCAGGCATCTGGCTTCAATCTCCTCTCATCCACTCTTTTTTTTTCTCCTTTCTCCTTCCGTGCACCCTCCATCTCCTGTTTTCTTTATCTCTGTATCTCTACACTTCTCTTCCCACATTTACCAGTGTTTGTTTCTGTCAGCCTTCATCTCTCTCTCCTTCCTTCTTCGCTTAACCATTTATCTCCTTCCCTCGATCCTTCTCTCTGGCTTTCGGTATCTATCTCTCTCTCCATTTCCATTTTTTTCCTGCTATCTGCCATCCCTCTTTTATCGTTCTCTCACAGCGCTCATCTCTGGTGCCCTTGCGTTCTCCCTCTCATTAAGTAATATCCCCAGGCCTCTGCCATGCCGTCTGATGCTGAAGCATTCTGAATTATTTTGCACATTTTTTTCTACCTGTAATATTTATTTGAAGGCCAAACGATAGTTAGTGAATCAGTATGACATCTATCATCTGGCATCAGACGGTCTTGCTCTTCATTTTAATTGGTGTCATTTTATTCTCAAATGTTGCTTTTGAGGACTATATGCTTGTGGACAGCATTTGGATGCTGTTATTGGTGGGTTTAAGATCCGATGAGCTGACAGGGGTATAGACGTGCATAGTTGAAGCCTCAATGGTTTACAGCAGGGTTCCTCAATAGGCAGCCCGCGAGCCGGGGAGAAAAATATTTGGCCCACGCTAATTTCAAATAATGTGGCAAGAAAATGCAAATGCAACTAAAATCATGTCTACACTAGATGGGAGAAGCGTGATGCAAGAAAATACAGTAGAACTTATGGTAACACTAGGGTCTCTAAACTAGTTACTTGCATGCATATTACTAGAATATTAGCCATTTATAAGTAATAATTAAGCACATATTAATGGATTATTCTACATGACCTTATTCTAAATTCTATATGTTCCAAATCTGTATGAATTTCTTTGTTCTGCCAAACACAAAGAAAGATATTTTGAAAAAAGTTTGTAACCAGGCTGTTTTGGGTCACCATTGACCTCCATAGTATTTTTTTCCTTCTATGGTGACCCAAAACAGCCTGGTTACAAACTTTCTTTAAAATATCTTCCTTTGTGTCCGGCAGAAAAAAGAAATTCATATAGATTTGGAACTATTTGAGGGTGAGTAAATGATAGAATTTTCATTTTCACTATTCCTTTAACAGTGAATACGGCGACAAATCCCAGACAGTAAACTGCTGACTCGTTCTATTTATAGCCTAATGTACTGGCACAAAGTTCAAATGATTTGCAGCGCTTTGTCGCGTCCAGTGTAGATACTATGTGACAGCAAAAACATGGAAAGTGTGAAGTAAAGAAGAGTGGACATGGAAAATTGATGATTCAAATGTGAATGTACTGAACAGTTTTGAGTGCGGGAGGGATACCATATTTGTTATGGAACACGCATGTTGGTTTGCAGTGAGTGCACAGTTTTAATGTTAGTTTGCTTGTGCGAAATCTTTTGTCAAATATTGGTAACACTTTAGAAAAGGTAACACTTGTTAACTGTTAACTATGACTTTTCCCTCAATAAATTCTTAATTTGCTGCTTATTAATAGTTATTAAGGTATTTGTTAAGTTTATGTATTGGGTAGGATAGAGTAAGGTCATGTAGAATAAGGCATTAATTAATATGTGCTTAATTAGCACTAATAAACAGCTAATATTCTAGTAATATAATAAACAACTAATAGGAGTAACCATAAAAAAAGTGTTACCAAAATATCTATTGTTGCTTTCACTATAGCTATAAACCTTATACAAAATAATAGTCAAACTCACTTTTAACATTAGCTAAAAAATCACATAATCATTTGAGATTATCACTGTCATATTTTGTATGTTCCTGTTGCAGTGTCACTGAAAATAAAAAACGTTTCTAAAATACAATTTTGTGTGACTTATTGTCACGTGTTGCTGTCGACAAGAAAGTCAAGAAATTCAGCCCAAATTCCTAAAGCATTCTTACCCATACAATTCACTGCAGTTTCCAGTTGAAATAAAGATTAGTAAAACGGCAACTTTTATTCCTTTTCTGATGTAATAAATATGCTCGATGGCTCACCATGTACGGTTTGTACTCGGGTATGAGCTCTGTGAAATGTAAACCATGATAAGAGAGCTCAAAGACTTAGAAATCAGCTACAAGGGCACAGTTGCTTTAGTAAGTTAATTTTTATCTCACGTTTGATTTTGTTAACGCTATAGGTTAGGTTTGGGAGAGGGTTTACTGTATGTAGTATGTTCTTTTCAAATGCAATGGGGGATGAACCTTTCAGGTCCACTCACCAGATTTTTCATTTCCAAACTGCCACGATACATACAACAGTCAGCGTAATAAAATATGTCCAGTTTCTCATTAATATGTTCCAAATTAAACATGAATGTACATTTAGCACCACTTAATAGAATTGTACTTTGAAACTGTTGTAAAAAGGAAGGTTGCAACATGCATATATTTTCTATAATAACCTTTACAAAATTTAAATTTTCATTGAATGGCCAAAGGATGAGCGAATATTAAAGATATCTTCAATTATGTTCCAAAGATGGAGAAAAAAAAACTCTTATGTGTTTGGAATGACACAAGGGTGAGTACTGTGACAATTTTTATTTTTGGGTAAATTGCCTTTTAAGTGCAAGTAGAAGTTCAAAAAGGATAATACTTACCATAAACTTTAAAGTTGTTTAATGAGTATTCACAGCGAACAGCTTCAGATAGCTGCTGCAGCTGCTGTTATCATCAAACGTGATGAGAGATTACACAATCACAGATTTTTAAGGGTGCTGACAGCTCAGTTAATCGCAGATTTAAAATAGGAACTATCAACGCTTACGGTCCAGGTTGAGATGGAGAGTTGGGAGGGAGGGATTTAGGACAGACCTCCATCCATCTTTTCTGTGACACCTCCCCTACGTAATACACACTAAGACTTTCTCATCCGTGCATTAGATACTTTCTCTGTCTGAATGAACAGTGAGGGCAAAACAGAGAGAAACTGAAAGCAAGACTAAAATCAAATTAACTCATTGCTCATCCACCCACTTGATTACTCTTGATACTTTCTGAAATTGTCAAGTTTCGAAAGTTTTTTTTTTTCTTTTTTTTTTTTCCTCCATGCAGGCTTGAGCGCTCTGGCGCACACGTCCTTGTCCATCGCAGGGTCCGTAATTATACAGTGCAGCAGAAGAACAACTCCAGTGTTTGGGTTGTCTTGTCTTAGCTCAATGCGTATGACAGGTCCTAACAGAGCAAGTTAACCCAGATGACACCAGCAATTAAGTCCCACACTCGGCACATGCTCTTGCTCCCAATAACAAACACTCGTGTCACATATCACTGAGCCGAGAGAAAATTACCCACAACTGGTTTACGGCGGGCTTGCATGACCTGACACTTGCGAGAGGTTTGTTGATTCAGTCAGCGGTTTGTGAAAGACTTGCTGAATCTGTTTTTTGGTAATAGTAGGCCTACACTAGGTAGAAAGAGAACACGCAAAAATATCAAATAACTGACGGTGGAGCGCAGACAGCAAATTTGCTTTGTTTGTAAGCAAGTATGAAATTCTTCACCATGTGCATTGCTAGTTAAAGGCAGACAAACATTTCATTAAAGTAAAGCTTTAAAACTGAGATTATGAATGTCGGAATCAACTTCTCATCGATGCTTTAGGCCGTGGAATTGGGCTTGCGCTTCTTCCAATTGTGTGCTTGTGACAAAGGCAGATGTACACTGAAGCACATACGCACCATCTTTCGAGCAGAATTCATGAGTTATGTGCTAGAACTAATTTGTTTTGTTTTTCATCCATCCTATCTCTTACTCTCTCTCTCGCTCTCTCATTCACCCACACAGACTGAGTCGGAGCAGGGTAGAAATGTTCTGTGATTATTTGCATTTGACAGAGGCATGAAGCAGTATACATCTTGCCGTAGGAGACCCTCAGAAACGTAAGCAAGCTAATTAAGCGAAATTGCTTGAGGGGGTGTAAACCTAGCAGATATATCGCTTCCAATTTGAAGACAGCCGTATGTTTTATTCATGTAAAAACTGCATGAATATGGAAAGAGCCGTCGCTTCTGGAGAGTAAAGCAAAATAGTACTGCGTTTTATGATAGAACTGATCACTCTCTGTTTTGAAGCGCCATGATGACTATAATGTCAATTATAATGATGAAGATGATGGTGATGTTTTAGAAGAAGATGATGAACACAGTGGACCTGAAAGTTTGTTGCCATGGGAAAAAGCCACAGGCTACCACAGGCTTTATTATCAATGCGAGGCATTAATGTTTATGCGCTGCAATGGTATGGATTTGTTTTCTTTAGAATGCCATAAAATCACGTCTCTGTAGTCGTGTTTTTCATCTTGACTCAGTGTAGAGGTTTTTGCTTCTGTCTAGTCTCTATTTTTACTTTTATATACTCCCTAAATCGCTCACCACAGACGCTAGTTCTGTTTGTTTATCACTATTTTTTTTACAGAAGCCCAAGAATACATTTATAAGCATCAACATTTTTGATAGTATTGTGATATTATTGCAGGGATAGTCAACAAGTATATCAGAAATACATTGATTAAGAGTTGTTTTACTACTGCAAGTCAGAATAACTTTTTAAGTCGAAAGAAAGTGCAACTCTTCTGTGATCATTTATTTAAGTAAAAGAATCAACAAACTAAAGAAACTTTTTGTTTTATATGCTTTAATCTTTATTTATTTTTAGCTTTGAGACTGATGTGTTTACAAAGATTCAAATGTAAACTCTTGACTGAAGTGAGATTTGAAAAAAAATAAAAAATTCTAATATCGGGCAACACGCTCAGCCTGTCATTAAATATAAATGGTGTTACTAGTAATGAATATCTTTAGCTCTTCCAACTGACTTGCCTGACTTGAATGGAAATGTACTGAATATTGATGGAAGACATAAATCCATTATTCCTCTAATTAATTCATTGCTGTCACAGATCATTTCTGTCTTTAAGTACAATCGAACCAGCACATCTAGTATGGTGCCTATGAGATGCTCACATTTTTTTAATGAGTTATTTCTTTATACATATTTAAAGTAAATGTGGCTTAAATTGTTCCCACCAAGGGAAATGAAGAAAAATTAATTTTCTTTGTCTATCCTCTGAATTTCTTCCCACTTCGCCCCGCAATAATCCACAAATCCTACACAAGTATCGCTTTCCTTCCCTCTTCTTTTTGACAGCGCACACACGTACCATTACTTCACACACACATACACGCACTTTCAAAATCTTATTGAACTAGCCTCCAGAGAATTTTTTTTTTCATCTGACTGGAAGCAGTAGCCTATATAGAAAGCATACTCTGATTTTGCACAGATCAATCAGTCACTCAATCATGTCTTCTACTGTCCTGTCCTCTACTGGTCTCTTGCACCCCGTCCTGGAAGGGACACAGCACATTTGTTTGATCTCAACAGAGTGTTTTTCTGCTTATCAGTAAATGCAGCTGTGCATCCCCAGACAGTGTGCAGCCAGAGAGATGGGACGGCCCTGTGATGTTTTCATCACTACAGCCTGTAGATATTACTGTCTTTCTATCATTCTCTCCTTTTGACGATTTCAACCAGTAAACCATGAAAATAAACCATAATTTATTCTATTTTAAGTATCTGAAGCATTTATTTAAGAGTCTTTGCCAGTGTTGGGGAGTTGCTAGGTAAATGTAGCCCCAATAATAATTACATTTTTTCTGAAATTTCACAAACTGCTTTTACTAGTTAAAAAAAATAGCAAAGCTTTTTACACTGTTTTAGAAATTAGGAAGATTATTAGTTGTATTGGGTGTAAATCTATTGTTAATATGTTAAAAAAGGCTGGCTACTTACATAGTTTCTTTCTTTAGTAGCTTGATGTGTGTATATTAAGAATATATAGTGCAGTTTGTTTGTTTGTGGATTGTAGTGAAGCTAACTTTTCCATGTATCTAAGAATAGCTAATTGGTTCTTATTAGTATTGTAGCTTTCAAAAAATTGCAAACTACTTTTTCAGGCTAAATACTTTAAGAATAGCTATTGGAAGTACACTTATGGAAATAAACCACGTTTTTACTACTTTGTAATAAAACAAAACAAAACCCAAAAAAGTAGTTAAGTAGAGTTGTTAGCATGTTTACATCTTTTAGCATTGCCATTTTTTTAATTACTTAAAGAATAGCTTGTTAGGCCTTATTAGTATAGTAGCTTTTGTTAGTATCTTGTACACTACTCAAGTAGCTAACTTGAGTAGTGTTCAAGATGTCAAGTAGCTCACTACTTTAAAAATAGCTAATTAGTTCATACTGTATTTGTATAGTAGCTGTTGTTAGTAGCTTGTAGTGTAGCTAGTGACTTCTTAGAGTAGCAAGAAGCTTGACTGCAGTGAAAATACTTTAAGTAATGAGTAGCTTTAATCTTAAGAAGCTACACTTAAAAGCAAATAGCCTTCACTGCAGCACAGGTCTCTATTGAGCATGTAGCAGTGTGTATTTGGCTGTAGTCTCTGCTGCATGGTGATGCCATTACTGTAAACAGCATCTGGCGGACACACTTCATAACCCCTTTAAACAGCAGATTACTGAGCTGTAATGAGCTTGTGTTTGTGTGCTACAGCTTGCCGCACATTTGCACCTTGGGCTGTGGGTATAGCTAGTAGAGTGTGATATTCCTTCAAGAGCCATGTGTAACAAATGAGACTCACCCCTAACACTGTCTGTTATGCTAACTTGAACTATTGTGGTACTGAGAAGCCATCCCAAAAAGCTGACGAGTCCAAGAAAAAAGCCCTCAAGGAACTGTTTGGTAATAACCCATGAACCATTACCATTGAGCCTTGAGCAGGACATTGAACTTCAAGTTCTTCAAGTCAATTTTCCCTGTAATAGATTGGCCCTAATTATTCCCAAGTATTTTGATATCCTAAGATGTGTGAATTCCACTACATTAGGGGCCAGACTTGCTAACAGCTTGAGCTAGCGCAAACCGTCTTTTGGCTTTAAAACAGTATTGTCAGGATTTGCTAAAGACGGGCACTGAGGAACACACTCATTTTTGTGCCTGCCGTTACTGAATATATATTTTTATAGTAGTTTTCCTTTCAGACGCATAATTTATGGGAGGAGAGTATTAAAATGAATCATGAGAAAGGAATTCCCCTCCCATTGTGCTAATGCTAATTTGTCGTTTAGTAAATCTTACCCTAGACCTTTGCATCTTTACTGCTGTGGTAATTTTTTCAGCTAACCTCAAATCAACTGGTGCCAATGCGCTTTTATAGTGAGCATTTGAAATTTTGTTTGTGCATTTTTACAGTCAAAATACATTTTGGACATTGTAAGTTTACTGTATGCTTCTGTTTGTTTTATAAGAATTTTAGCATCTCATTTTATTTGTGTCTTCTCTTGCTCTCAGTTCCTAGGAGAGGTCCCAGAGAATGCTGTGGGTGTGGTGGTGGCTAATTTGACAGTCAGAGACAAGGACCAGCCTCATACACCAAATTGGAACGCCGTCTATAGGATTACAGGAGGAGATGCAATGGGCCATTTCGCTATACGCACTGATGAGGTCACCAATGACGGCAAGGTCATAGTGGTTAAGGTGGGTGTATCCAGTTGGTTACATTATCAAATATTATTCATGGTTCTCAGACTGCTGATCTTTTGATTGTTTAACTCTGCATACTTAAACATTCAACACTCTCATCTACAGTACTGTATGTCCTCTGTCTTCAGACATGGATCAGCTTTACCTGGAATTAGCTTTAAAAAGGCATAATTTCTACTTAGAAATTGAGAAATCTGAAAACCTTTCCTCAGCATGTCATACTATTCATATTCAAAACCTTTTGAATTTAATGAATGGTGAAAAAGAATACGTTAAACTGCTAAAAACAGGAGATTCCAACCCAACACGGTTATATAGTTCACAGATAAATTAAAATAAATAAACAAAAAAATCTATATTGTGTAATCTTTTCTCCCCGTTTTGCAGCCTTTACTGCTGTAATATTTAAGTGTGGAGATGAGTATGCATATGCTTTGCACACTTTGTTTGACCATTTGCATGGTGAGTGTGAGAGAGTATGATAGAAGCCTTCGGCAAGAATATTTCAGTGTTTTCGGAAGTGTTGCACAGCTTTCACGGTCACATGCGGTTCGGCACACAGCATTTCTACCCACGGAACAGCTGATCCTCTCACGCTCATCTCCTCGTCAACTCCTCCTAACCTTCACTCTAGGGTTCACTTCATCTCCTAACTCAAACTGAACTCACTTTCTGTTCCTCTTCTAACACTTTTGGAGTCTCATTCAGCCTGACAGTGAAGAGTTAGTTTAATGTCTTTGATTACAATGCTTCTTTTTATGAATGGCTTCATTGAATCAAAAAGCTCATGTTACAAGATGTTATATCAGTTTCCTGTTATCAGAGCACAATCAAGTTCTTTGAAATCTAAAGAAACTTTTGTGTGTATACATGTAGCCGGTGGACTATGAGAGGAACGACGCCTTCACGCTGATGGTGGTGGTCACAAACCAAGCTCACCTGGCCAGCGGGATCCCCTCCTCGCCATCCTCGTCTGCTGCTGTTTCCATCAAAGTACTAGATGTCAACGAGGCCCCCGTCTTCCCATCCAACCCTAAAATCATCCGTTTTGAAGAGGGAGTGCCTGCTGACACCACCCTCGCCACTTTTGCTGCACTGGATCCAGACCGCTTCATCCAGCAGACTATCAGGTAGAGAGGAATGACAGCAGGTGCTTTTGTCTGTCTGTTTGAAACTCAGGATGTCAATCTTTCTGAGTGACCGTCAGTGCCAATCATTTATTTTTTTTACTCGCTCAAACACACACACACAGGTTAGTGACAGTGTCTACAATGATAAAAAGGAAAAAAATAATTAAATGTAAGTTTACTTTAAAGATGACAGGTTATTATTAATATTTGCCAATTTTTTAAAGTTGTTTTATATATTGTTTTTAAATATCTATATTTTCAAAAAATCTTACAAAAACAGATAACTCATAATAAATATAATTTTTCTTACATGCTAAATGCACTTGAGCAAATATATCCTAATCACTCTTTAAAAACACTCTATTTTTTAATGATAATAATGACCTTCAGAGTCAGGAGTCCACTCTGTTAAATAATTTCCTGTTTTATGGCTTTTTTCATGATTTGTTACACCACACAGAGTTAAAAAAAAAAAATACAGTTTTTTTAAATAATAATAATAATAATTAATAATGTTATTATTACTATTATTATTATAATTATACGTATTATTATTTAGTGTTTTAGGCAGTCTATTAAGCCCTACAAAGAAATTTAATATACTTTACTCAAAAACTGAATTTTATATCATTGATGTATTTATTCATTTATTCATTAATGCATTTTTGCTAACTTATTTGGGAAAAAAAATCTGTGCCATTTTTGACCTACATATTATCTAACTACATATATACACAATTATACACCACATTTTAAGGCCGTAACCATGTCTTGAACATTGGGGGGGACCAATTAAAATATTTTCATATATATATTACTGTCCATTGTCTTTTGAATACTGATATTTGAAATTATTTAAATAAAAAAAGATAGTTTGAATGTGAAATTAAAACCACCTGTAGGTGGCAGTAAGTCACTATAAATAAGTGAGTCATTGCGATTGAACCAAATCATAAACAGATGATTCATTCAGAAAGAAACACTGTCATGTTTCTCAAAGGCACGAAATAATGCTGTGGTTGTGTTGTGTTTAATTGATGCATGCACACACATCACTGGCACTTGTTGTCAACACTACCCCGCAACTTTTACTTTAATAAAAAATGTGATACAGAATCTCTACACTAGATTTCTCACTAAATAAATTCACAGCTTTACTGTTTGTTTGACAGTTAACACATATATTCTCTCTCGTACCCTCTCTCAAAATGGGTATATTTGAGAAAAAGCTGAGTATTTGGTTATGGCCCTGCCACATTTGCGTTAAAACTTATTTCTAAATATGTCTCATAACAACAATACTTTTAATTAAATGCTTTTAAATAGTTTCAGAGTGAATGATCGACTGAGTCAGCAATTGCTATTGTTCATTTACATAAAGCACTCATTAGCCGAGTGACACACATGAATAGTAAATCAAGATGTCCACCACATAAAGTGTAGTATAATCTACCGACTCTTCTCACTTTTCAATTTTCTGCTGAATCATGCTTGAGTTCTAAAATTCCCATAAATCCATGAGGGCTTTGTTTGACTAGTGAGTTTAAGAGCTATTTTTATAGAAACCAGGCTTAAAACAAATCCATCACTCCCAGTCGCAGGTCAGCCCCTGACTTTGTAAGCAAACGTCAGAAGTACATGCAATTTCTATACTGCTCTGTATGTCAAGTGATGTAGCATGTATCGTTCGCACCATTAGCACCCCGGGAGCAGCTAAATGCTTTTAATTGACTCTCTCCTGTTCTAGTCCCTTGGTTGTGCCTGGGTTGCCAAGCAACTGGGTGAAAGGTCGTCGAGTAATGAGCCGAACCGTTCCCCACACTGCTGCTTCTGCTGTCTCTCTCTCTCTCTATCAGTCGTTCACGCTTGATCTCTCTTGATTTCTTTTTTCATGACTCAGAAGTGTGCGGGCAACATGCCAGCTTGAAGTATCGATCCAAAGTTTGCCTCCATGCACGTTCACTCACACACTTGGGGGACCTTCACTAGACTTGCTCCATAGATCACTGTATGCGAGGAACAGTCCGATCAATACGGTCCACACTGTGGCGCTCTCGCTCTCTGAATCTATCAATGTTATAGGCTCAAATAAGTCACAGGAAAGTGCTTTGCAAACAAAAGATGCTGACAAACAAACAAACAAAAAGATGCAGCACAGGCTTGATTATTAGCAATACTGAAATTATTTGCGCTTATAATCGAATTGACACAGTGGCATTCTTACCAACTTTTAAGACCTGGTCTGGCAGATAAATAGGCTGTAACTGTTTTTAACTTCAGTGTTGTGGATTAATAGCGTGGAAGCCTGAGACATTACCCAATAATATATAGAAGAAAGATTACGTGTCACATCTGTGATTTGATTGAGTGTAAATGTTTCCACATTTCTCTGTACAGATCCATTGATCAGAACAGAGCTCATGCTGTGAATGAATGAGGGACATATCTTAATAATCCACATGCTATATCCTCATAACAGACTAAATATGATTTTAACGGCATTTAAATGGATTGATGATCTCAAAGTTCTACATTATTACCCTCAGCCATACTGTTAACAGCATAAATTATGATTGAACGGTGAGCTCTGTGGCCGCGTCTTGCGGATGCTTATGGATTTTTATCCGGAGTAATCTGATGAACAAATGCTTTTGGCCTTCAGGTACTCCAAACTGTCAGATCCAGCCAACTGGCTGAAAATCAACAGGACCAATGGAAGGATTACCACCACCGCGGTGCTGGACCGTGAATCACCGTATATGAAGAAAAACGTGTATGAAGCGACCTTTTTGGCTGTGGACAATGGTAAGAACAGAGGGGAAGGTTGGAAAGTTTGAACAAAATCAACACTTTGAGTGTCGATGCTGTTTATAGGGAGGAGGGGGAGGCTTGGTTATGTTGAACTTAATTTGTCCCACAGAGCCAAAAAGCTGTTCACAGCCTATCGATTCATAACCTATCAGCACTGATTGGATTTCATTCTCATGCTCTATTCAACCAAGAAGGTGTTCCAGCAAATCTGCTGTCCAATCGCAGTTGATTTGGCTTATCCTTGTTAGAAGCGAACCTATATTTAATGTAGTCTAGGTTGTGTTGTGTTGTTTTGTCTTGTGTGGTTTTGAGGATAAGGGACTGATACATGTGTGGTTTTTTTAGTTTTTTTTTTTTATATGTTTATTATTGTTCAACAAACCAGTTCACTTAAATAAGTTGGAGAATTTAATGATACATATGAGAAAGTGGATAGTTGAATGAGCTGATTTACTAGAATGAATCAGATTTTCAAAAGACACATCTGAGCAAGAATCATTTATGGCAAAGTGATTTATTAAGATGACTCAGACTTTCCAATGCTGCATATAAAAAATAAGGTCGTTAAGGACATACCAGTTTTCTGCAATAAATCTAACTATCCAATTCTACATACAGTTTGTAAAAATAAATAAATAAATATTAAATCTGAATCTGACTTTTTAACAATACAATACATATTAGAGGGGAAGATCTAAATGGAACCAAATCTATTTTCCTAATCTACATTTGACCAGACCAATTCAGTTTGATTCAGTAAACATTTACAACAAAGTGATTCACCAAAATTACGTCTTTAAATAATAAAGGGCAGTTTAGAACAAGCCAATTCACTAAAATGAATTATTGATAAAACTTTGGATTTTCAATATATATATATATATATATATATATATATATATATACTGTATATATATATATATATATATTACTGTTTATTTGCATGTTAAAACTCTTTACAATGCAGCAGCTGAACTTACTTAAAGGAATAGTTCACCCCCAAGCCATCCTAGGTGTATATGGCTTTCTTTTTTCAGACAAACACAGTCTGATTTTTTAAAAAAGCTTCAAAGCTTGGTAATGCTGGTGGATAGGGGCCATTATTTTGAAGCTCCGTAAATCGGATATATCCGCAAAGTACTGCGTCATAAAACTAACCTATACGCCTCCAGGGGGTTATCACATGTCCTCTGAAGCGGATCGATGGGTTTTTGTAACAAAAATATTTCTAATTTAAAATTCTAACCTAAATAAATGACTTCCGTCAAAGGTTGCATCCACGTCCCCCAAGAGCACGTCTTGGCTGATTTATGACTTGACGTATGATGCTATCCACCAGCATTACCAAGCTTGGAAAAAAATGTCTGTTTCCTCTGAGAAAGGAAAGCCATATATACATAGGATGGCTTGGGGATGAGTAATATATGCCGTAATTTTCATTTTTGGGTTAATTATTCCTACTACTGCTTCACAAGTTCAGAAAACTTCAGGGGAGGTTGGTATGATTAGGATATTGACCAATCCATCTGCTTGTCTTGGTATTTTTTTTCCCAGAAGTTTTCAAAGGTGTCCATAGTGGCAGGCCTTGTCAGGACAAAGGCATATTGGCCTAAATCAATGCATCTTTAGGGACAGGCATTTTGTCTATCAGTTGATACAGATGTCCAGGGTTGACAGGTTGTGTTTTAGACTCATATCGGACCTTCTAATAACAGAATTTGACAGAATCAATCTTTATAATATCTAGCCTGTTACTCAGTCTGAGCTTTGGGAATAATACGGTGCCATGTTTTCTACAAATGCCTCTCGTCTGTGATGGCAGATTGTGTTTTGAGAGCGAGTAGGTATATATCTGACCTCTGTTTTTGTCTTTGATTCACACACAGCCTTAGGGAGCAGATGTGTCTGTTTCTTCAGGCAAAGTTATTACACATATCTCTCCTCTGAGATAGCCCAGCTCCATTAAAGGGAAAACAGCTGTGTGAAATATTTATATGCAGTTATCATTTCTTCTATCAGACACAATTGAGAGTTTTCAGGACAAATACATAAACTTTACGACCATAACCCCTGACTATCGTTATCCTCTTTCTGTCTCTTAGGCTCCCCTCTTGCCACAGGAACTGGTACTCTCCAGATTTATTTGATAGATGTGAATGACAACGTGCCTGTCTTAGTTCCTCAAGAGGCTCTGGTCTGCGAGAGGTCACGGCACGGGTATCCAGTCAACATCACAGCCTCAGATTTAGATTCAGAGCCCAACTCTGGCCCGTATGTCTTTGAGCTGCCCTCTTACCCCTCTTCTGCCCGCCGTAACTGGACCATTTCACGCCTGAATGGTTAGACTTGGATTTTACATATTAGAAATTCAAAGCCTTTACCACTTCAACAGGTCATTGTAACTTCAGTTAATGTCATTTAAAATATTTTCCTTCAGGAAAATAGATCTAAAATTAATCATAGTATATAGAAGAAGAAAAAAGATATGCTGTGTAAATATAGTCAAATATTTAATTTTGGATTTTATTTTCTATCTCTTTCTAGGTAATTATGCCCAGTTGAAACTCCGGATCCCGTACCTGGAGGCAGGCATGTACAGAGTTCCCATTGTAGTTTCCGACTCAGGAAACCCTCCGCTGTCCAACACCTCGGTCTTGAAGGTGAAGGTGTGTCCCTGTGATGAAAACGGAGACTGTACTGTGATTGGGGCAGTGACTGTGGCCGGGCTGGGGACCGGAGCCATCATCACCATCCTTATCTGTATCATTATACTACTCAGTAAGTGATGGATGGATTAGCGGGCAGATTGATGGTTTGATTTATAAATTAATAGATGATTAAATCAGAGAATGCAACAAAATCACATCTCCACAACATCAGTAAATTGTGATTAATAACCTTTCAACGTCATTTAATTTTTGATCGTTCATTTTCAATGAACTGTCAGTCAACATTTTCTCAGCTTTATGAACGTCCAAACAAAGTCTCCTTAGAAATATGTACAGTACTATTCCCATTCGATGCATGTGCTGAAAAAATTTAAATGTGATTTCTAAAATTTTTTATTATTTTCCAAAAAAATATATTACATGTAATATTATATTATGTGACATTATATTATATTATATTATATTATATTATATTATAATATATTATATATAAAAACATTTATATTGTTACAAATTATTTCTATTTCAAATAGATGCTTGTCTTTTGAATTTTCTATTCATCCATAAATCCTGAAAAACATTTTTACAGTTTCCACAAAAATATCAACAGTGCAAATTCATCTATGTCATCGCAAGAATAATTGATACTAACAACTATTAAACTGTTGCTGCACTGTATTTGTAAAAAAATTAATTAATTAATGCAGCCTTGTTAAGAGAAAGAGACTTTTTCAAAAATCCTACCAACCCCAGACTTTTAAACAGTATACTTACACATCTAAACTTAGTAGTTCTATATATAAGTGCATTAGAAAGTGTTACCCTTTCAGTCGAATCACTTCGACGTTACCTATGGGAACTTGCCTGAGAGACCAATCGCCTTTGAACTTCAAAGAAAAGGCCAATGAAAATTGGCGTGCACAGATTGCATCCAGGTGC
>JAUMHE010000060.1:13003060-13046564 GCA_032359235.1 Enteromius mattozi | reverse complement strand
CAGCGGATCCTGCGGGCTGGTGGCCTTTTTCAAGGCCGGCTGTACCAGTTCTTTTGCATTTCCAGCGAGCATAGACCTACTGAGTGCACGGGACGGGCCGCAAGAGGTCCTCCCTGGGCAATCCGGGAGTAAAAAGAGCAATTTCTCACGGTTGGAAAGGTATTCTCCGGAATGTCGATCCGACCATGCGCTTTTGGGTGTGGAAGTTTCCTCACCTCTTCGGACAACACGATCGTTCCCTCACGTGTTTGGCTTTCATGGATGCGTCATGCGTTCATTGTGAGCGGATGACCATGGCTACGTTGAGGTCCCGCCTCCCGTTCGCGAGACGGCTCCGTAGCAGGTTTGCGACTGCCGCGCCGAGGTGCCTGGGGGACCTCCAAGTGACTGTGCAGAATGCTCCGTCCGGTGTAACAGCCCCGCGGACTTCTACCGCACCGCGTAGTCCCGTGGTTTTCCCGAAGGAGACCGCTCCGTCCGTGACTGGGCCGAGTGTATCCTTCCGGCCCCCCGATAGGTTGAGATGTCTTCTGCTGCGTCAGAGGGAGAGTCGGCAGATGACGCAGAACTCATGCCGGGACAGCGGCTATGCTCCTCCGCGCCGCTGAGGGAATCGTTTTGGAGGTACCCCATGTACCCCGATGATTGGTACCTGGGGTCTAGGACCGCGGCTGAGCCGCGTTCCCCCCCAGTGCCTTTCTTCCCGGAGGTGCATGAGGAGCTGACCAGGTCGTGACGGATCCCGTGTTCATTGCGCCTGCGCCCGGGCCCCTCGCCACTCTCGATGGCGGTGCAGCCAGGGGGTACATGGCGATCCCGCCGGTGGAGCACGCTGTGCCCTCGCAGTGGCGCCGCCTGGCGGGATCATCCCCGTCTTCCGTCCAAAGCTTGTAAGCTCTCGTCCACTCTGGCGAACCGGACTTACTTTGCTGCGGGCCAGGCTGCCACCACCTTGCATGCTATGGCAACGCTGCAGGTATACCAGGCCAAGGCGTTGAAACAGCTGCACGAGAGCGGTCCTGATCAGGGGGCAATGCAGGAACTCCGCGCCACGACCGACTTCGCCCTCCAGACGATGAAGGGCACCCCCCCGCGGCTCCCAGACCTCCTGCTCCGTCTCCCGCTGAGGCTCACAATGCCAGGTTGGCGGCCCGACGTCGAGGGGCACCACCCGCAGCTCAGGGACCGGCCCGGAACACCCGCAGATCTGCAAAGCGTCCCTGACGCGGGCAACCCGGAGGTGATGGAGGTTGTTCTTCAGGGGACGACGACATCTCAGTCCCCATTCCCGGAGGAGGGCTGGGAACATCTGTGCACGCAGCTTGTGAACCCACAAGTTCACAGAAAGAGCAATATTCCACACCTCTGGGCCCAGTTCCCCGACGTTCCCATCTGACCCAATGTTTTTTGTCTCCTCAGATGCTGACCCGGCGCGCTGTGTCGCCAGCGCGGGAACCAGGGGAGCAGGTAAGCACTGCCAAGAGCAGTCAGACTTTTCTCCAGGACATACAACCTTCTGGGATCAGTCCCTGCCCCCTTTCCCCCCCAGGCTGCCCCGCCGCGAGCACGGCGGTCAACGTTCCCTTGATTCCCCTAGCGACCCGGCTGGCCTCTTGGTTAGAGCTTCCCAGCCCGTCGCGGTGGTTGATACGGACGGTACGCCTCGGCTATGCGATTCAGTTCCCCAGACGCCCGCCCAGGTACAGAGGCATCCGTCACACCTTTGTCCACTCGGCCAAGGATGCGGCTGTCCTGCGTGCAGAGGTTGCTGTCCTACTGGCGAAGGAAGCAATCGAACCTGTCCCTCCAGCCGAGATGAGGTCAGGGTTTTACAGTCCTTACTTCATCGTGCCCAAAAAGAGCGGTGGGTTGAGACCCATCCTGGACCTACAGCCTTTGAACCGGTCCCTTCTCAGGCTGCCGTTCAAAATGCTCACCCCGAAGTGCATTCTAACTTGCATTCGGAGCCAGGATTGGTTTGCAGCCATCGACCTGAAGGATGCGTACTTTCATGTCTCGATCTTGCCTCGACATAGACCCCTTCTTCGGTTTGCTTTCGAGGGTTGAGCATATCAGTACCGGGTTCTCCCATTTGGCCTGTCCCTCTCTCCCTGTGTCTTTACGAAGGCCGCGGAGGGTGCCCTCTCCCCGCTGTGGCAGATGGGCATCCGCATCCTCAACTATCTCGACGACTGGCTGATAATAGCTCACTCGAGGGATCAGTTGTGCATGCACAGGGACCTGGTGCTCCGGCACCTCAGCCATCTGGGCCTTCAGGTCAACCGGGAAAAGAGCAAACTCTCCCCAGTGCAGAGGATCTCTTTTCTCGGCATGGAGCTGGACTCGGTCGAAATGACTGCCCGCCTCACCAGCAAGTGCGCACAGGCCATGCTGAGATGTCTGCACCTTTTCAGGCACAAAACAACGGTCTCTCTCAAAACTTTCCAGAGGCTCCTGGGGCATATGGCAGCTGCAGCCACGGTAACGCCGCTGGGCTTGCTTCATATGATACCGCTTCAGTGTTGGTTACACGATCGAGTCCCGAGATGGGCATGGCACCGTGGCACTCTCCAAATTAGCATTTCCCCGGAGTGTCGCCACCTGTTCAGCCCGTGGTCAGACCCTGCCTTCCTACGGGCGGGAGTCCCTCTAGGACAGGTGTCGAGGCATGTCGTGGTCCTGCAGTCAGACCTAGATGCGGAGTAGCTCCTGACTGTGCTCCTACTGGGTCTCCTTCGCCCAGTAGGTTGTGGCTACAAATCTCAATATTCCATGGTCAGCCAAATGTCCGTGTTTCCCTTCACTTATATCCATAATCTTATCGATATAGTGCATTATTCAATTCCACATGTAGAAGATGTTAACACCTGCTTCAGTAACAACTGGCAGCCCTGTGGGGCCCCCTATTCGGCCCCCAGGGTGTTGGGAAGGTTACGTGCAGACTCCTCTGCTGACAAACAGAAACAAAAACATCTCGCTTGTCGGCACGGGGGTCTCCGCTTAACGCTGTCTCAGAGTCGTGGCCTTTTCCATGGGGTTCCCATAGGGAACGTCAAAGTGATTCGACTGAAAGGGTAACGTCTAGGTTACGAACGTAACCCACGTTCCCTGAAGGAGGGAACGGAGACATTACCCTCTGTGCCACGACGCTGGGGTCGCGCTGACGCCGGTTTGGCTCCTCAGCAAAAACCTGCAGGTGCACTGCATCCATGCCCTCTTATACTCACGTAGTGATGAGGTGCACCTGGATGCAATCTGTGCATGCCAATTTTCATTGGCCTTTTCTTTGAAGTTTAAAGGCGATTGGTCTCTCAGGCGAGTTCCCATAGGTAATGTCTCTGTTCCCTCCTTTAAAACAAAACCTAGACATTTGTTTTGCTTAGTTTTCTTAGATCATGTCTCATCTTGCCTAAGGCACGACAGGTGGCCCATCACTAGAAAATAGGTGCATGACGCTCCTGTATGTTTGTGTTTTAGGTATGGTTCTGTTCTTTGTGGTGTGGGTGAAGCGAAGGGAGAAGGAGCGTCAGACGAAACCCTTATTGATCGACCCTGAGGATGACGTCAGAGATAATATCCTGAAGTATGATGAAGAGGGAGGAGGAGAGGAAGACCAGGTCAGTGTCACACACGTCATGTTATCGATTTTCAAATCAAGGCTTTTTTGAAATTTTCAATGGTTTGCTGCTTTTTTGTCAGTTGCAAGAGCATTTCTGACCTTGTTTCAGACGTGACCTGGTATATTTTTATTTCTGTTGCAGGACTATGATCTGAGTCAGCTGCAGCAGCCCGAGTCTCTAGATCACATAATGAGCAAGCCTGCAGGTGTGCGGAGAGTGGACGAGAGACCCGTTATCCTAGAATCTCAGTACCCTGTCCGGCCCACGGTGCCACACCCAGGGGACATCGGGGAGTTCATCATTGACGTATGCTCCCTCTGTTTCTCATCATGAAGATAATCTAGTTAGGCCTCAGGTTCAACTAGTGCCTGCAGAGGGGCGTAGAAAGGAAGTGCTGTTTTAATTTGCAACTAGCCATACTTAAAGAGGTCATAACAGTTTTCTTTCCTGATGTTCACTTATAATCATAGTTTATTTTGGTATAAATTGTTTTTAATCAGTAATTTAAGAAAAAGAGTTCTCAATCGTTTCTGCGAAAAATCACTAAATAAATAAAGCCCTGTTTACACTAGTGCGTTTCCGTTTTAAAATGCATAACTTTAGTTTACACTAATCCGGCGTTTTCAAGGTCGAAAAATGACACTTTTGAACATGCTGCAGACCCCGTTTTAGTTTGAAAACTCCGGGGTAGTGTTTCAGTGTAAACAGAGCAAAACTGAGACTTTTGTAAATGATGGCGTGGCTGCCATGTAAACAGTAACATCATGCGTGTTTTTGTACCCATAGATATGTGGTGGTAGATTCCTCATTTGATCGCCCCAAGCACACGTGACATACGTTTTAGGTTGTGTAGTTTAAACAGAGATCGTTTCCAAAATGCAGTGTAAACAGTGTAAACGAGGATCATTTTCGGTCTAAAACGCTGTTTTAAAGCGAAAATTCACTACTGTAAACAAGGCCTAAGATTATAAGTACCTTGTAATGCGTCTTATAATGCTTATCAATTCCATTTTACACTATGGATATTAAACTCAGTTATAGCTATTTACGGCAGGAAATGAAATACAATGTGCACTATACCTTTTAATAACCCTTTATAATGCAATGCACATAAAGTTTTTAAATAGTATAATTGAAAATTAAGTATAATTATGTGCTGAAAAAATGACATGCAAAGTGTGACATATCTTGTTAGAAGTAAGTTTCAGCTACATTTCCCAACTTTGTGCTGCTTTAAGATATGCAGAGTAGCAGGTGAAGCATAAACAGCTTAATTGATAGTATTTATTATTTCGTATTTTCCCATACTACATTTACTGTTTACATTTTAGTTTGTTTTATAACTTTGTTGTGGGATCTTGTTGTTTTTATTACCCTAATTATTTCAATATTTCTATTTAAATACATTTATTTTAGTTTCAGTTTTTGTCATTTTAGTACTTTCAATTAGTTGCCAAGTCTACATTTCAAAGTTTTTGATTGAATATTTGTTTTAATAGATTTGATTTTACCAAAAACAATTTTAATGGTTGGATAGATAGATGTGTTCATCTGATCTGCCTGATGTAATAAAAACAGCAAGAAATGAGTCATTTTTGCAGCTTAGTCTAAAAAAAGGTATTTTTCACTGAGCAGGTAGTTACAGCATGTTTTCATAGTGTATCAAGGTCTTTCATCTCAAACGATCAAGGAAAATTTGATTCCTCCTGATGTGACCCCTTTAAGCACTTTCCAGCAGCGGCTTTCAGATGGCTTTGTATGCGTCTGTTCGAACAGCCTCGTCTCACAGTGTCTCCTTCTCTTGTATTAGGGTCTGCGCGCGGCGGATAATGACCCCACTGCTCCTCCCTATGACTCCCTGCTGGTGTTTGACTACGAGGGCAGCGGCTCCACAGCGGGCTCCGTTAGCTCCCTGGACTCCTCCAGCTCTGGAGAACAGGACTACGACTACCTCAATGACTGGGGTCCTCGCTTCAAAAAGCTGGCAGACCTCTACGGAGGAGGGGGAGAGGACTGAAGGTGGGAACTCGAGGAAGACGGAGGGGAATGGAGAGGGCCAGGAGGGACAATTGGCTTCTCGAATGTTTTATCGAGAAGTCGCACGCCAAGCCTCCAAGTGGGCTGATTATCTCTCAACTAAAGTTCCTCTGCAAGCTACGGAGGCATCGAGAAGGGAGGATATTGCCCTGCAGCCTGCTCTGGACCTTTGCTGCAATCCACAAGTATTTTACGGCTTTTTACAATATTTCGCGTTGTGGTTTCTTCAGTGTTGTTTTGTCACTCCTCTCGGACCACCTAGAGGCTCAAGATTGAATCGAGTTGCGACAACGAATTCTCAGCGTGCGGGAATCAAAAAGAAAAAAAACGAGTGCGCACGCTCGTTTATTCCGTTTGCTTTATCACTAAAGAGAGTTCCACACACACTTTTTCTCTCAACTTGAATTTCAGTAGAACAGAAGCACTGTTGTTGATAAAGTGCCTTTTGTGGTGTGTTTTGTATCGGACTCCTGCAATCTCAGGGTCGGTTGCCATTTCGAAAAGTTTCTTCTGTTGGGCACACACTCCCCCCGTTCCTGTCTGCTCCTCTTGACTACCTTTTGCTTTCCTTTCATCCCTGCATTACCGGTGCAGAACGCCTCTTTGACTACTACGTGGAAAACAAACAAAGGAAACAGAGAATGTTTTGTCAAGACTTTTGTTGATAAACACAGGACTCATTTTCCCTTCAGAAATCTTTCTCCCTTGAGAAATTGGAGCATATGAAGTACAGTGATCCAATTCGAAAAATCTTTTTTTTTTTTCTTTAGGTTTTTGGGGGTTTTTTTTAACTTGACCGACCACGACCATATAATGTTATGTTGTGTAATGGTTGTGTAAAAAATCAAGGTCTTTATTTTAAAAGAAGAAAAAATATTATTGGAGAATGCCTTTTAGCTCATACTCTTGCCTGCCTTGTACGATTTTGTGTTGCGTTTCCGAATTGCAAAGGTAATTTAGGCATGACAAGTTGCCAGACAGTGAGACTAAAAGTGATGGCTGAAGAAACCCGACTCTAAAAGGATTGCATCAGAAGAAACCTTCTTTTTTGTCTTGAACATTCCCCTTTTCTAACTTTATAAGTTGATTAAAATATTATACGTGCATGACTTCTTTCAAAACAATGTCTCAGATCTCTCGCACTTGTTCCTCTGTGGTCAGAATGTGAAAAGTAGTTGGCAAAGAATATACACCATACGGAATAAATATAATCTGAAAAAAATAAATAAAAAATAAAAAACAAAAAAAGATTCAAAAATGTTTAAAATGCTGTAAAATACTTATTTTTGAAGTATTATTTGAAACAATTGCTGCTCTACAAGTTCCGAGTTGGGCTTAATGACAGTGTCTGGGCTCAGTTTGGTTTTAATGTGTGTGAATGTGTGTGAGTGTGAGTTTGTCGATATCCTGTCGGATTTTTTAATTCTCTTTTTATATGTTTTTCTTTTGTATTTTTCTCTTAAGTTTAACGTTTATTGTTTGGCTTTGGGAAATGCAGCAGTGTTCTTTTTGTCTTGTCATACTGAAGAAAGTCTGTCTCGTACGTTCTGTCCTTGGATAAGGGTCTAAACCTGCATTGCAGAGAAGCTTACAATCATGCCTGCTCCGCCATTGAGTGTAACTGATTTCTGTTTCCATTCAACTCAAATATTGGATGTGCTTTAGAGAATAAACAATCACATTTTTTTGAAAAAAAAAAAAATAATAATAATAATAATGAAAAATTCTCACGTCTCTGTCCTGTCCGTGACAGGTTCATGTCTCTTTTCTTCTCTCTCATACTTCCATGTTTCTTTCAGCTGCTTGTCATAATGTTTTCCGGGCATGAGTGAGCATTGCATTATGCCATCAAGTGATAATTGAATTTAGCTGATATATCGAGTATGGGATTTCTGATTAAGCCATAAAGTCATGCCATTTTTAAATGGCAGTGTGATTATCATTAGAACTTCTGGATTTCCATGCATTACCATTAAATTAACATTGACTTAACATAACTTTGGATGACTGCTCCTCCTACACATTTGCCTTCAGAAGCATTAATAATGAAGCACTCTGTCCAGTGATGACAACACAAGTTTCCTAGATTTTTCACATGTATTTAAATGAGCCATGAATTTCTGTCCCATGACCCAGTGAAAGGTCAGTGTACTCAAAGGGCATATGGCATAATTAAAACATAAAGCCCATCACTAATGACGAATCTCTGGGAGTGGATTAACGCTAAAGACCATAAAAATGTATGAAATTACAATTGGGTAATGAGATTAAAAATATTATAAAAGTTAATACTTTCTCTATCTCTTCTTCTTTTTTTTTTTCTTTTTCTTTTTTTTACGTCAACATTTATATGATTCTTTCTTTTTCCTTTAATAGGACTATAAGTTAAACCTTATAATTGTATTAATTTCTTGATATATTGCTTCTTTTGCAAATAATTGCATATAAACATTTGCAGAGAAAAACAAAGATATGTCCATATCATAAACCTATCATCTTGCTGTGGAATTTGTCCATGTATCCAAGGTACACTTAGGGATTGTCCACTCAGGACAATATTTTTACATTTTTAGTATTGTATGTTAAAATGCGTTAAGACAAACAACTTTTTATCTGATGCAACTTACTGTTTTAATGCATCTTACAGCCTAAGCATCACAATAAAAACACTTCAGTTTTAAATGAGCAATAAACTAAAGGGAAGGTCAAGAGAGTTTGGTTGGGATTCTCTAACCTCTAAAGCATGCCACAGCTCTTTTGGTTTTGATCTCTTTTATTAACCTCGTGCCCGTTTTAAAGACAGATTCATACTGACAGTTTATCAGTGCTCTTCCATTTGTTTCAATCAGTACAACTCCAACTCGCAGCATCCCTCTCTCGCCGCATCTCTGTTACCCTTTGCATACTAATGATGAATATGTTCTGTTTTATCTATTCTTCATGTACCAAAATTGTGCATGAGTATCTCTGTGTGGTTTCAATAAGTCAAGTCACACAGAGAGAGTGAACCGAGACACCAGAGAGTGTGAGAGCTGTAGGGGATTGGAACTCTCTGCGGCCGTGTCTATCAATTAGTGCTCTGATTAATCCCTTGCTTTAATCTCATCAAGCAGAACACTGCTAATTACCCACAGATGAGAAAAGAGAGGGATGAAGAAAGAGCAAAACTATAAGAGCATGTGTCATTAGATGCAAGAAGGGGTGGTAATAGAGGAAAAGAGGGAGGAGAGGAAAGAGAGGAGCAATAAGAAAAGCAGAGAGTGATCATACGAGATGGCATCTTTGGGATGAGACGTTGAAAATCTAGGCTTCTCTTTTATGGAACACAAATAAGTTTGAATAATGTACTGATGGAATGTACAGGCTCAGATTTAAGCCATGTTTTGTACAATTTAATGGACTAAAGCGCAAATCTTCTGTACTAGTTGTACTAAAGTATTATTATTATCATTTTAATGTAAAAGAAAATGTTGGAAACTAGTTGCACATCGGGGTTTTTTAGGTTTTCATAGCTTAAACTGTCACTGTTACAGGTCATGAAAGGTTCATATTTTGGTTTTGGGGTGCCAAATAACAGGCTGATATGCATGCAAGGTCAAAAAACGCTTTCATTTTCTTATAATATGACTTTGTGCAAGGACTTCCAAATGATTCGTTCAACTATTCATTTTTCTAAACCTCTCCGGTGAGAGGTTTTAAGCAGCACCTAGTGGCAAAGAATGAATTTGCATTTTCATTCAGACCAACGCAAAAACACTAACAAGTGGGCTGGCAATATGTTTATATTTAATGTTAAGGTCAACATGAAACGGCTTAGGACTCGTTTTAAAAACGACTCATTTCAATGATTCATAGTCGACTTTATTTTAAGGATTTTCAAATGATTTTCCTGTTTTTTAACTTTCGGTATCACTCTTATTAACACTGACAAATAAACATTAAAAAGCTTAAAAAGTTCCTAATATGTGGCTTATAAACATTATGGGGAAGGGGTCAAGCATCTCAAGCAACCAACGCGCAAACTTTGCGCAAGATGGTGAACGTCTATGTCAGAGATTTTGTGGTTCCTGTAGTGAAAAACATAAGAATAATCTCATTTAAATCTCTGCTACTAAAAGAAAGAGAGATAACAAATAGCCTGCACAAAATATTACTACATACTGTTTTTATTTTATTCGTCTTGTCATGATACAATTGAAAAAAGGTTGTATTAGTATAGTCAAAATATTAAATTCGTTTAACGTTAAAGATATAGCAGAGAAAAAATAAATAGGCTAAATATGGCATCTGTCATTTAAAAAGTACAAGAAAAATATTAACAAATTCGAGTTCAGCGTCCATCTACACTTTGCTCCATCCTTATTCTGGTCTGCCACTCATAGATAACCTGCCTGTTCTGTCTGAGGGCCTACTCTGAGCATCACCGCACACGTGCTGCGGGCAGACCTTGCAAATAAAACGCGTGGTGCATGCGTGCAGTTCAGGCATAACAACCCTGAATGTAGGCTGTACCGGTGGTCAGTAAGAATAAAGCGCAGATAAGCTGCTCTGAAATGATGTCGGGAACATTAAACCGCCCGTTCCGGTGCAAACTACACCATAGTTACCGCGTTTTATTGATACAAAAATATTTGTAACAACATTCAATGAGTAAGCTTGTCCTCATGCATGATGCGGGGCAATAATTTCATGTATTTTGTTAATAAAAGTAATCTAGTAATATAGGCCTAAAAATAAGAAGAATGTAACAGGCCTACCTTAACTTGAAATGTTAAATCCTCTTAATACTGCAATTTTTTTTATGCTTATCTCTGGCTATTATAACATGATTCCATGCAAATCAGCAGGGAGGTTGCTCCTGATTGCTTGCCCGTGTGGAAATAGTTATGTATTGTACAAAAACAAAAAAAAAATTAAATTTTTATTAAATTGAAAAAAGAAAAAAAACCAAAACATCTTTCTCTTTTTTCCTAGGCTATATTCGTTCATAAATTACATTACATTGTAAGTCTCATATTTGGCAGTTGACTTTAGTATATTATTAATAACAGCAGCATATGAGAAGTTTAATACCACAGAAAAAAGTAAAATGTGCCTTTTTCAAAGCTGCTGTATATAAAAAATTGATAGCAAAAGTTTAGACGTTCATTACTTTCTTTAAATTTAATTATTTTTTTTAGCACCCCCTCTGAACTGTTAAGCCCCCCCTTAGCAAACCCAACAAAAAAATCCTGGAGCCACCACTGCACTGCACAAAAGGTCATTTTCAAAAAATACATAATATAAGTACTTTAAAATAAAGGACTAAATCCATACTAAGAATAATAGTATTTTTAGAATGTATTTTCAGGGTTTGAAATTAACACCCACCAAAAAATAAAACAGCTGTAATGGGTAACGCTGTCATATCACTAGCCGATTTGGCATGTTGCGTTTTGTAAATTATGTTCACTCAATGTCTTTTGGAAGTTTATGCAAGCCAAATCTACATATGTTAGGGCAAATACTGAACTCGTGACACAGAATGACAGTATTGAGGATATTGCAAAAACCAAATAAAACAGAGAACACAAACAAACACGGAGGGATGAAATTTGTTTAGAGTAACATAGTGCATGAGCGCATTTACAGTGCTTTAAAATAAGGGGGCAGAAAATATATTTACATCATTTCATAATAATATGAAACATGTTAATATGTTAATCGATATAAAAAATCAGCATAGTTACAAATGGAATATTGATTCTATACAACAGTTCAATAAATAATAGGTTAACTTACGTTTTAAACACTATATTGGCTGTTCTTGCTCTATTTTTATAAGTCATTCTAAACACAACCACAGCACTGTTTTGAGTCTCTGAGCAACACCACGGTGTCTCGTTCCTGAATGAATCAACTGTTCAAATGATTCGGTTTAATCGCAATGACTTACTGTGACTTACTTCCACCTACTGGCGGTTGTAATTTTTACATTAAAAGCATCTTTCCATTCTAAATAATTTCATATCAGTATTCAGCATGTTTAAAATATCAAAACATTATTTATTATTTTAAATGGTTATTTTCCTTTTTGTTGTTGTTGTTGCTGTTTTGGCTGTAAAAGAGTAAAAAGGTTCATTTTAATCCCTGTTTGCAGTACAAAATATAACAATATTAATTAAAATGAGCAATATTAGTAAACATTCCAGAGTATATTTGTACTAAAGGTACAATTCTGGATTGTGGAGTGTATAGGAATAAATATACAGAGATGTAGACAGAGATCAGTGGAAATATCTGATGAATACCGCAATCACAATTAGGAATTCCTGAGTACTTAAGAAGCAATCAAACTGATTTGTGAACAAATCAACTAGTCTAGTTTTTAAATTGAATTTAGTAATCATTGTAATTACACAGAAAAGAAAAAAAAAAATCTTATTTTGAAGACAAGAAGAAATAATGTCCTACAGGTTGAAATGACATGAGAATGAGTAAAAGATGATAGAATTTTCATTTTCATCTCTTAATAGCAGCTCCTGTTTTTAGTAAAGGAAAGTGTTTAAATGAAGCCAGCTATATAAGATGAATTTTCTCGGTTCTCAGGCAGCCAAGCCATGGCGGCAGAAAAAAATATAGTAAGGCACTGATGGATTGTTCTTTCGCGAATACAAACTTAACAGGTGGCTTGCGGCCAATGCTGTGTGTTATTAATAAAGTTTGCCCTTTCAAATGCACTTAAACATATTTTTCATCTACTCAATGAAGGCCTAGATTTCCAAGGCCATGAACGAGAACAAATCAATTTGAAAATGATTTGGACAGTGTACATGTGCCTGCGTACATTATTGAATAGGGTGTCTTAATTGAATGTTTACAGGTAAGTGCTGAGAGCATCCTGAACAAACAAAATCACTCTACAGCTACGCTTTGCTGACTCAGCTCTTCTATTGTGAGATGCAAGTCAACCACAGAAAGTGTTTCAGCTATGTAAATGAAATGAATACAAAAGAGCCTTGCAGTTTATCTGTCAGTGTCTGCTGTAATGGCCATCCATGTTTCACTAAAACATCATTCAGCATTATAAGTACATAAACTGGGAAGTAGATTGTAATATTTCATCAGCTCACTTATAGTATATGCAGTAAACAATGAAGATAGCATGCCAGTCTTAGACATTAAATTATTATCGAACACAATTTAGGTGCTTATATTTGGCAACTGGTAAATGTTTTGCTAACGTAGCATCGAGATGGGTCTAGTCACTACTAGGGTGATGTTTAAATCCTGATTCAGCAACATGACAATCCAAACAAAAGTCAAAATGCAGCTTTAGCAGAACTCAGAAATCCCTCTGGGATGCTAAAGTTGGTTCTGCCCATAGTGGGCGTGTCTCAAGAGAGACAACTAATTGGCTGTGGCCAAAACACACGGTCTCCGTGGATCTGGATTCTGCTGGATATATATATATATATATATATATATTCAACTGGAAGGTGTCACACTGTTCTATTTCAATAGTATAATTTTGCAGAGTCTGATGAATTGCATTTTTTGTTTTTGTGAGGCGGTGAGCGATTTGTCAATGGCCCACAAAAGTCAGGTTTGCTGAGTTTCCGGAATCAGTAGAAAAAGTCTTCATAGAAACAAAATGGTGTAATCTGGGAATCATATTAGCCGTGTGAAGTTGTACAGTAGGAAAACTAAGTTTTAAAATGAGGGTGATAGTTGCTAGCTGCTTATATACACACATAGCTTATATGCACACCTGTATCTGCAAAAGAATATTAATTATCTTGCAGAAACTTTAACACTGATGGATTTTATTGTTTTTTGAATCCCCTTCAGGGGGCTGAAAGTTCACACAGAATTTTAATATGTGTGGGTTTTGTTTTAGGAGCTGCCACTGAGTCATCCAAATGTGAATCTTATTAGCATGATTACAGGTGGAAGAACATTTCTGAATGGTCTGATGGTTGATCAGAATAAGTTTTAAAACCTGAAAGTAGTCATTATGAGAAACCGTGTCTCCTGAATCAGTGCTTTTCATTGCTAATATTTTAGTTTATGCAGTGTATACTTTATGAATATCAAAAAGCAGTCTAAACGAAGTAGGACAAGCATTTAGGAGATAAGCTGACTCATAGGCCAGGCAAAGCACCTTTGGATGTACTATACAGTTGAATGTGATACAATCATTTTCTGTCCATGGAACTGCAATGAGAAATCAGTTTGCTCCCTGCATATCCAATATTCATATGGACAATTTGGAGCAAGCAAGTATCTGGAGCAGTTTGCAACCAACATCCTAATTTAAGAAAAACCTGCCTTACAATGCAGACTGTGCATGAATACTGAGGCGGATACAAAAATAACAACTGGCTCATTTTACTAGTGCAATTACAAAACACTTTTGTCTTTGTGATCTTTCATCAAAATGTCAATTTGAATTATGAATTTGAAATCATATTTCTCTATTTAGTTGACGTCATCAAATTCTTTTTTCGGCCCCTGCCCGCCAAAGATTTTCAATATCAAGAAACTTCACAATTCCTTTAAGTTCTACTTTTCTTCTCATTGAGCATTATTTTTCATGCAGAAATAAATAAATCACATTTTGTTGAGAAAAATGTGAAAATTGTGTTGACTTTAAAGCTCTAAACTGAGGGCATACACTTCTCAAAAAAATGAGAGTGACAAGGATTTGGGACAATACTCCAAAAATGATCAGTCTTATCCCTTTTGTGACCACCTTTCATCTACGGTCTAATTATAACAGTTATTTAAGTCAGGCATAGTACTTTGAAGTAATAGCCGTGGTTCGAGAGGAACACAAGGTCCTCTAGTTCATCAATTTGGAACAGACAACGAGTACAAAAACACAAACAAGACTAATCACTTTAGGAAAATACATCCACAAAACCTCTGCTCTGTATCCCTTATTTTCTGTTTGTAGTTTTGAGAGACCCTTAAGTCCCATTTAGCTCAAAAAAAAAAAAAAAACCCAGGACTGACTAAAACAGGGCAATACTTCTTATTTTTGTACGAGTTTTAGACTTTCATTATCTGTAAAGAATGGATTCTAAACAAACTCAAACTTCTTTTTTAAACATTATGTTCTTGTTGACCCCCAAACACAAGTAGCATCATGTAAGTATTCTGAGCAGTGCTTTGTAGTAATACAGAGTATTAAAGCTTCAGTTATATATGTCCTCTAGCTTTTAATTAGGTTGTAAAATTTTAATTGATAATACCTGATAAATTAACACTCTTATTTACATTTACATTAGACTGGTGAGGAGAATCTGGCTACTGTGAGTCCTAAGAAGTAAAATGATTGAGAACGTAAATGATTGATATTGAAACTGCATACCAATTTTCCTAATGGACTGAACGAAATTATTTAAAATTTCATGGATTATGGGGTAAGAGACTATTTTAGGACTTCAATTATTAAGCAATTATAAAAACCCATTTTAACTCAAATTTCATGAAATTCAAGCAATGTTCAAGCATTTCAGTGTTAATTTGGTTCTGTCATGCTGCATAGTGTCATGCATTTACTCTCATGGGCATTTGTGGAAAATTGACAACATGTGGTTTGTATATACACAGGTAAGCACTGATTCTCTATAACCGCCATGAAGCTTAACCCAATCCTATTGTTGGGTGTGTGTGTGTGTGTGTGTTTTCTTTTCACAGGTGATATCCAAAGATTGTGGATACAAATTCGTATTCCTAATTGTGAATAAGATAAACCTACTTGCACATCAACATAATCCTATGATTAACTATGTGACCCTCCAGTAAAGTCTGAAACATTTTGCTCTTTATTTGTGACCCCTATAGTGAACAGCAGCTGTTGGACATTGGCAACGCAGCTAAAGCAGCGGCACGTGACATGCTCAGATGTGTGGCATCATCCAAATGAAAATATCCTGTTTATCCTTCCAGCAGAGACGCAGCTCATTAGACAGATAGAAATCAGCAAATGTACAGATTTGCTGTTTACACTCAATGTCAAATCTTCAAGTTTCCATCCATTACAGACAGAAACATCGAGCAGGTGCTCATTTGCAGTTGCCTGTGTGTCCTGAAAGCACCATCCTGAGAGAATTTTCTTCATTTGAAGTATAAATTCAGCAGCAACTTTGAGAGTGGATAACGATTGATTGTCTGTGTGCTTGCTTGTTTCTGCTTGTTTGTGTACGTTGCATCTCCGTTAATGGCTCCTTTTTATCTGAGAACAGTGGGATCCATTAAATGGGACCAAAATAACAGTGGAAAGGCACAGCGTTTTTATTTTTTTTCCCCTGCACATTGTTGATGACAGAGCCTTTTCCTGCAGGTCAGTGTTTTGATGGCGAATAAAGACAGCAAGCGAGACATTTAAAAGCTTTCAACTTGTTTGTGCTGATTGTTTGGACCTCTGTCTGGAGGAATAATCACAAATCAACATGTTTTGATGCATTATGTCTTAAAAATATCAATTCCAAACATAATTACAGACCGAAACTGTCAATTAATAGAGAAATTAGCGCAAAGGGTTGATGGATGGTGTTTGGTTGTATTCACAGGCTGTACGCTGTCGAATCTAAACTTGAGAAGTTTGTCAAAATTGCATTAGGAAAGTGCTGAGCACACACTAAAATATGATTTATTCCTAGTATGTTTTGGCTGTGAAATGTATTTGGCTCTAGCTGGAACTGCAGCATTTGAAAGAACAAGCTGTTACAGTGTCTCATCAATAATATATCTTCTGAAAATCTATGTATTAGGGATCGGAACATCACAACACACAATGATGGTCACCGAGCTGATGAATCGGGACAGAATTTAAGGAAGCATATAAATGTGAACTTCCTTGCTCACGGCCTTGTTCAAAGATGCAACAGCATGCTGGTTTTGATCCGTTGAGATCTGTGCTGAGGGAGGCCCTAGGCACAGGATTCTTGCTGATGAAACTGTGGTAGTTGTAGAAGACTCCGGCTCATCAGGGTGGAAACATTCTCCGGTCCAGTAAATGTAATTTCTCCTTTGGGTCATTGCCCGACGGCAGGACTGCTGAGGTGGTACCTTCAACACGCTCTCATGCAGAAAAGCAACATTTTCTTGATAGATTCCTCTTTATTACAGAAACCCTGTTTCATCTTTCTTTGGAGCTTTTGCTTTGATAACATTACAGCACAATCTTGGTGTTGCACGACTTAATTTAAGCGCATGCTGCATGTCTCTCAGATACTTAATTGCTATTTATAATGTGTAAAACTTTTACATTAGCACTACAACTGAATGCCTTTAATATTATACTATTAGCAAAAGCAAGGTAAGATTATTATTATTCAATATTCCATGCTATGCAACTCATTTTTCAACGCAAAAGGAAACCATTTTTTGTGAATGTGTGAGACCTGTAATATTTTCACTTTTTAAAATGACTGCTTTCTGTTTAAATATATTTTAAAATATAATGTATTCCTGATTTCAAATCTGAATTTTAAGCATAATTCCTCCAGTAACACAATCCTTCAGAAATCATTCTAATATTCTGATTTATTATTAATATTATGTTGAAAAAATTTTCAGCTTTCTTTGAAGAATAGAAAGATCAGAGGAATAGCATTTATCTGAAATAACTCGAAATCACATTTGAATTAAAAATAGTCACATCCATGCTAGCAAATAGGTGGACAGAAAATACTAGACATAACAACTTTAAAGGTTTTGTCAGGCAAAGGCAAATACATGTTCACTGCAGTCAATTAAATGTTTTAGACAACACAAAAATCACAGATTTTTAGTACGGTTGAGATGAAAGAAATGAATCTTGTCTAAACAGAGTAAAAAATAACTACCCTTCATGACCTCAGACTGAACTAAAGTTTTTTAAACGGAACACAAACAGTTAGAGACAGCAGCTTCAACATTTATTAGACAAAATGCTGCAGACCTGAGACCCTTTGACACAACACAAAATATATTTTCATACTGATGTTGATGTATAAAGTAATTGTAGCAGTTCTGATGAATTTAAAGAACTCGAGTATTTAAAGCAAAAGGGCAAAGCGTTAAAGGAATTGTTCACCCAAAAATGAAGATTATGGCATATTTTACTCAACCCCAAGCCATCCTAGGTGTATATGACTTTCTTCTTTCAGACGAACGCAGTCTGTTTTTAAAAATGTATCCTGGCTCTTCCAAACTTGGTAATGCTGGTGGATGGTGTCCATGATTTTGAAGATTTTGAATATATCCAGAAAAATAAAAATAAAAATATTTCTAGTTTTAAAATTATAACCTAAATAACGTCTGTATGGAGTCATACTTCGAGTCAGAGGTCAGCCAAGACGATATAAAAAAAACATTGATCTGCTTCAGAGGACATGTGATAACCTCCCCGTCAGTTTTCCGTTTTACAGAGCTTCAAATCATGGTTACCATCCACCAGCATTACCAAGCTTGGAAGAGCCAGGAGGATACATATTTAAAAAACTCAGACTGTGTTTGTCTGAAACAGGGGTGTCAGACTGGAGTTTCTGGAGAACCAGGGCCCTGCAGAGTTTAGATGCAACCTTATAAACACACCTGATCCAGCTAATAAATGGAATAGGATGGATTGGGGTTAAGTGAAATATGCTGTAATTGTCATTTTTGTGTGAACTATTCCTTTAAGGCAACTTTAATACTTTCCGTAAATTATCATTATTATTATCCATGTCGTTAACAAAATTATTAGCTGGTATCAAAAGGTATGGATACAGCCTCTATGCCATCACTCCTCTCTCTGAAATTATAGGAGCGTATCCTCTATAATTGAGCAAATACAGGTGAAAGCAAATACGGCCGAGAGAGCAGCTGTTGAGGTGGGTCTCATAAATTGAAGTTGACGTAGCTAAAACGAACACATGCACAAAGAGAATGGAACATAATCGCTCTGAGCACGTCTAACAGCGATTCCAATGCAAGCTGCTGACACAAGCAATCTTACATCACAGCCACGAAATTCATACAAAGACAAGACCGGACCCTGATGCAATAAAGCGGTGCGGCAATGACCTCTGTGTACCAATCAACTGACAACTTCAGTTTCATGACATTGACGAGTCTGTAGTTGCAGGCAAACGTATACTATGCCGGATGAGAAGACACAACAGGGGAGATCCCCTTTTATGAGGGGCTGTATAGGCCATAATTATTGAAAAACCTCTTACGTACACTAGTGAAATGAAAAATATTGATCAACCTTACTGAAATTCCTTATGCATTACTGAAATACTTTTACACACACCAGTGAAATAAAAATAAAAAAATCATCAACCTTACTTAAATTCATTCATTTACTCATTCCCATAACCTCTTACATACATGAGTGAAAAGTTTCCTTAGTGAAATTTACTCATACGCACTACTAAAAAACCTCTTACAAACACTAGTAAAAACATTCATCAACCTTACTGAAATTCATTTATACTGAAAAAGCCTGACTTAGTTACACACAAACCCGCCCCACAGCCAATTCTAAAGATTTCATTGGTCTGGATTTTTTTTCTCTGGCTAAATGCTTTCTAGCCTCTGTAAACTGAAAAAGGAAAGTGTGGTTGCTAGGGTTACCAGAATGATTTCTGGGGTCATTGCTAGGCTAGGTTACTTGGGGTGGTTGCTAGGGTGTTGCTATGTGGTTGTTAGGGTACTTGCTAGGATGTAACTATTTGGTTGCTAGGGTAACCAGAATGATTGCCAGGGTGGTTGCTAGGGTGTTGCTATTATGTTGCCAGGGTACTCTGGGAGGTTGCTAGGCTCATTGCTATGTGGTTGCTAGGGAACCCAGGGTGGTAGTTAAGGTGTTGCTATGTGGTTGGTATAGTGTTGCTACATGGTTTTTAGGGCAGTTACTATGGTACCCAGGATAGTTGCAAGGGCCATTGATAGGCAGTTGCTAGTTGTCATAGATCATTACTCTGGAGTTTTATAGAGTTCTTAGCATGTTCTTAGCAAGAATTAGAACTTGGCTATTTACTGCTAGCATGACTAACATGTTTGAAGTCCGGTTTGCTAGCTCGAGTCAGAAGAACCAACTACTATGTCTTTCAATATTCTAATGCAAAGATATAGGTCTTGCTTAAAGGTTGCTAGGGTACATTGTTTAGTTGCTAGCGAGCAGCTTGGCAGCTGACAATGATGACACTCCAATGACTGCGTCTTAGTATAAATGATATTAACAAACCCACATGAATCTATGACTTTCTGATTTAAAAATATGTCTATTTTGGTTTGGGTTCCTAGGGTGATTACCCTGATAGCAACCACCCCAAGTACCCTAGCAACCACCCTAATTCCATTCTGATTACCCTAGCAACCGCCTAGACATGATTTATAATAATTAATATAATTTTAGAATAATTTCACTCGTGTATGTAAGAGTTTTTTTTAGTTATGCGAATAAATGAATGAATTTCAGTAAGGTTGATGAAAGTTTTCACTGGTGTGTGTAAAAGTATTTCAGTAGTGCATATGAATAAATTTCAGTAAGGTTGATCAATGTTTTTCATTTCACTAGTGTACGTAAGAGGTTTCTCAAATTAATTCCGGCCCATACGGCTCCTCACAGATCTTTGTAACAGTAAGATTTAGGCTTCCTAACAGCAGCGAGACAATAGTCGGGTTACTACTGCTCCACCCAATCAAACCTAAAGTCTGTGTGATTTCTCCTCCGCCAGCCGCTGTTTACACAGAACATTCTGTGAGATGTAGCTAGGCAACCAGTCAGCCTCTGCCATCCCTCTTGAGAGGGAGCTTATGTGGGCTTAGCTCTAGAGGAACAGTGGCCCTTTGCAGCGAAGAAGGGAATTACCATGGAAAACACTGGATTGCGCCCGCACACAAAGGGCAAAAGAAGGGAGGCTGACGTGGCAAAGGTTTTCTGCCGCGCGGGATAGACCGACATCATTAGTCGTAGTCAATTTTGTTCCGAGTCGCTAAATCTACGCGATGCAGTACAAGGCGGTTCGGGATACAAACTGAACACTTTCTGACCTTTGACTGAACGTGCAGAACTTTAGATTTCCGGAACGAACTACTTGTAGCCTAAAAGCATTAACTCAGCTCTTGCCATCTTGCCTTGCCAACTGTCATGAGTTTAACACTTAAACCTGCTTATATCCAGGAGGGACGACTGTGAATGTAGCTGGATAAGTCTGAGAGACAAAGTCCAACAATGAAGTGTTTCATTTATCCACACAGCTCTCATTTCGACAGGGAAGATAACCGTAGCTCCACCATTAAGCTGTCACTGAACAACCAATAACTGGCATAAGTCATATAGCAGTCAGAACATGTCCTTTTAAATGAGGAACGTCTGAATGGTTATTTGTGTGCAATTATTATTCTTTTACAGCAAAAAAATTAGCATTCATTTCTAGCAGAACCAAATGTAACGTCAGATGAACGCAGGTCTACAGTGCCATCTAGTGCACAACAAGAGAATAACCACGTGATGTCCGATTCAAGAACGAATGGTTCTTTTGAACTAATTATTCATTTATTCAGAATCATTCGTTTGAATCAATTCGCAACGCGTTTGTAAAGATTAGTAAAACGTTGCGGCAGGGTGACCACGATCATAAAATCAAGCAATAAATGCTAAAACTTTCATAAAAGTAATAAAACTTTCATGATTCAAACGAATCGAGTCATTTGAACCGGTTACTTAAAGTGAACTGTCCTATTTGTTAAAATCAAACTAGCAATCAGGGATTCTTATAAACATTAGCAATTATAAAACCACACCACCAAGGTTTTATAGAAACTTTGTCCACTTTTATTTCTTAAAACATCTTTATAAAAACACAAATATAAAATGAATGGGTAGTTCCACTGTGAATTCTTTTTTTTTTTTTTTTTTTTTTTTACATAAGTAATTTGCACATTACAAAGCCACCTTCTATGAAAAACATGATATATAATTGCAATATTCTTTTAACACAATTTATGAAGAGTAAAATCCAAAAGGGGCAGAAAGCTAAAAATAAGGCAAAATAAAAGACAAAGAAAACCAATAAAAAGTAAAAATGAGAAGAGTCAGCTGGAGAAAGGAAAGGAAAATGCATCACTGTATGTTGTGAGTATGTGAGACAGTGACAGAAAGTGTGAAAGAGCGATAAAGAAAGATGCAAAAAGGAATGACAAAGAAGGATAATAACAGCAAAATAGACAGAAAGAATGAGGGATAGAGCCCTAAAGACTGAAATGAGGAAAGGACGTGGGCTATCTGCTATTTGAGAAGGGCTCGGTAGAGCAGTTGTGAGTGGCTGGTGCTTCTCTCGTTCTCTAGACAGAAGAGCAGATCCCTGAGGTTTACACGCGTGATGCGCTGGCGAGTGTACTGCCTCGACGCTCCTGCATTTAAGCCCCCGGATGCACTCGCGCACAAACCTGAGCCCTGTCAACACACACACACACACACATGAACTTTGACAACAATGCTAATCTGTCTGAAAATTATAATACTAATAATGGTATTGGTAGATTGATAAAATAGGAGTAATATTGATAAATAATAAATGAAATTTAATTATATATATATATATATATATAGATAGATAGATAGATAGATAGATAGATGGATAGATTTAGAAATTTAATATAAACATTACATAATGCAATCAAAACATTTTCTCTGAAAAGAGTGAACAATGCTACTGTATATTGTAATATAACAAATATATATATATATATATATAAACTAATATTATAAATGATAATATGACAAAATAGTATATAAATAAAAAATAAACTGCATAAAACAGAAATGCATATTTAAAATTGTAAGAATTTGCTGAAAATGTATCACAAAATCATTTAACTATTTAAATGAAATATTAATTACGATTTTTTTTTTTTTGTGAAAAGTGATGATAATGTCATATTAATATAAATAAACTAAAATAAAAACATGATATAGAATTATTTTTTAAAACACATTAATTTTGTGTTTTTCTCAGCAAAATGTGAATGATAATATGACAAAAAACTATAAATAACATTTAAAATTGTGTAAAACAAATTCTGAACAAAACGGCTGTACGTGACTACGCCTTTAGACTGTCCTATCTGCCATTTGTGACAATCTGAGACCCTTGAAGCACAACCTGACATCTCAAACCTGCCCAGCAGGAGCTAAATGATTTAAAGAGGGCATAAAGAGGGACAGAAGGGGATGAGGAGTAGGGCAGCAGACAGAGATGTTTGATACCTCTGTGTCAGTCCCAAGTGAAGGAGAATCCAGTTTTCTTTTCTTTCTGGGTCCGATAGCCGCCAACGCCGTCAAATTGGCATCTCTCTGTCGAATCTGAGCCAATTCCTGCTGCTGCATCTGTAGCCACACACACATTTATATATCAGCTCTGACCCATAATCAAACACAATGGTCCTCTGACAAGATAAACATCTCAAGTGTGCCATCTTACCTCTTTGGCCTTCTGTTTCAGCCTCAGCTGCTCGGGGTCCTCTTGTCGCGAGCGTGACTGCAAAACATAAACAGCAATTAGGGAGGATCAACGGTGAAAACACAGAGACATCTGCTGGAATCAAATAAATATGAAAAATTAAGGCTGTCAATCAGTGAAAATATTTAATCGTGATTCATTTCGGAGGGGAGGGGTTTCTTTGTTTTGTTTAAGAAAAGAAACAAAAGAATCAATGTATAAATGTGGTCTTTACTCGCTAAAAAAAGACATGAAAGTCTGACATAAATAACGTAGCTTTCTCACACTTACACTACTCTTTAAAAGTTTTGGCATAGTATGATTTAAAATGCTATTTATTTCTGAGATGGTAAAGTTGAATTTAGAGCAGCCATTACTCCAGTCTTCAGTGTCAAATAATCTTTCAGAAATAATTTACATTCTGATTTGGTGCTATTTTTTATTAAAACTGATGGTTTTTGTGTAAACTGTGATAAAATATAAACTACAAAAGAACAGCATTTCTCTGTTTGACTTTTTCCGTAAGAATGAACAAGTCTTCGCTGCCACTTCTTTTTCTTTACTGATCATTTTAATGCACCCTAGTTGAAGAAAATAATTACTTTCAATGTTTTGAACTTTAGCTTACATGTACAAAGATAGACAAAGATAAAGATAGAGTATAAACAGAAATAGGGACAGAGAGAGAGCAAGGGAGATGTTTATTTTAAGTTTGACAAGGCAGGATTAAAAAAGAATCCTGAAACACAGCAAACAGCAATTAAAATCATAAAAGAAATCATAAAAATATATAAATGATTCAATCGTAACAAATTGCAAGCAATTCCTCCAAGCTGATGTTCACATTATTATATTAAATAGTGGTGTTTCATTTGTATGTTACTTTACTTATGCCTAATGACACTGCATTGATAGTGTATTACTTTTTTATTTTTGCATGTTCATTTATATAACTTTCCTATAAAAGCATAGTGTCTGAATAAGCACTCACTTTGAAACTCAGTGCGCTTAGAGTTGTTTCTATGAGCTGTAGTACTGGACCAAAGTGAAGTGAAACAAGAGAGACTGAAACAAATACTGCAGTTTCACTCTCTCCCTGACACACTGAGTCTTGTTTTATTCTCAACATCACATTTGGAATCCATACACTGTGATGCATTGAAAAACAGTGCATCTTGTTTAAAAATAAAATAAACCCATTAATCATAGTTAATGAATCTCAAGCATCAAATCCATTGTAGTTTGTGTGAGAGAGAAAAAAAATCCAATTTTACCACATAGTTTGGAAGACAGAACTTGTTCTAAATTTAAGTCAATGATCAGAAGAACCTCTGGCCAATGGTAGTATTAGAGGTGTGGGTGTGTTAGAGTGTATGGCTCGAGGTGGTTTACTAACCTTAGCTGCCTTCATTAAAATTTCTCTCTCCTGCTCCTCTTTCTTCTGTTTCTCCAACTGGTCAAGTTGCTCAAAGAACTTCAGCTGAGAGCGAACATCCTCCACCTGCTCGTACCGACTATCCTCCTGCGCACACATCATTAACATTACACACAGCCTTACAGGTTCACAACAAAAGCTGACACCCAAAAGAATGAGCGCTTTCGAGACCGAAACCCGCAAAAGCCTCTGGATTTGTAATTTCGATTCTGACAAAAAGGGAAACACATCCAGGGTTCAACAAAGTGTGGTAAAGAAATATAAAATTGTGTTACTATCAACATGCTGTAATGAGCTAGGCCAACCAGGTCAGCAGACTTGCCTTGTAAGTCATGTTCTTTTGCTGGGCGATCAATGAGACCTTCTCTAGAAGGTTTTGCAGTCTCTGCTGAGTGGCATGAGAAACGATGTTCATGACCTCTGGACCCAGCTCTGTCACTCCAAACCTTTGGCCTGACCACATACAGGACAACAACTGTTAGCTCTGGTAAAACAGTACATTGTGGTAAAATTCCAGATTTTTCTGTTACTAGAAGTCTCACCTATCTCTAGTATCTTGTGCTGTAGCATGCTGGCGGAGAGGAAAGCTTCATCCTTACAAGACCGCGTTACTGCACCAACCAGCTCCGAGTTGGTGGCCAGGATACGTGCGCTCTCCTCCGAAAGATTAACGCCTGCCATTGAGGCCACGTCATTAATGTCATCATCATCCCTGGACAGATTAAGACATAGAAGAATATATGTTAGGAAGAGCATGAGAGTTACAAATTTTGCAAAACTATGACTTTCCAAACACTTTTTAAACATGTCCTTATTGCATAACTGCTCTAATGACAATTTACCATATTTTAAAGTATATAAATGCATATAATGGGTCAAAAATGTAAAGGTATGCGTATCAGAAAGCACATTTAATGTACATTAAGTGTCTACTTTTAAGGTTTCAAATAAGTTTTTGGAGAATAAAATGAAATAATGTTACATTGTCATTCAAAAAAAGTTAAAATAACATGTTCATTCTGACTTGTACATATTTAAATACATAAAAGAATAAGCAAGCAAATTCAGTCTTATTGTGCTTTAAATGAGTAAAAAAAGCTTACAGACAAAGGGGGAAAACCTAATATAGTGACAAAATAAAAAAAAATTAAAATTACAACAAATTAGTATTTGGGGTAAAGGTAATTCATCTATTAATGTGTCAGAAATTGATTTTTGTTGTAAATATGCCTGACAAGATTGTTACATGGAATAACAAGTTTAGTAAACTACAACACTTTAAAGTATTATACTTATTTTTTTTTATGGTTAAACCCTTTTTCATCTTTGACCCTAATACATTTGTGTATATACCAATTAATATATTTTAAATAAATCAGTTAATCTTAGAATTCTTACAAATAATTAATCATTTAAAATATTCAGTATGGTGTTACTGTTAACCAAAACTACAACCTTAAAAATAGTTAATAGAAATAAAATCAAATAATCAAATAAAAAATACTAGGAAAAAAAACTAAAGTGTCCAAATGATTAAAAAAAAAGAAATTATATATATATATATATATATATATATAATTTGAATATATATAAAATGAATTTAAGTTAACTAAACCTAGAATGAAATAAAGCTAAACAGAAATACTTATTAAAAGTAAATAAGCTGATAAAAGCACAATAAAATTAGTACTAATAACTTTCAAAAAATAACTTTCAAGCAACAAGTGAAAACTTCCTTCCCTTTCTTGCTTTTATATATCTGAACGATGCCTGAAACGTGGTATTGCATGCAGTTCCTGTAGATGTAAACTTAAAATGAAATAAAAAATATAAACTAAAAATACAAAAAATAATAGATAATTTTAAATAATAAATACTAGAATACTATATAAATAATATAAAATAACACTGGTTCACAGTATAAAAATTTATATTACACTGTTACTCAACCCATGGTCATGATAACGGCAACAGTCAAATTTCACACAAAACCTCCTGCATACAGCCTGAAATGAATTAAACTTGATGAAAATGTAACACCTTTTCATCACAATCAGTTTAGCTAAACTTTGTGTACTACTCCTGTATGCTGTGCACAATGTCTACTGGTAAGCTTTGCTGTGCAGGGCAGCAAAAAAGTGAAACGAACAGAACACGAACCTGAAAGTTCCTCCAGCACCATCTTTTGTTTTATTCTTCTGAGCTAATGCTACAGACACAGAGCCCGGAGCCAGTTTGGTGCTGCTCACAACACCCTGCTTCACAGCGACTAAAAGAGAGAGGTTAAGTTTTGTGTCGTTATATTACAAAACAAAACAGCAATGATGGATCTGACAAACATACTCACCTGTCTGGATCTGTTTGAGCTGCACCTGAGGCTGACCCACCACTATGTGGCTGTGGGGTTGACCCCTGAGCGTCACCATGGGAGTGGTCAGGGTAACCTGAGGGGGCTTCACTATTGCCCCCTGCTGAGGAGGCTGCAATACCTGAACAACAACATTGAATGCAATTCTATAATTACAACCAATTATTATCATATACCAATAATAATATGTGGAATGGCACTGAAAATGAATTTAACCTTTTCATCAAATATTTCCATATTATTAATTGCAATATGATTTCAACAAAACTGTTCTGAATCTGATTTAATCTTGTGATCTTTAAGTACACATAAACCACAAAACATATAATTAAAACTAATCTGCTAATCTTCTTTCTGAAGTGTTCATCCAAAAGAACTAGCAAGTCATTAATTTGTGAATCAGACTGACCAGTTGTGATGCAGCGTCTATACCAGTTTGTTGATGCAGTCCAAGAAACAATTCTTTCTCCACTTAAGCAAAGAATGCAGATATTCAAGAAACAAAACTATGTCATAAAATCATATTTCTTTTTTTTTTTTTTTTTTGAATAACCGGTTCACACTTCCTAACCCTTGTATTTTATCAGTATTATCAGGCACGAAACATTAATGCCATGACAGTCTATATTTCACACTAATGTGTAAGAGACATCAGTTAGTTAGAAATTATATGTATTGTATTAACTGACACAGCTCAGAGTGATTTTTCACTTTGCCACAAGGCAAATACAGGCATAACCATTCAATAATTTAAACTATGTACTAAAGCAATTAAACTCCAATCATTAAGCTCAGTGTAAATTAAGACTAAACACCTCATTTTACCTGCAATGTGCTGTTAGCATTACTAAGCCTAACAGTGTCCCTGCACCTCAGTAAACAACACATCAAGTAAATTATGCATGTAGATCTGTGTTTACCAGAGAGGCAGTCTGGCTGGAGTTGCTGAGGGCAGGCTGGATGAGCGTGCGAGGAACTGTGGTGGTGGCACCAGCCGTGTTAGTGCTGGTCAGCACCACAGCAGATGCCTGGAGGGCCTGGCTCTGCTGGATGAAGGCTGTGGAGTCAGGAGTGAGCTGTCTCAGAGCTGGAAGACTCCTCTGAGGAAACACATGGAAAAGGAGGAATTCATTGTGGGAAACAGGACTGTCCTGAAGTTTTAGCTAGCAATTAATTATCATACAAGCGAATAGCGATTTAAAGCAACTTTATGTGCCTAGGCCCTAAGCAAGCGGTGTGAATGCTGCAGTGTGTTAACACAACCACCAAACTCACTGCAGTGTGCTTTGTGTAAAGATAACAATCTTGTTCAATAAGCAGCGTGTATACATTTAATCCCAGTTTGCTCTTAAATGATGATTTTTTGTCCAATTAGTAGATATTTACAGTAATTTATTAAATGTTAATTACTATATAATTATCTGATTCAGAAATGACATAAACTGAGTTACATTTTCCTTAAATTTTAAGATCTTTACCTTAAGGAAAGGCACTAGATAAGGCTGAGGAGAGGAGTTGAGCTCTTTGTAAAGCCTGCTGGTAAACTCCTCTGCTTCAATCGTCCCTTCCTGAGGGGACAAACGCCAAAAACAACTCAAACATAGGTACATTTTAACATATTTAGAGGGTCATATCCACCATGAACACTGACTAATACAGTGGGTTCAAATGTCTGAAACCATATTAAAATATTAATTTTAAATAAATGTTTTAGAACATTTAAAAATTGTGGAACAAAGCAAAGTTAGACTGTATAATCAAAATCTTAAAATATAATTATTACACAAATAAACTACTAAATATTACACTATTAATACTTTTATTCAGGAAAAAGCATGAAGTAAGCAAAAGTAAGCAGCAAAGCTGTTTTCAACAGTTTCAACATAATATTAAGAAATATATAAGTAAATTTTTAAAGAAATAAGTCTTGCGCAAATCATTATATTGAACTGATTTCTGAAGCATCATGTGACACGAAAGATGGCACATTTTAAAATATAAACTAGTCATTTTCAGTTATAATATTTAATAATAATAATAATAATAATAATGCATATAACACAACAATTAGACTTTTTGATAGATATATGATCAAATAAACGCATCCATGGTCAGCATTGGTCTTTTAAACAGTAGTGAATAAAACAAAAGCATTTTGTGAATGTTCAAAGCTTTGTACCCCAGTGCAGGAACACTGAAATACCCATTCAACAAAGTGACAAAGGTAATCTGTTCAATTCAGGTTTTACGTCATCATACACAATTATGACAATATGTCGACATTTTCTCACAGAGTTAGAATCATGCAAACACACTCAACTTCTGCAACTCACCAGCAGGTTCCTGACCAGCTCTTTAACGTTGGCGACAGTCTCAGATGACTGCTTACCACTAGTGGCCAGCTTTATCAGCGTGGACAAGAAGTTCCTACATTTCTTTACATTCTCCATTGTCTCCTAGAAAAAAAAGTGACTGAATTAAAACAATGTAGTTTTACCCTGAAGCAGCTTAAGGTTATCTTGCATCTGTACCTTGGATGCATACAAATGTTCAGGTTAAGATTTATAGCCTTGCATCAGTTGGGGATATCAGGGGATTCCCACTCTGAGAACAGATATTTCATTAAGGTTTGCACTTGGAAATCTCTTTAACCCCTTTTTACCATATTTAATCAGGTCAGTTTACAGACCTTTCGAGAATCCTTTAAGCATGAAGCTAAACGTTCAGGACCGTTTCTTCGGTTGTAAACCAATGTGTCTTTGTGCGACTGCTAAGTTAGTGCAGCCTCTCACCGTTGCCGAGGAGACGGTGGTCCCTGTGGCAGCAGTCACAGTCCTCTGGGCGGTTCCTGCCTGCACTGACAACACTGCACCCACAGAGGAAGCCTGCTGACACACCAGAGAGAAGGTGTACAGAGAGAGAAGATGATAACAGCCACCTCAGAAATACACTTTATAGATTCCTGGTTCCTGTCACTTCCAAAGAGGCTGTTCCTACATGATGTGCCTTTTCTAGCTACCTGTACAGGTGGTCTCTGGAGTGTGGTAGTGGCCGTGCTGCTGGCTGTAGGAGAGCCCTGCTTTATGATGGTGGTAGGAGTCACCTGTCGGGCCATCAGAGGAGTTCCAGGTGCCTGCAAATATCAGACAGACATCAATAAGCAATGCTGACATGGGGAATGAATTAAAAAGAATGGAACCAACTAGTTAATAGCTAACTTGGTCAACAATACAGATGGCTTGATGTCTCAAGGCCAGCGTGAGAGATTTTTGTTGCTAGTTGACAAAACTTTCAAATACCTCATTGCATTTTTGTGATCTAATGAATCATCTCAAATCTCATTTGATGTCAAAGTTACATGATTTAGCCTAACACACACATATGCGTTTTCATTTTATAAACTACTTATTATAGTTTTAAAAGCACCAGGCAGAAAGGATAAAATGCTAAAACAAATCAGTAACATTTTATGGCATATTCTACGGATTTCTAACTATAGCGTATTTATGAATACACATTTGGAGTTTTAAATGTCAAATAACTTATATTTAAGTATTTTAAAAAAAATAAACAAATTTAGTTCAGAATTTAGTTTAGAATTTTTTCTGCCTTTCCAAAAACGTGCCATGAGTATGATTTTTGTTTCAATCAAACAAAAAAATGATTCTGATATGCCATATTATAACACAAGCAGTTTATAAGTAACACTTTACTATAAGGTTTTTAGTTAACATTAGTTAACTACGTTAATTAATCTGAACTATGAATGAACAATACTTCTTTGTTTGTGAACTAACATGAATAAACAATGAACAACTGTATTTTCATGAACTAAACATTAATAAATAGTGTAATAAATGCATTGTTAATTGTTTGTTCATGTTGCTTAATACATTACCTAATGTTAACAAATGACACCTTATTGTAAAGTCTATATAATAATATAATTCCACAACTGCATTTATTATTCCAAAGTCATTCTGAAATACGTACTGCTGGTATCAGTTGAGTTCAAGGCGGTCAGGGGATATTACCTGTGCAGAGGTGATCTGCCCAGGGGTGGTGCTGGTGGGGGCAGCAGGGCGGGCGGCCTGAGACTGGGCCTGCATCTGTGCCAGCATCTGCTGTGGGATCATCAGTAACTGGCCACTGTCACTACGCACCAACACCATACCTGCACACAAAAACATGACACATATATACAGAAAGGCTGACATCTTCCCGTGTTATTCATTAGTGATATTTTCCTATTGGTCTGTGACTGGAGTCAAGTCTGGCAACCGTGCCCTGCTTAGAGGCATGAAGAATAAAGCGCACAGTTGGTGGCCTATATTTGCACAGCACACTGAGAACCCTACACACTCTGTCTCCGTTACCGTGTGAACCAACGGATGTGTTCTGAACAGAAACTGTTGGTCGGAGAATCCAGATGGCCTCTTGCAGAAAAATCTGTCAAGTATTCTGTCCAGCCAGACAACAGGCTTGTCAAAATGACCAGAGCATACAGTCAAAAGAAAAATCACTAGAAAAAGAATAGCTTTATGTGCACTTCCTGAAGCAAATAATAGTGTATGAGAAAGTAAGAGAATAGTGTCAAGGTCTTTACTAAAACCACACAATAAAAGGCCGGTCACACTTGTACAAAGTGCCAGAAACGCAGGCTTGTACAAATAACTTTCACAGTTTTCTAGTGAACTTTATCCTGCAAATCTGTATCATGTCAAGATGTGAGACCAATAAAGAAAGGAAAGTAAATGAAAAGAAAGGAAAGGACGTGACATGTGGCCAGGTATGGTTTCCCATACTAGGAATTTGTGCTCTGCGTTTAACCCATCCAAGTGCACACACACAGCAGTGAACACACACCCGGAGCAGTGGGCAGCCAGTGCTGCGGCACCCAGGGAGTCGGGGGAACGGTGACTTGCTCAAGGGTCTCACCTCAGTCGTGGTATTGAAGGTGGGAGAGCGCTGGATATTCACTCCCACCATCTACAATCCCTCCCTGGGACTTGAACCCGCAACCTTCTCTATCCATTAGGCCACGGCTGCCCCCTTTTTTGCAGAACAACGACCAAACTTTAACCCAACATCTTCCTTGTCCTTCACAATTTTTTCATTTATTTTAATATTAAAAAACCCACTTGGAAGATGATATATTGATTTCAACATGCTTTCTAACCATTTATACTTTGAACGCACAGTTAAAGGCAAAAAAGCCATTATTTACTCGTCATTTATTCTAAAGCTGCAAGATGTTTTTCTTCTGAGCACAAAAGGACAGGTTAAGCAAAATGCATCTCTTTTTTCCCGTACAGTTAAAGTGAATGAAGTTGTCTGAAGATCTTTTGTGTCGTGCACAATAAAAAAAGATATGCAGGTTTGAATGGTGTGCAGTTGTAAATAGAACTATATAACACATTTCAAGAACTTAATTGCTCTGCTGTTGTTGTATGCACTTACAATGAGCATCACAAACTTCACACAGATCGCTGTTACAATCTCTACAACTTCCTCTATTACACAAATTCGCATTGTATTCACATGCAAGGGGAGTGCTAGTGTGAGTGAGGTACCTGGAGGTAGCTGAATGTTCTGGATGTTCTGGCCCGGAGTGCTCTGAGGGAGTCGGGGCGCTAACACCTGTGGCGCAATAGCCCTGATGGCAGGACTAGATCCCGCTGCTGCTGCAACAGTTACCGGAGCCGCAGTTCTCGCAATCCCCTGCAAAACAGCCCCCTTGGCCACTCCAGGGCCGAGAGTCATGGTGCCGGCGGGCTGGATGATAGTTTTAGTAGCCTCGGACTTGCTCGCTAAGACAGAAGCAGGAGTCTGGTTCATCAAAAGTGGGGTCGTTGTAGTAGTAGAAGTAGTAGTAGTAACGTTAGTAGTAATGGTAATTCCCGGGGTCGCTACATTGGCTACAGTCGCCGAAACGGTGTTATTGTTATTACTCCCGTTAATAGTTAAACCTGTTCCAGCAGTTTGCATAGATGGCCTGACAACTGTCACTGAGGGACCTGCACTTGATGCCGCGGATGCTGCCGCTGGTGGATTCCCGTAAGAAGACTGTATCACTGTGTTTGGGCTTGGGGCGACAGTGACAGAGTTTCCATGTCCTTTCGCCACCCCGGGCCCGTTATTAACAACTGGGACAGAAGTTGAAGCGTCTTCTGATGATGATGATGATGATGATGGGCCACTGGACACTGAAGTGCCGCTTTCAGTGTGCGGATCCATTGCATTGCCTCCGTTCAAAGTTTGCACTGTGGACGTCCCGATCAAAGTAGTTACCATAGCATTAAGAAAGACTGGATCGCCTTAGCTGTCTTCCATCTGTGCCTCAGGCACATCAGTTCAGGAAGTTTGGGTTTTCATCCGCTTTTCCCTCCAGTTGCTTTTCGAAGGAACAAGCGTGAGTGAAGGGGAGTCTCGTGTCACAATGTCAATACAGATTTGACAAGCGCCCGTGTCACCTCAAGTCCACTAGCAACAACGCTCTTGGGATAAATAATCATCTAACACACTTGAAGAGCAGTAGCTTTCATTATGTTCATATGTACAAGAGCTCGCAGAATGTCAACATTAGCTAGTTGAATTGCCTCTTTTCCCGGAGTCAGCGGGGTGATTTTCCGGCTGCCTGGGCGCTTACCTCAAACTTATTGTGACAAGATGTGGAAACTTCTAATCTAATACAACCTGAAGTATCGGTTAAAAGTTTCTTTCCCACTCTTTTAATACAGAAATCCTTATATAGCAGGTCAAAGCCTGCCGCCATCTTCGATGTGAACAGTGGAGAGCTTTGGACAAAATGACATTGCGCATGCGCGCAGAAGCGGAAACGTCATTACGCTGGATTTTTGTGGAGCCCTCATTGGTTGTCCCCTTGCGTGGAGGCGGGACATGAGAAACGTCAGTTGATTCTGGCGGAGCGCGATCAGAGTCGGTCTGTCATCGAGAAAAGGGCCTTGTGAAGTTGAAAAACAACCGTTGATTTATTCGCAGATTGCTCTTGGGCATATCTAGAGACACTCTTAGCTGCTATGTGTTGGTTATACAGCGTGTAGCGGCTATTCGGTGAACTTCACAGCGGGCTGCCTTCCCCCAAGATGGCCCCGTGTTTTGAAGCGTCTGTGTTGAAAGCGTGAAAAGGCGCCACACCTCCGCCAGCGTGACTGGCCATAGAGGGCACGCGTGCAACTGCATCCTTAGTTCACAGGGTTCCTGCTCAACCCCATTTGACTTACAGTATCCTCACCTCTGCTTCACTCCGTTACATGGTATACTTTTGCAGTCGCGTCTTATAATTTATTGCACTGTGTTAACTAAAACTAACCCTAACTCTGCAAGCTATAATGAAACAATCTTGAATGAACCAATAAAAGTTTGTTTTTTTTTGGACACAAAGGTGGTCCTTTTTTTATTTGTTAAAAAATATAGTTAAAATTGTTTAAAATATTTATTTTCTAAGTTATGAGGAATTAGTTAAATGTATCACATCTTACACATTATTATTATTAAGAGAAGTACAATTTATCAGATGTATTCTTTGCAGTTTTTAAACCTTTGTATACTATTGTGAAAATGTAGACTATATTCATCCTCTTTTTTTTTTTTTTAGTTAGTCTTTCATTTCTGGTTTGAGAAGAATAAATGTCATAAAATTCAAATAATTAGTGCATTGGAACAAGTCTTTTTTTAAAGTTAAGTGGGAAAAAAGTATACAATATACTAAATACATACCTGATTGGCATAGATTAAAATATGAAGATGGAGAAAAACAGTAATACATGGTGCTATAATTGCATTGAATGACTGCAAACAGTGGTTATATTGTTGTGAAAATAAATATAGTGTAAATCTTGATCTAGGATGATGGTTATCTGTTCACAATTTATAAGCGTTGCTCTTCAACTATGATGGATCCTTAAACACATGATTATTTATTCTAAATGACAATGAGATTCAAAGATAAACCTCAAAATGAATGTAATCATTAAATGGCTGATTACAACAGCAGTGGTAACTGCATAGGTTGTGCACTAAAACAAAGTTTATGATACTTTAGTTTTATAAATGTTGTGGATATCATCTTCAAGACTGACTGAAAGTCCCTTTACTACATTACATATTACATTACAATATTTTATATTGTGGCAAAATATAATAGACTTACAACAGAAAAAGATCATAGTATTTATTTTTTATAAAAGAACTGTTCAAATAATCTGTTTTTATACCTCAACGTATTTTTAGCATGAATTTGTTATTCTAATTGTTGCAAATTTCCCCTGATTGTCCCTACTCATTCATTCACCGTTTTGCTTTGACAAGTTATTTCTGAAAGAGATTTAAATGATTATATTTGCATCACAGGTGTGGTTTTCCTGCAGTGTCCTGGGTTCCAGATTCAAATTTCACTTCTTCATTGTTACTCTTTTAGTGCTTTGTAACATATTGGGTTGGCTACAACTAAATCAAGAGCTTTCTATGGGCATGTAAAGCATTGTTTACCATCATTAATTACATGTTTACGTTTTCTGCTCTGGCGTTTGGGGGATTAAATGTCGGTAAATGCTGCTTTTAACATAAAATATATAAATAAAATTTTAAAAATCTGTTAAAAACTTTTCGTACTTGATTTGTACAAACACATTACAGTACATTTGAGATTATTTTCTTAGTTAAATTTGATTTTCTGAAAAAAAGTTACAGATGCAGTGGCTGACTTTAAAGGTGGTTGATGGTCAGGGATAACAGATAATCTACTGTACAATTGAGTAAGGCGTTATCAAAAATGACTCCTCTAATCATTACTTATGGTAACATTTTCATTAGCTATAAAAATATGAGTGAGCATATGAGCATAAGTTTCCTGGGAATGAGAATGTTTGTATTTAGAATAGCACTGTTACTTTTAAAACTCAAAAAATATACATGCTCTTTAAATAATGAAAGTGCTCTGTTTCATGTTACAGCTTAAATGTTCCCACTCTTTTTTAAATGAAAAATATTTTTAATATAAGATGCTAGATTTTTCAATTGTTTTGTCTGCTAACTCATACTGATTTGAAATTTGATTTGATTTTATATAATATATATATATATATATGAATATTTATGTTTATTTATTAAACATTTTTACATTTATTTGGATTTCTTGACATTTTCAAATAAGAGCACCAGGGAAAGATAAATGTAAACATACACATTTCTCAAAAGGTAAAAATCCACAAAACATTTAAATGGACTACAATTCAACACTTACAAAAAAGGAAAATGCACAAGCAATCAAACAAAAGGATTGCAATTGTACACAGCTAAAATATTTAGTCATCTTATTATTAAGTATCTTACACAGATACTAGTGCTACATATGCATATATGTACAAATACATTAAAACACTATCCTTAAACAAAGCATTTTTACAATCTAGTTGTCAATTTATTTGATATCACAAATATATTTGCATCAGCTGCTTCTCTTGTACCATAGCGCTCCCCTCTGTGACACTCCAAGTAAGGACCCCAGTCCTCTGTGGGTGAACAGGCTGCTTTGATTCGCTGAATGACAAAAGCCAACGTTTAGAATCAAAACTGACTAAAGTATGCAATACACCACTGACATGCTACACATGTTAATATGCATCTTTACAAAAAAAAAAAAGATAAAAGATTATCATCCTGCTTTACCTGCCAGGGGCCTCCACTAGCTTTGCACACTTTCCAGACTGCAATAATAGGGATCCAAATGAGGCAAAATGCAGTCATACACCATCCCAGAGAAATGCCCCAATCTGGATATGGAACTGAGCCATATGTGGGGGGAGTAAAAGTATATAAGGACCATACAAGGATAATCTGGTTGAAAAAAACAGAACATAAACATTAGATATAGCTTTAGTATTATTTAAATAATAATTATAGCTTTAAAATTGTGTACATACAGAAAGAACCACCGGGGTGATAAAAAACCAGCAAGCTCTCCACCATAACCAGAAGAGGGTGCTCTTACTCCCAATCATCATCTCAATGTCTTTGATGAACCGATTACCACCTGAAAATGTACACGTGTTTTAGAAAAGAACAGAACAATAATTGGAGATAAGTAGCACATAACATCACATATTGCTTATACTCACCATACAAGATGGAAAGACCTAAGACCTCCAGTAATCCAGCGAACAGGAGAATCCATCCAGCACAAAAAGTGTCAATTAAATTTACCCAATATATACCAGCCTACCAAAAAAAAAAAAAGCCATTTTTAACATAATGTAAGGTTCACTCTATGCAGAATTCCCTTATTCACCTTTCGTGTAATGCATTTTTATAACTGTGATATTTTTATACATTTGGTAAAATTGAATCTGTATTTGTAATGGTTTGCCTACCCCAGTGACACATGGCAAGCCGAACAAAAAGAGAACAATGCAGACTGCTGTCGTAACAATTCCTCGCTTGGACTTCAAAAGCTTGGGATTGGCATCTTGGAGGCAGGTGGTGATAACCTCTGTACACAAATCGTGATTAAGATTAAGACAAATATTTGGCTACTTTTTTCTTATAATTTTACAATATCTAGGTATATATAATAACCTCACAATATTACAATATCTGCTTTTCTTTACCTATTCCTGCAAACTGGGAGTCCAAGCCGAGAGTAATAAGCATAACAAAAAACAGGATTGACCACAGGGGTGAAATGGGTAGCTTAGAAAGAGCATCAGGGTACACAATAAAGGCCAATCCAAAACCTAAAACACAAATTGGAGCTTAATAACACGTGGATGAGTACGTCATGCTAGAATCTTTATTATTGTTTAAACTATTGCTTTAATGGCAAACTAAAAGTACTCTTAAATGCTCTGAAGATGCACTTGTTTGATTACCGAAAAATGATTAAATTATCATTTCAGATCTTACCAGCATCTGCAACTTCTGACACTGGTTTCTGATAGACATGCGCCATGTGTCCAAGGATAGAAAAGATGGCAAAGCCAGCAAAGACACTGGTGCCACAGTTTGTAACGCACACTATAATTGAGTCTTGATAGCAGTTGTTGTAAAACTTATTGTAAGAGGACAGAGCCATTAAACCACCCCATGCAATGGAGAGAGAGAAGAAGATCTGAGTAGCTGCATCCTTCCAAACCTATGGGAAAAACAGGCTACATTAGGTGTCTGATAAAGGTGTATTCCCACGTTTATGAACATTAAGGTTAGACAGACCTCAGAATCAGCCAGTTTGGTGAGGTTAGACTTTGAACCGATGTAGAACTCGATGCCATCTTTTGCTCCCTCCAGAGTCAACCCACGAATCAGCAGGATAAAAAGAACGACGTATGGGAAAGTAGCTGTGAAATACACCACCTGAAAAAACGTACCATGTTAAATTAAATGCAAAATGCTTTGTTCTCTTGCTGCTTCAACAGGATTTACTGTACAGATACGATTTAATGTTACTGAGGTAAAACACTAACCTTCCCAGAGGACTTTATGCCTTTGAAGAGTGCTGCTCCGACTATTATCCAGGAAAGCAGCAGACAAAGGGCAAGGTGCCAAACCACAGGTCCTGTCTCATTCATACTGCTAGTGCGCTGAAGAGCCACCTCACTGAAGACAAATAATAAAGTCACAAAATGTCAAATACAAAAAAAGAAAGAAAGAATATAAAACACACATTACAAAAACAACGCAAATAAGAAAAAGAGATCTGGATGTTTGCCCTTTTGACTCATTCCTATTGATTTTAAAGACTAAAGGTTAAAATATGTTGAGGTGAACTCAAATTTTAAACTTCATTTAAAGCAAAATGTGTCTTTAGAGAGAGAAAAAATTATTTAATTATTTTAATGTTACTTACTAGATTTGCATTACCATTTTACAGTCTGGGGGTAAGATTTTATTTTTTTTAACGTCTTAGCTCACGAGGACTGCATTCATTTGATTAAAATCTAAATAAATAAATAAAAGAATTACAGTCTTCAGTCACACAATCCTTTTAGAAATCAATATAATATACTGATTATTCTTTGTGGAAATGTGATACTTTTTAAGATTATTTGATTAATAAAGAACAGTTTTCTGTCTTTACTGTCACGTTTGATGACCTCTGATACTACCATACTACTATCTATTTTTTAAGTAATAATAACATTCATCAAATGTGTTGCATGTTGTTAGTCTAGCTTAAAAAAATAAAATTTTTTATCTTTTGTTTGCTGATTTTATGCTAAAAACCAAAGCCTTGTGAACATCAAAAGGCAAACATCCTACCCAAGCTTCCTGTTTCATCAGCAAACACTTCAAAACAGGAAAGAAACGACACTCTACCAATTTTTAATGCTGTGCCAATCACCCCAAAACCTGAAACAGCCCTAAACATTAGTCATGAATAATCCAAAATTTAGGATAGATTTTAAGAAAGAAAGAAAGAAAGAAAGAAAAGGATGCCAACAAAGCTCAGTCTCACTGACAAGCTGTACAGAAACAAATGTCAACTTACTCCCAGTATTTCTCGCTGGGGCTCTGGCCTACTGAAAAATCATTCAGGCAGGTTTGATTCTCAGCAGTCACATTCAAGTTGTACGCCACTGAAATACAACATAAGGTCTAATCAATGATTTTTTGCAGTATTATACCGTATCTTGAAAATAAATACTTTGAACATATAAACTAGATCAATAAAGAACTAGTCATAGATTAAACTCTTATCATTTTAAGCACAGAGTAAGGAAGTTCCAATTTAGATATATTTTTTACAGTGAGTGTGAAAGGCAAATTTCCCTTACAAGCCAGTTCATCTAGAAAAATCCGAATACTTTCATTATCTGAGCATAAAGTCATGGTGTGTCTGACACAGAAACACAAGCCTCTTTAGAAAAGAAAGAGTTTAACAAACCTGTCAAATTGCAGTCCTTCGCACTCCAAGGGAGAGGATATTGAAAAGATGCAAAAAGGTAGTAGATACTATAAGCAATGATCACATTGTAGTAGATTGCCACAAAAGTGCTAATCAGCATCATTGTAATGCCAACACCTAAAAAAAAAAAAACATTAAAAATACGTTTACAGTATAAACAATGTACAAAGTCAAACATTTGAATCACTTCACTTAAATTAATGTGTATAAGATTTGCAAATGTTGGATTTTTTTGTGTTCACAACCCCCTTAAACATTACTTTAAAGGTCCTGAGGGCAAATGTAATTATGCAATCTGCATTTTAACTGTGTTGGAGGAGTATTTGTCCTTGTGTCTCAAGGTTGGTTTAATACATTTAATACATAGCTTTGAGGCATTTACCACATCGGTGGACCTCAAAGTGTTTTTTTTTTTTTAAATCAATTTTCTGATTGAATTCAGAGTTACCTTGTAGTATAGGCACAGATTTCCACACATTAATGGGGCCTTGGCTGCAAAATTGTCCAAAAGAGCTCTCCATGAAAAACAGAGGAATGCCAGCAACAGCCAGCATGATAGTGTAGGGGATGAGGAAGGCTCCTTGAATTGTTAAAAAGATGCAGCATTTAAAACAGAGAGAAAAAGCATATAACATGAGCATAAAATAATTATACTGAGTATAATTATGTTACGACAGTAATTCTCCTATTCACTTTATTAATGGTTTAGACAGTACATAGCATATACAGTAAATGCTCATTTAAATGAGTTGAAGAAAAAGCCAAATATACTGCCCTTTTCTTTTCTAGTTTTACATTCTCGCTTAATAAGACATTAAATCAACAATCAACATTCTTATAAAAAATCATAATAAACGTCATCTTACTGTACCTCCCCCATGTTTGTAAGCCAAGTAGGGAAACCTCCACACATTTCCAAGACCAACAGCATAGCCGATCATAGACAGCATGTACTCTCTTTTGCTGCTCCAGTTTCCCCTGTCAGTGTTTTCATCTTCTTGCCCAACATGAGGATCTTGCTTGTTAGAATCATTGATATCCTGCAATAATAACAATAATAATAATAAATACTTTTTACAAAAATATATATCTTCATCTGTTCCCCATTTCTTTTTTTTTTCTTATGTCAAAACATGGCAGTAAATAAACATAGATTGTAATTGTTTGTTACCTGCTCAGCTGCAACTGAGTTTTTGAATAGTACTCCTGTAATGCTGCTCAAGTTGTATTTCCTCATTCTTCTGCACAGTCTCAAGAGCGACAGGTGAAGTGATGGACACACCTGACAAAGTGAACCTGAGGAAAAACTGTACAAGGTACTCTTATATAGTTCACATACAGCCCTCCCCGCCCCCTTTTAACATGACAAACCATCACATTTGGTGCATTTATTTACATTACACTGATCCTAATCTAGGTTTAATCTAGGTTTAATACATTTACATTGATTCTGTTGGAAATACCATGAATTATAAATCAATATTTAAATTTTAGCATGATTTATTAGTACGATTTTTTATATATATATAATGTGTGGTATATTTATGCTATTACACAATGTATTGAACGTTTTTAACAATAGAAAAAACTGGGCTAATCTAGTAATCACTAGGTATCAGTCGTTTGAGAAATTCCCAAGTGTCAGAAAAAATTACTAATCATTGCAAACCAAGCCCCTGATAAACTACACTTTTTTCACTTTTTCACAGTCATTATCATCACAGCATGAAAATCAGTTGTTTATGATTCAACAAGATAAATAAAAATAGAACATGAGGTTCAGATATGTGTATGACTTACATATTTATCCAGCGAGATCACTTCTATAGCATTTTATCAGTAAACATTTAGGTGAGGCAGAGTTACTTAAGAAATGTCAGAGACGCAATATCCAGCGAAACAAAATTATTATTAAAAATGTTTTATATAAAGTTGAAATTGCGATGTAGTTTTACATAATCATTATGTAAAACTACATCGCAATTTCAACTTTATATAAAACATTTTTTATAATAATTTTGTTTATATAGTTTGTTTATAGTTCAGTTCCTTAGAAAAAAAAACAATAGTTAAACTCTAAGAATGTTTTATTGTGTTTTTATTGTGTGGTATCGTCAAATGTATCATAAGGAAAATGGCAATAATATTTATCAAGACACAAAAAAAGATTCCGAGAATTAATCGAAAACACTTCCCTGTTTTTTGTCTCCCAAAGTGTGCTCAAGTGCAGATTCCAAACCACTGTTGACATTCCACAGACCCTCAATGACTGGACACCGAGGGATGGAGAGCAAACATAAGATCTTTGTATCAAGCCTGACAAGAGAGAACAACCTTAAAATAATCAGGCAACTTATTAACTCAAAACCCTCAGTTTTCTTCTGGTTTAAACATCTCACCACGTTTACTTAAGCTTTATCAATCACTGTCATTGTGATAAGCGCCAAATTACAGTATGGTTTGCTGATACACATGAACCACTTGTCAGAAATAGGTCATGAGGTGCTTACAGCAGTCTGATGTTATTGCCCAGAAGTGTTTTGACTGTCATTAAAGTGCTTACCAGATAATTACAGGTAAAGGAAACAAACAGTTGCTCCTGTGTCTGTTTCAGAGGAAAATGTTAAAATAAATGAAAAGAAATGGAATGAGAGTGAGCACCTATAAAAAAGGTTGACACAAGTGGTATAATTTTAATTGGTCAGGGAGAAGTGTGAGTTAAATCTCAGATAAAAGGGTCTCTAACAAGACATTGGCTGTCAAATTAAAACAGCGCCTTGCTGATGAGCTTCCAATGTGCAATGTCCTTGTGATTGTGTTTTCTTTTTTTAAAAAGGTTATCTATACCCTAAAAATAATCTGCATTCAGGGCGTTTGCTTCTAGGGTTTCTGAGAAAGTAGAATTATTACAAATGAAGACACTTATAATAGTGAGTTATCTGCAGTCACCGCTTTCAAAGTGTTGCAGGATGAAATACTCACATATGATGTCATAGCCCTATTGTCACAAATACATAGTGACTCTCAAGAAAGATTCTTTCAGAAAACAAAAATAAATAAATAAAACTAATAAAAACAAAACAAAATAAAACAAAACAAAACAAATTAATTAATAAAAAATAAGAAAACCCAGATCATTAAGGTCAAAACATGTTCTCAAATCTGTGTAATGTGAAAATAATTGCCAGAGACTTGCAGGCTAATAACACATGACTTGCAAATTGAATTACTTTAATATGTAACTGATTCATGGCATAAAGCACAAAAGCCACATTCTACCAACTGTCAGTTTTCTTTGAAGGTTACTTCCTTGATTCAGGCCTCAATCTGTCCAAATGTTCTGTTTGTTAACATTTCAAATACTTGTCAACATATACTTACGATTTGATAGCAATAAGTTGATATTAAGTAATGATTAACAAACATGTGTCAAAATTTGATTGCTGACTTAAGGGTAACTTGAGACATTGCGTTATAATCTATGATCAGAATCAAACAAAGTAAACTAGCTGCTTGTGTTCTGTGCATTTCCGCTAACCTGAGTTTAACAAGTGCATCTTTGTTGACCCTGGAACAACATTGTGATTAACCAATCAGATTTGAAGAACCAGTTTACAGTTTTTGTGAAGTTTAGGCTTACAATCAGTGTTTGGTGCT
>JAUMHE010000060.1:12975026-13002946 GCA_032359235.1 Enteromius mattozi | reverse complement strand
TAAATTTTTTATTTAAAAAAAAAAACAATTTTTTAATGCCCCCCCCCCCCCCCTTCAGATGTGAATGGAAGATAGTGGATTTCTTTAAATGTCTCATGATGATATCATTTCAATAAACACATTATACAAGTTAGCTGAAAGATGGATGCAGTCAAGTAAGATCTTTCTGTTCTCCATTAAGCTCTTCTGTCTCACATGTAGAATAAATACTCACAGCATTGTTCGAACTTCTTTCCTGAAGAGACATGAACGCACAAACCTAAAGTAAATCAAATGTGTACCAAACAAATAGCAAATTCCAATGTTGATTTTAGCACTGACGATAGTGTCATCCAACTGACAGACAAGCGCACAAACATAGAGTAAAAGCACAGAATGGTATATTAGAAAGGCTATGTGGCTTTTAAGAAAAAAATAAACTAGCTTCACATACTTTAACAGATGATCTCCATTTCCTATCTAAATCTTTCAATATCCTTTTCCCTCTATTTCTGTATTTGTACTTCCCTCCACAGGAAATTATATTCCTCTCATACAACATCCCAAGGCACTATAAATTTCCCTACAATTAAAATGTACATCAATGCAAACTCATGCCATTCTAATATAATAATGTTGGAGGGAAACAAAAGAGCCCCCTGCTGATTGGTCACTGCCATTACACTGCAATATCAGTAGCCAGACGAAGGCATAGGGCAGCTTCAGAGGGCATGTCTCCAGAACTGATCTCATTTCCTTCCAGCCTCAAGACTTGCAGCTTGGAGAAATTCATAATATCCACCACACTGCAGAAACTGCCCAATGTAAACTCTGAAACGAATGGAAAACAAGTGTTATATGCTATTTCAACATGTCTGGAATAGGAACAGTCACTGGATGAAAATAGTTAAGACTGTTTCACTAAATTAAACTAGAAGATATATATATATATGTATATATATAAATCAAAATTTAGCCTTAAACAAATCTATCATCCTTAAACAAGATTAATTTACAAACAAAATGAGCGATAAGAGAATGTGAATATACAATAAATATATTTATTGTAAATATACAATAGTAAGTATTCTTCATTTTATTTTTATTGTAATCATTAAATCTCACTAAAAGTTATTTAAATTTAAATGAAATATATATATATATATATATATATATATATATATATACATACACACAATTTTTGTGCAAAACAGCAAAAATAATGTTGTTTGAATACGAAAATTAACATTTAAAAGGAATTGCCTAATTAAAAAGAAATTATGTTTTGCACTTTTACATCGCCAATTATATCTTTGCATCACTTCTATATTACTAATTTATATAATATTTTTAACTATTTCTTTTTTTTCCAAAAACTATTATTACATTTTTTTTATTATTAATTTTTTTATTAATTATTGAAATTTGGTATTTGGTATTAAAATTTGCTTTTTAATGATGTTTAGATATTTTGGGCAAAACATTACTTTTTGCAATGTAAACCTTTTTTCTGTTATTCAATTCATGGACTATGATTATATTTTAATGCCAATTTTTCATTGAATAAACCTATTTATAACAAATAAGGCAGAAAAATTACTCCTTAAGTACATTTAAAACTTAAAAGTCATGAAAGTGTATACACAAGTGTTAAAAAAATATGTGGAAGTGCTGTACCTTTGATCTGATTGGCCTGTAGATAAAGATGTTGCAGATTAGTGCTAACAATAGGAATGCTCTCCAGCTTGTTGAAGGACAAATCCAGCTCCACCAGACCGCTGTTGTTAAAGGTGTTTTGAGGGATGCCTTTGTTCGTGAGCTCATTGTGAGAAATACGGACATACTGCAGGTTGGTGAACTGGCTGAAGAAGTTCTCTGGAACTGCTTCGATGGAGTTGGATTCTAGGTAAAGCTGGTGGATCATCTCAGGAAGACCATTAGGAACCTTCTTGAGCTGGTTACCGCTCACATCCAGCAGAGTTAAAGACTTCAGAGCTTTCAGGCCCCCGATATCCTGGAGACTGTTGTTATGGAGCAAAAGCATGGTCAAATTCTCCATGCCCTCGAAAGCATTGGGTGGCAACTTGGTGATTTTATTGTGATTGAGACGAAGGTCACGTAATGAGCGAGGCAGGTTGGACGGTACCTCGGTTAGGTTGTTGTTGCTCAGATACAGGCGATCCAAGTTCACCAGTTTGGCGAACGTTTGCTTGCCCACTGAGTTAATGTGATTCTCATGCAACAAAACCCACACAAGGCTGGTGGCATTCCCAAAGGCGTTATCTGGGACAGAGGTGATCTGATTGTGCTGCAGGTACACATACTTCATCCGGGATGGGATGTAAGGCATTTGTTTCATGTTGCGATTGTCACAGTACATGGCAACTGGGAAAGTTGGAGGACAGTCGCACTCCTCAGGACATTCTCCTCCGGTGTTGTCGGCCTGCAGAGAGGCGTAACCACGGCTGTGCAGGGAAGAAAGCCACTGGAAAGGATCTCTTTCCTGAGCCAGCGAGAACTTCAGGAGTCCCAATAGCAGAACAGCAATTAGCCGCATTGTCACTGGCAAGAGACCTGACAGCTGCAGACAGAAAGAACACTTTTAAGATTTTTAGGATTGATTAAAAATGGTAACTACCCTGCTGTAAAACCAGCTTTGGATAGACTGCTGGTCTTGACTGCTTTGAGCTGGTCTAGCTGCTTACCCAGCCCATATAAGCTTATGGCTAGCTAGTTTAACCCCTGACATTTTTTTTATTTATACATATACTTTAAGTAAAAACAGTTTGAAAAACCACATTCCTGCAAAATAGCAAACAAACGACAACACAACCTGTATTCAACTACTGTGAGCTTGTTCCACTTAGTTCCAAATCCAAAGTATCCATTGATGCAGAAATGCTAAATAAGACCAGAATAAATAAATAATAAATCTTCCAAGTAGGTAGTAGAAAACAGCATCACGCCTACCTGATCAGCAAAGGCTCTGCCTTCTCTTTGTCTCACTGCGAGTCTTTGTAGCAAAATGAAGTGGCTTTGGCAAAGACTGCAAATACCCCTTCTCCCCTACAAGCTTTTTCACCTCCACCCACTGAAGCCCCCTCAACCCCCGTCCAATTACAGAAGACTTGCCTTTCTCCATCCCAAGTCCATTTTTCACCAGCGTTGAGTGGCTGGTCTCGATCACTTCCAGCTGTGGAATATGTTAGGGACATCTGCTTCTGCATACATCAAGCTTTTCTCATTAAGCAGAACGCGGCCCTTACTGTGAGACTGACCAAACTATCAACAGTGCATGAGGGAGCTGTATACAGCTCTACAGACCCTTCTTACCTCTGAGCCACCAAAGAGGCTCAACAAACATGTAGGGAACATTACAGGTCAAATTCCAAAACAGACACATATTTTATTCAGATGCAGACTGAATAACTCAAGTCATTTACCTGACGACAGTGGCTAATGTCCATTCGATCTCTTGTGTGTTTCATATCTACTTGGAGTTTCGTATATCTCCAGGCAATCATCCTGAGGAATGTCAGGTCCTCCATCTCCTGAGAGGACTCTCTTTGTGGTCTTTGATGGCTGGTCGCAGCCAGCTGGTTTTTAGTAAGCAGATCTGCGGCATGCTAGAGGTGCTGGGCTTTGAATTTGACACAAGACATAAAGCCAGACAGCTTCATGTTCTGACAGCTCCAGGACTGAATCACAAACACAGGTCTTGAGAGAGCCTCCCTTATTTACTGTGTGAAGGATTGAAAAACCGTAGGTATGGATGGGTAGTAGTGGGAATTGAGTATGTTTTAGCGCCTTTGTGTAGAGGATTTGCTTTAACGATTTAAAAAATCGTTGTCAGACTTCCAAATACAGCTTAAAAGTAACAAGTCAGTTATAACAATAAGGTATTACATTAATAATTAATACTAAATTGCAATTTCACCATTGCAAATGGGAAATTACATATGCAAGTTTTAATTAAAGTATGTTTTATTTTACAATAAACGCTTGTCGGTGCATTAGAAAGAAGAATTTAACTATATTTCAAATCCTATAATTATAAAAAAAAAAAATAAACATGAATCTACATGAAAATGTTCTTAAGTCAAAAAAGCAATCCAACATTCAACTAATAGTAATTTTATCTACATATAAGCCATAATGCATTTCATTTAAATTCTATTAATATGCACTAAGTGCTCAAATAAATTAAATAAATATCTTTTAAAGTATATTAAGTGCTATTTTTTCATAAAAAATATATGTCAGTCTAATTTTGTAAATGGCTAGATGATCTACTTACTAAACACACCTAATAACCTTTAAAACACCTTTAGCTAGACATTTTTAGCATCGTTTGGAAAAGAAAATGCAAGACTGAAACAGCGTCAGAATTCATCACTCCCCAGTACATCTGCACTATTTAGATGCATAGATGATTCGATCTCTATAACATATTGTTTTCCATACTGTTGCTGCAAGTAGCCTGACTGTCTCTAGAAAAAGCTTCAGGTCCAGAACGCACAGGGTCTGATCCCAGAGGGAAGTGAACTCAGCATCAGGAAACACTTTACATTCCTGCCATCCCTGTCCCTGCTCCTGCTGATCTCTCTCCAGCCGTGTCTTCGCCTCTTTGAACTTTAGAATGATATGTGATTTGTGTTTTTCAGCACAGAGGTCAGACTACAGAGGTGACCTGAATCACTGCAAGACATGCTTTCTTGCGCTATTTTCAGTGAAATGAAGACTAAAGCTATTAGCAATTAATTGTTTTTTTATGAATTTACTATTATTCTGGTAGCTATAATATTAAATAAAAGCAGATAATAAATTAACATGCCAAAGTAAATTTTAGTAACCATATGGCATAAGTCAAACCATTATGATATTAGCCTATTTTATCTGAACTTGCATAGTAGTGAAGATAGTTTGAGAAATAGCGCCTTCTAGGCTTTAGTTTAGGGAAAAGCATGTGATTTTGCAGCCAAGATATGACTCACTTTCACAGATTGTCTCAATAGGAAATAACTGATCATATACAACCATATAGACTGGAATTAATCAACAGGCTTCATCAGAGCTTTTAAAGTAACATATGCAGTATATATCCATGTAACAAGGCTTTGAGAGAAAAGAAAAACATTTCAAAGGCAGCACTCTGTTAGGTAAGGAAACTGTAACCTGACTGTCATACCCACTCTGAAACATCCCCTTCAGCTTGCCTGTTCTGTGCCATTGGCTTGGCATGACTTTGCCACAGCAGTCTGCTAACCACAAAATATCCACAAAGACCTCAGTCATAACGTGGCAAAGGGAGAAACAGCTCACACAACTAGTGCATGCTTATGAAAATGCGGACACAAACCGCACTGTACACATGTAAGCAGTGTTTTGACTGGTTCTATGTGTACACAGAATTTATACTGACTGGAAAAAGAAAACATTGGGAACAGTAAGAAAGTACAAGAGACGAAGGAGAACATGAGTGTAAGGAATTATGGATTCGAACCCTAAATATACTGAAGGAAATTCGGACACTGATTCACTTAAAGCTACATAATTTAGAAACAGGTTTTTATTTCAGTGTTTCATCAGTGCTTATTTTTATTTATTTATTCTTTTTTTTTGCAGTCAAGCTGCATAGCCTCCATAGTAAGATTCCAAAAGCACTGGAAGGTACTTCATTTCCTTCTGTTAAAATGGAAAAGAAATCTGGCAGCCAGTGGCAGTCTACAGTGTTTCAGGGAACAGAATAACATAAACGCCCCTTCAAAAACACTCTAGCTCAAGCTCAAAGCAATACTTTCAGAGTTAAGTCAGTGTTTATCAAAAATGACCTGTCTAGCCTTCAAAGAGAGTTCAAAGGACTAAGGGAAAGGGTTTCAAATCCTCTATATGGGTCATTTTTGTGTCCTAGACAAATATGAATATACAACCAAATAGTTTGCAGATAAAAAATTATGCCTGATGATTTAAACATTTTCCATGAGAAATTAGAATTTTATAAAACATTGTTCCTTTCACATTTTGTGAAATTTCAGAACAAACTAAACTAGTACTGTTGTTTGTATAACATTTTTATTTACTATAGATATAATGTTTCATAATATGTTTCACAATATTCAGTGTTTACTGTAAGAGCAATATATTCACATTTATTTAACTTATTAAAATTTGACTGTATTAAACAATGTTAAATGGTAACATTCTGGGGGTTATGTTTGCATTAGGAAATATTGAGAGTGTCTAAAACTTTGAACAGTACTGTAGCTTTCCAGGTAGGTTTTTTTAAGCATCTTGAAGACATTGCCACAGTTCTTCTGGATTTAGTCTGTCTCAGTTTGTTCTGTTATTTTATAATATACTGTACAGTGTGTGTGTGTATACATACAGTACTTTGCAAAAGTCTTAGGCCACTAGTATTTTCACCAACAAAAAATGGTTTTAAGTCGGTTATTTCTATCTTTTGCGATAGCGTGTGAGTTGGAAATATTAGTTTACATTACCAAACATTATTTTTGTCATTAATTGTAATAATGCAGTGAGATTATTGGCTGCACAAGGAGTCTGACAACAGCCAGTGCTACACAGAGAGATCTGATCTGATCATCATCCAGTCTGTCTGGAATCACATGAAGTAACAGAACAAACTGAGACAGACTAAATCCAGAAGAACTGCCACAGTTCTTCTGGATTTAGTCTGTCTTTTTCTGGTAGTTTTAATATATTAAAATTGTACTTTACTAAACAATTTTAAATGGTAACATTTTGTGTTATGTGTTGTTGTTGTTTGCATTGCATTCTTCAAATATATATATATATATATATATATATATAACATATAGTTATATTATCAATGTAAAGTTATAACAAGTTACATTGTGCTTTTTTAATTTCTTTACAAAAAGCCTTTTTAAAATGTAATAAACAATGTAATTATTATGTTTTTTAAAATAAAAATAATTGAGCACTGAGTATACAAGAATATTTTATTAAATAATAACAACCTTGGTTTTGTGATTGTCATGGTTGATTTGAGTGCTAGGGGGCACTCTGACTATTCAGACCTTCACGGACCAAAAACATTGTCTCATCACTATGGAAGGGCTTTGATGTGTTGGGCTAAAGCTATCTTAACTAAACTACTCTCTCTCTCTCCTTCTTCTCTCCTGCTCTCTCGCAGACGAACAGGGTCTGTTTGGCTCCCCAGGCCCCCTCCAGCTGTCTGACTGTAACCATTGCTCTCTGTGCTAGATGTTCCAGAGCTGACTGCTGTGCAGGGCATGTCTGCAAAGAGAAAATATACTGCCTTCAAACATACTCCCCTTTCTCACAGGCTCAATGACGTGATATTACAGTTCATCAATCAGTGGCCTGAGGCTGTTTATGTAACAGTATATGGTTTGCATAAGCATTAAAATATGATTCCACATCAGTTGTATATTACTCAAAATCAAGCTTTGAAGCAGAAAGTCACATTAAATCAACAACAGGATATCTATCCACACATTATGTGATGTGTATTAAATCCGAAAGATTTTAAATCACATCAGCATTGTCTGTAAAGATTGCCCTTTCTATGCTGCCAGCACACATGTTTCTAACAAATGTTGTGCAGTGGTTAAACTCCAACCATAAGCTTCCGAGACAGGTTGGAAAAAAAGGAGTGAGAATAAGCCGTATGGAAGAAAAGGCCATCACTGAGCGAGGAATGTTTCAGTAGCCGCGTAAAACTCTTCAGGTTGTCCCGTTTAAACGTCTACAGGGATACTCTCGACAAGTCTACCATTCAGAAGCTCTTCTAACTAACTAAAATTGGCTGGGGAAGGGAGGTGAAAGGTATGCTCATTCCTCTCGCATATGTAGATGATGCATGTGTACGCAATGTGACGAAAGAGAATGGAAGAAAATCACTGAAAAGTAGAAGTTTTAAACCAGTTTAGCCTCTTGACTATTTAGCGACACTGTGGCTGACAATGAATTAGAGATTATATAGACATGAAGTTGTATTTGTCAAATTATTTAAATAAAATAAGCAAGAATGCAAAAGCTGTGCTACTGAAACTTACAAAAAAGCCATTGTTTTTTTATATCTTTATTTAAGCAGTACTTGTAGAAGCTTGTATTTATTGCTACTAGACGAAAATAGGCTTTGTGAGTAGTTTGAATTATAAACTTTTTTTATAGTCAAAGTTTAATGTCCTCAAAGTTAAAGGCTGCTTCTGTTTCATTTAGGCAGGCGGACGAATGGATATAAGCACGGTTTTCTTGTTAATGTCTGTGTGTGGGCTGACTTGGGCCTTCACGCTGGACATGGATTATGGAGGTGTTCCACTCTGGATCAACCGTTTTTTGGGAGAGCCGAGTGTGTTGACTTTGAAAGATCGGATGGATCCCGGATGGTTTCGTGCTGTTAACACACAAAGTTGTCCTTTGGAGTGTGACTGCCCTATCCAGTGGCCAACAGCTCTTTATTGTGACCACAAGGGCCTTACCCAGCTTCCTTCTGGTCTTCCATCCCGCACACAGTACATGTTTCTCCAAGGGAATAACATAACTACCCTTGGATCCGGAGCGTTCGCCAATGCCACCAACCTGCGTTGGTTGATCTTGGATCGCAATCAGCTACTGAGTGAACAACTCAATAATGTGTTGTTCTCCAATCTGACCCACTTGGCAAATCTGTTCATAAATAATAATAACCTGACAAAGGTGCCTGTTGGACTGCCTAGCGGACTTAAGCAGCTGCGACTCGCATATAATCACATCGAAAAGATTTCTGAAGGTGCTTTCCAAAATCTGAATAATTTAACATTACTTTTGTTACAAGGCAATCGTCTGACCACTATCGGAGAGGGCAACCTAAAAGGTATTTTTTGTTAATCTAAAATTTTTTTGATAAATCTAGAGATGCATTGATATTAAAAATACAGAATAAAATCTAGTTCTAATAGTTCTAATCTAATATAGCTTGCATCTCTACATAAATCATCAGGAAACATTAACAAAGTAATAATAATAATAATAATAATTTAATTTTTCACTAGGGCTTGGAGTCCTCAACCTCCTGGATCTTAGTCACAACCTCCTGGAGATTTTCCCCAAACATCTGCCTCCATCTGTCCAGCAGCTTTACCTCTCCAACAACTCTCTGACTGGCCTGACTGAAAACAGCATTCATGGTTTTAATAGGCTCCGTTATCTACGGCTTGGACACAACAAATTGAGGAATGAAGGGCTTGACCCTGGTGCATTTAATCTCACATCTCTGGTAGAGCTGGATCTTTCTTATAACAAGCTGACAGAAATCCCAACAGTTCCCACCACACTTCAGTACCTCTACCTTGAGGTTAACCATATTGAAGGTGAGTTGGTGTAAGGTTCTTCTTTTATAAAACAAAAAGCACTGAGGTTTTTCCTTTAACACTGCACTGATGAGAAAGCAGCACTTCAGTCCATGAGAGCATTTCATGCCAAGTTTAATGACAGAATAACTGCGACATGACACAAGACAGAGAACCTATTTCTTTTGCTACCTGGTCTCATAGCATAAACGTACCTTGGTGCACTTTTTAGCGAGACATGAAATATGTACCAAGTAGTACATATCACTGCATTTTCCTTTTCACACAAATTTACAGAGTTTCGATTAATAAAGCGTAATTTCACAAAATTACTTATAATATCATGTTATAACTTCAAAACAATATTAATATGCTGGGATATTTGAAAATTGATGCTTTTGAATGTTAACATCACACATATCCAACTTCATATCTATGGGTCTTCAAAGACGGTAGGGTTGTTTGGTAGCTCATGGAGTACAGAGATGTACTTGAGAAGCGAGGAGCTCCGGTTCGAATTTTGTGTATATGGTTCAACAAAACAGTTAAAATCTGTGTAAAAGGAAGGTGAAATGCCACAGTTGCGTCAACAAATGCATTTTTTTTTTTTATATCAGTTTTGCATTTGTTAACACTCTTGGGTAGGTTTAGGGTTCGATTGACGTAGGGAATATTTCCAACATGATAGAGCTATAAATTTTAGTCCACGGATATTTCAATTCTGAACCACACAGTGAAAAAAAAATCTGTAAAATTTACGGTAAAAAAAAACGGCAGCTGTGGTTGCTGGAATTTGACCGTAAAAAATATGGTAACAACATTTTAGGTTTTAAGTACAATTTACAGTTAAATACCGTAATTTCATTAACTGATATAATGTTATTATACCAACCTACCAAAGCACTAAAATCAGTTTTGTCCCTTTGAAATACACTGATAACCACCAAATGCTAGTGGAGTCACGTTATGAACCAAAGCCCATCACAAGCAGCTTTTAAATATGAACATATATATTCATTCACACAAACACTAAACACCATAATGATGAGACTCATTAAACTGAAATAGGCAATTTACCTTAATTTAACAACATTACATGTAACATACAACCGATAAGAAGAAACTATGAAGAAACATAGTTATTTCAAAGAATTTTTTTTTTAAATGCAATGCAGGGAATTCTGGGAATGTCAGTTTACATTTTTTCCCTGTAAATTTTACAGGAATTTACCATCAACCATTTAACAGGTTTTTATCGTAACATATTCACAGTTTTTTACTGTTAAATTAAAGTCTTTTTTACAGTGCAACACAATATCAATGTAATAAAAATTAGCCTTTGTTTTAGCGCCACTCAGTGGACAATTCTCTTTGAAACATGGCTGTAAGTGCATTAAGGTACGGAAAAAAAAATGTGTTGCACAAAAAGTGCACAGAGGTACATATTTTTATGAGACCAGGTTGTTTTTTTAAAATACTTATGCTGATGTTACATTAACAAAACATTCAATAAATTACTCCAACAGACCATGGAGAGAATGTAACACTTAAATCTTACTGCAGGTTTTCAAGACAAGATGTTTATAGTGGATATAAAGCACTGCTGACAGACTTCAGGAAACCATGGATTGATTTTGATCCACAAAATCACTTCAATATGTTTTTTTTTTCTTGGGAGGGGGATGGGGGGGGGGTACTAGCATAATGTGAATTTGAATCGAATTGAATTGAATTTGCAAATACTATAAGCAAAATTGCCACAGTTTCTTTAGAACCACTTCAAAATTCCACTGTGGCAATTCTGCATTCAGTATTTGCAAATTCAAATTAAATTCAAATTCTAATTTAAGGAAGATGTTTAATTCTAATTCTAAATCCTGAACAAATCTGTCCCAGACCCTGTGATGAGAAGGAAGCCTGCATATAAAAATGTCGTCATGGGAAGCGATCGTTTTTGCCATCTTGCATGTCTTCTACAGTCTAAAATATTAGCCAAGAGCAGAAATGACTCTAAACAAAAAACTGTTAGCTCGCCAAATGCTTGACTGAGAACTGCATGAATGTTTGTGTCCTGATCAGAATGAGGCCATGTTCTCAGGCTTGATGAAATAATCCCTGGCACGAGGGAATCAACATTCAGACCCGGATGGGCCACGGGAAAAGTGATGGAAAATGTGACAGGAGAAATAGAGAAATAACAAACTTTCCCCTTCTCTCTTGGTCTTATTTTCCCCCTTCCCTGTTCTCTAACGTGTTTGTCACAAAGTGTTTGCAGACAGACACATCCTGAAGAGAGACACAAGGTGACCAGAAAAAGTAGGTTAGCTGAAAGAGAGGGAGGGAGAAAGAAAGAAAGAAGGAAGGTTTGAGAACATCTGTAAACACTCCAAAAGGAATCCACATATGCTAAAAGCACGCTCTGTTCTCCCCTCCTCCTCAGCAGCACGCTGAGCTCAGTTACAAGAGCTATGCCTCAGACATTCTTTTTTTCTTCAGGCAGTGGTCATAATTCCCTCTCTTTGAACCACACAACAAAACCTCATGCCATCAGCAGTGGTTTACCAGTTCAAAATGAAGTATAATATTCTAATTATTTACAAGCAACCCCAATTTAAAATGATAAAAAAATGATGACTGGTATGTTATAGTTTAGAAGTAGAGGTTAGGAAAAGGTTAAACAACCTGTCAGAAAACAAATGGAAAGAATGTAACAGAGAATGTATTGACCAGTGCGATTAAAAGGCACCAGTCTGAGGGTGGAGACACTATGATGTTTTTTTCTGGCATATATCTCCAGAAAATATGATACAAATATTATTATCATATTTACAGGAATGGATACAAGCTACAAAAATAGCTATGCACCTTAAGTGCTTTGTAAACACATATATTGATTCTCTGTGCTGGGAATAGTCTTAATGTCACCAGAGAAACCTCAAACTCTTCCAGCTTATGACTCCTGAACTACAAGCTACAGATACTGTAGATTTAAGCTGCCATCAAAATTAGTATCTAAAACAAGATGAAACAGATCTGCCCACTACAAGTTTCCTCACTGAAGGTTTATGAGGGCTGCCGTTTGATTGGTGTGTGATCTACCGAACGATTAATGTCTGCTGCAAATTTTCTGAAGCACCATGTCACATTAATCGCTGAATATGTTGACCTCATTGTCTCGCTATCTCTATCTACATTAAACAGTGGAAGCATAACGCAGCACCAATATTTCAAAATAGACAGACAACTGGGAGTAACAGACAGCTTAATCTCAACCTGTTTGATGAAGCAGCTTACTATGAAAGTCAAGTGAGACAAATGTCAAATAAATAAATACCCTTCCGGTAGTGATGATGATGATAAAGAAAAAGTCACACTAGTTAAATAATGGTAAAAAAATTGTATTAAAAAGTCTGATTTTATCAGACTCAGCTACAAAATTAGACATCAGAAGACTACAGAGGACAGTCCAGTCTGCTGAAAGGATCATTGGTGATCCCCTGCCCACCCTCCAAAAACTGTACACATCCAGAGTGAGAAAAATATATGACAAATATATGACTCGATGTTCTACCATTTTGCTGCTGTGTCTTTTAGAGTTCAACGTCAGCAGTTTCTGCAGGACTGTAGGACCCACATCATATTCACGTATGAAGATTCTGAGGCTGGACGGTAATAAATTGGAGTATCACAAGCTGCCTCCTGATTGGGTGTTCTGTCTACGTGTCCTCCATAACATTTATATTTGATCTGATAGATGCAGTCAATGTCTTAAGCATCTCTACATTTTTAGGTTTTCTGAAAACTTTGAAATACATGCATGTAATCATACATTATAACATATATGTATATTTAGACTACATTAGAAACATGACAGTATTCAAGGTGCTGTTGTTTTGAATAAGCATGCTATCAATGGTTTTGTACTGTTTTAATGAAATACAGTAGTATTTAATAATACTGTTTTCACTCTGGATGCACTGTATATGGGCAGTCATATTTTATTTTGATGCACACAGTGCAAGTCTTGCACCTTGTCTTAGTCTTGACTAGTCTTAATCTTACTGTTATACACTTAACTTGTGGATATACTGTACACTACATGGTGCTTTCTTTAAAAAAAAATTAGTACCTTTTTTTTTTACAAAAAAGGCTCTGTTACATATAGTCTGGAATTTATTATTATTCAATCACAATGTCATCTCTTGTAAGATTACAATGTATTTCCCCCCAAATGCTTAAAAAATGAAGTTCTAAGATTCTAATCAAAATAAAACCCTTTTGTGTCAAATTATATTGACAGTGTCATTATTTTCACCTGTGTTCTAGCAGTTTAGGTAATTTACAGTTTCCTCTTTTTGTTTTAACTGGAAATCTGAACAGAAATGAATTTTCATATCATATAATAACTCTCAGCTCTGCTGTATGTTCTGGCCTAGCAGTTTTGTAGTGAAAGAAAATCAGTATTCTTCGTCCCTCTTACACTGCAGTACTATCAATGCTGTCAAGAACACTTGCTTTTGCCAAGGCTGAAAATACTACAAAATGATTACATCCTCTTTGTGAATTAATCAAAGAGCATAAGACAATGTCTATGAAAAAAGACAAAGCATTTTGTCAAAGGCACTTCTACTACTGATTTGTGGACAGAAACATTCTATTGTGTGACATAAAGAACAATCACTAAAATTCCACATGGATAACCACAAAAAGGATGCTGTCTGGAGAAGCATATAAGTTAAGTGTTTTTTGTGAGTGCAAGAGTGTGCAAACAAAAACATTTTTAATTTTGTGCATTCAAGGCAGCATTTTTGCTTTCAGTGAGGACAGACAAAGTATTTACGGCTCAGCAGACATACAGTAGAACAGAGTGAAGCCAACCACAGCATCTTCAGCACAAAAGCTCATTCTTACCAGTCCAGTGGAACATAAGTGCATAAGTAACACAAATCAACCTCTAATTAAACTCTTATTTTGTTAAGTCCTACTTATGCTGGACCTAAAAAAATTTTAAAAAAAATTTCCCCCAAAACCTATTGTTTGTTCTATAGATCCAAAGAATGACTTTGACGTATCTAAAAGACTGTGAGTTAATGGGCCATGTATTCAAGATGCCGTAACTCACTCTGGGATCTCCACTAAGATTTTCTTTCTAGTGCAGAACAGCAGTCACAGATCAGCTTGGTGTGGACTTCACATTCCTCATTAGCAGAGCCATGACAGCACAAACAACTTGAAAACTTTGGGTTCACTTCTTAAACAGTTATCTTTTTTATGTTTATGCGCTGTCAAATGTTTAATCGTGATTAATTGCATCCAAAATCAAAGTTTTTGTTTATGTGATATACAGTATTTATGTGTACTCTGTTTATTTATCATAAAAAATACACACACATACTATATATATTTAAGAAATATTTACATATATACATTTATACATTGTATACATGCATGTGTTTGTATTTATACTGTATATACATAATACACAATACACCTACATATATTATGTAAACAAAAAATATTTTGGATGTGATTATATATATATATATAAATTATATATGTGTGTGCGCACATTTTTTTCAAATTGCTGAAAGGTTAAAAAAATATATTTACATACATCTTAAACATAGCCAGACAGAAGTCAGACAGAATCATGGGAAATGAAATAATATACAGCTGCGGTGTGGTAAAGTCATTAGTAAGTCAAAAGACAGAATCATAATACCTATGAAAGAAGAGGTGGTCCCGCAGCAGACCTCAGAAATAAGGGTCCAACTGGAGCATATTGTAGCAGTGGTTGTTAGAACTGCCTATGAGGGCATTCAGATCCATTAAAAATATGCTTTCTTAGGGTATCCAAATAACTATAAATCCACATAATAGATGATGCTATTCAGATGTACAGAATAAATCAATCTCAATTCATTAAAAGGCTCTAATATTTGTGCCAAAACTTCCATCAATTCATCCATCAAGATCATGTGAACCAAAGAATATCATTGAAAAAGGTACATCAACAAAATCAGTCCATAGTAAATATTCAATTAACACAAGAAACAATCAAACACGTTTCAAATAAAGCTATTCAAAATGTTTGGATGTGTTTGTTTGTTAGGTAGTTGTGACAAGGCCATTCGTAGGGAATGCAGTAGCATTATACAAAAAGAAATAAGTCACAGGACCAGACTGTCAAGGCTCCAGTCTGATCTGTGTTTGTTTTTGTTGTGTCCTAGTCTGTCTGAAGCACATGGCTGTCAATTGGTTATTGTTGTCGTCATGTGCTCTATTGTCTATTGTTACCCCACCCCCCTTGTTACCTCGTTGTCTTGTTAGGGTTAACACCTGTTGTCAATCATTAGTCACCCTTTATATTCCCCTCTTGTTTTCTGTCCTGTGCCAGACTGAATCTCTGTGTTGCTGAGTTAACCTGGCTCCTGCCTTTTGATATCTGCTATCTGGTTCCTGCAGTTATATAGTCTTGTCTAAAACAGTTATCGGTGCATTTTATTTTTCCTTGGCTTAGTTTTTCTTTTGGTTAGTGTGCCATCATGTTTGCCCTGCAGCCCACCACCTTACTACCGAAGCAGCAAAAGTTGCATTTGTTATAACCCTACTCACTGGGAGGGCCCGATAGTGGGGAACTACAGTCTGGGAGAAGCAAGCACCTTACTATGCCACTTTTAAGCTGTTTCGGAATGAGATGATCAAGGTGTTTGATTGCTCAGTTGCTGGCAAGGAGACAGCCAGCCAGCTAGTGAGACTGAGGCAGGGTGAGTCGTCAATCACTGATTTTTTTCATCCAGTCCCGGACACTGGCTGTGCTTTGTGGTTGGAATAAAGCAGCGTTATGGGATGTTTTCAGAGAGGGGCTCAATCCGGAGATCCAGGATGAGATTGCAATCCATGGCCTGCCAGCTTTGTTTGATGGCCTGGTGGACCTGGCACTTCGTGTTGAGACACGTATCAATCTATGCCATCAACGGGTCTTGACTCACGCTTCTTGACCTATCACTCCTCGTTCTTGTTCTGAAACTGCTACTGTTAACCCGGAGCCACTTCCTGAAGTAGAACATATGCAGGTGGGGCGTACCGTCTTGCAGCGGAGGAGAAGCAGCGACGCCTCAACCAACGACTTTGCTTCTACTATGGAAAATCTGGACATTTTGCTGCAGCGTGTCCTTTAAAAGCCAGAGCTCGCCAGTGGATGGGGGAGTATTGGTGAGCGTCATTCCACTGTCTGATTCCCCTGTATCTAGTACACAGCTGCCTGCCATTATCAAGTGGGGGCCTTTTTCTAGGTCATGCTCAGCCCTGGTGGATTCTGGGGCTGAGGATAATTTCATCGATGCTGTCCTGGTGGCCCAGTGAGGCATTCCCACTACCCCTGTCAAGAAGAAGCTCATTGCCAGGGCTCTCAATGGCTCCATCCTCATCCATGTTACTCACGTCACTTCCCCTGTAAGTTTAACTATTCCTGGCTGCACACCTGTGCTGTGCTGGGGCACCCGTGGCTGGTGAGACCCTCACATTGGTTGGGCTGAGAATTCTGTGTTGGTATGGAGCTCATTTTGTCTTAAATTTTGCTTGGGTGTTGCCTCGTCTGCTGCTTTTTCTTGTCCTTTGTTTCAGGAAGAGCAGACTGCGGATCTGACCGGTATTCCTGCTTACCTTGATCTTCGGAGGGTCTTTAGCAAGTCTCGGGCCGCATCTCTCCCCCCTCACAGACCCTATGACTGTGCTATCAACCTTCTACCAGGCACTTCTCCGTCTCACAGTCGTCATTACTCCGCAATGCCTACCACTCGGTTTGGATAAGGGAAGGGGGTGAGTGGAAGGCAGCCTTTAACACCCCTACTGGGCACTTTGAGTATCGGGTTATGCGCTTTGGGCTTACTAATGCCCCAGCTGTCCTCCAGGCCCTGATTAACGATGTGATGTAAGGGCCGTCACAGAGTGGCCAGTCCCTGACTCTCGTAGAGCATTGTTTCTGGATTTGCTAATTTTTATTGCTGTTTCATCCGGAACTACAGTAAAACTGCTGCTCCTTTTAACTGCTCTAACCTCCACTTGTGTTCCTTTCAGGTGGACCGAGCTAGCACAGGGAGCTTTTACGAAACTTAAAACATGTTTCACATCTGCACCTGTCTTGTCTGTTCCTAACCCTGATCTGCAGTTTATTGTGGAGGTTGATGCTTCTGAGGTCAGGGTTGGGGCGGTCCTCTCTAAGCTTTTTTTTTTTTTCCCTTGATGGGAAGGTGCATCCATGTGCATACTTCTTGCACCGCCTGAGCCCAGCAGAACGGAACAATGATGTCGATAACCGTGAGCTACTTTTGGTTAGGCTATCACTGAGTGAGTGGCGACACCGGCTGGAGGGGGCGGCGGAGCCCTTCTTGGTCTGGACGGATCATAAGAACCTTAAGAGAACCTATTTCCATAAGAACCTATTTCCTGGGGCATTGAGAGGCAGGTCAGGGAGGTCTTGCGGGGGTTGGAGGTTCCGAGAGGCTGCCCTAATGGTCTGCTGTTTGTTCCAGGTCCGCTGCGTCCTTCAGTCCTTGAGTGGAGTCATTGTTCTTGGCTGGTCTGCCATCCTGGTGTGCGAAGGACATTGGCTTCTGCCCGCCAGCGCTTTTGGTGGCCTTCAGTGCCCCAGGATGTCAGACAGTTTGTGGCTGCTTGCTCGGTTTGCGCCCAGAACAAGACTTCTAACAAGTCTCCCTTTGTCTGCTGCGGCCTTTGCCTATTCCCACCCGCCCTTGGTCCCATATTGCCTTGGACTTTGTCACTGGCCTACCCTCATCCAGGGGCAATACCGTGATTTTGACGGTTATGGACCGCTTTTCTCATTTCATTCCCCTACCCAAATTACCCTCTGCTAAAGAAACTGCTCTGGTGGTGGTCGATCACGTCTTCAGGTTTCATGGTCTTCCCAAGGATGTGGTCTCTGACAAGGGGCCCCAGTTTGTTTCCCATTTTTGGAAGTAGTTCTGTCATCTGATTGGTGCTTCTGCGAGTCTGATGTCAGGATTTCATCCGCAGACCAATGGTCCGAGCGAGCTAACCAGGATTTGTAGTGGATGCTCCGCTGTCTGGCATCACACAATCCTGCCTCCTGGAGCCAACAGCTCACCTGGGCAGAGTACGCCCATAATACTCTTCCTGTGGCGGCCACTGGTACAGTATGTCCCCTTTTCAAAGTTCTATTGGTTCTCAGCCTCCTCTGTTTTCTTCACAGGAATCTGATGCCACAGTCTCCTCTGCCCAGGCCTTTGTCCAGAGGTGCAGACGCACATGGGAAAGAGCCAGGAAGACACTCATTCAGGCAGGGTGGCAGCAGATCGTCGTCGGACTCCTGCACCCAAGTTTGTTTGTGGGCAGATGGTATGGCTTTCCACTAGGGACCTGCCTCTTAAGGTGCCAGCATGTAAGCTGGCACCCAGGTTCCTAGGGCCACATCGCATTACTAAAATTCTATGTCCGGTGGCAGTACGGCTGAGGCTCCCATCTGTCTTTGCTCTTGTCCACCCTGTGGCGGCGGCAGTGCGGCTCAGGCTCCCATCTGTCTTTGCTCTTGTCCACCCTGTCTTTCTCGTCTCAAACTTGTCATTTCTTCCCCTTTGAATCCTGTTCCTCAACCCCCTTCCCAATGTCTTATTGGCGGTTCCCCTGTGTTTTCTGTTAGGAGGCTGTTGGACACTAGAAGGCGTGGAAGGGAATACCAATACCTTGTGGACTGGGAAGGGTACGGCCCTGAGGAGAGGTGCTGGGTGCGGTCTTGAGAGATCGTTTTTTTTTTTTTTTTGTGTCCTAGTCTGTCTGAAGCACATAGCTGTCAATTGGTTATTGTTGTCATCATGTGCTCTATTGTTACCCCGCCCCCCTTGTTACCAAGGTGTCTTGTTAGGGTTAACACCTGTTGTCAATCATTAGTCATCCTTTATATTCTCCTCTTGTTTTCTGTCCTGTGCCAGATAAAATCTCTGCGTTGCTGAGTTAACCTGGCTCCTGCCTTTTGATATCTGCTATCTGGTTCCTGCAGTTATATAGTCTTGTCTAGAACAGTTATCTTTGCATTTTAATTTTCCTTGACTTAGGAGTTTTTTTTCTTCTTTCGGATAGTTTTGTGCCCTCTAGCTTGTTTTGTTTTTGAGCTCCCGCCTATTATTTTAGTTTTGCTTTCCTTTTCCCCTTTTGCCCCCCCGTAGCTACCCCTTCGGTTCTGACTGCTGGATTCCCTACTACCAGCCACCCTCCTTCCATCCCTCACTGCCCTGCTCCACATGTTTCCCTGCCCTTCCGGTTATATCCATCTAGTTATATCCATCATTCCCCAGCCTTGAAGATTCCAGTTAAATTAGCCAGGCCTTTGCCTTATCCCCCTGGATCCATTTTCCCCCTTCTCTCTCCCTCCATCACCATTTCCTTGTGCCCTGGGGTTATTGGAGTTATCTGTTCCATTGCTCCTGGACTGTTACTCTCTGAATCTCCTTTTCCCAGATGCCACCTCCTGAGCTGACACTACTTCCAAGGACCTGGCTAGAATCTCTCCTGGTTTCCCTCTCAGACAGTGAGTTCCTGTTTGTGTCTGAGACTCAATAAATTTTGTTCCGCCCGCAACTGAATTTAAAATCACATGAGCCAATATTTTATTCTAAATAGATAACTTAACAAATGTTTAAACTGAGAAATTTTACAATTTTATGCACAAAATGAGCTCATTTCAAATTTGGTGCCTACTACAGGTCTCAAAATAGTTGGGATGGGGGCATGTTTACCATAGTGTAGCATCTCCTCTTCTTTTCAAAACAGTTTAAAGATGTCAGGGAATCAAAGTTATGAGTTTCTGGAGTTTTGGTGTTGGAATTTGGTCTCTACCTCTTCACTTTTCTACTTTGAATTAATTCATTTGAATGGACCATGTTGACATTTTGCTTCCCCACTGTATGATTGAGCTTTAGTTGGCATCTGCAGATGGCACAACGGATTGTGTTTACTGACAGTGGCTTCTGGAAGTATTCCTGGGCCCATTTAGCAATGTTAGTGACAGATTCATGCTGATAAGTGATACAGTGTCGTCTGAGGGCCAGAAGCATCCAACAAAGGCTTTCAGCCTTGTCTGCAGAGCATATTAATGCCAGTCGGCTCCAATACTAATTTCACAATAATTGCTGCATAATAATCTATAAATTCAGTTTACCCTTTCTAACATATGCTAAATCTACATGCACTGACCCTGCTGTGTTTTCACACATTCTGCCATGAATGGATCAGGTAATGAGCTCTAGCTTTATTTACTTGGCTGACTTCCCAGAAAAACTCAGGTGCAGTTACTTACAGTAGGAAACTGCTCTGATATTTTGCTGAGTCTACACACTCTACCTAGGGGGTTTGGCAAATTGTGGTGGTTGTCGGGCCCTCGGGGTGGGAGAAAAAGCTTGGTAAGCAAAGATCCCAATGAATCTCAGTCAGATTGCATCAACCAGACCTCCACCATCATCAAAATGCTTGCAGTGGCCACAACTGCATTACCAGTGGCACATCATTAATTCAAAACCAGAGGAAAAAGCTGGGTGGTGAAGCTGTTTGTGACACATTGCTAAGCATCTGCTTCTGATCCAAAATTTCTTCTGGGTGGCAAAATTGCAAGGTGTAATGCTTGGTTTGTTAAAGATGATGTAATACAATTAAATAAAAAAAATTATATGCAATTTTTTTATCAATACAAAAAGCAGAAGTCTGCACCCCAATGATTGCATTGTTCACACATACTGTGCACATATCTGACCCTGCGCATCTGTCAATAATTTGTGTCTGTCTGTAAATGTGTGTAAGCACACAAAATAAAATCAACCCAGATGGCAAAACTGCACACATCAGACACACACAATCATCTGTCAAGCACATGCCAAACGAAATACTTCTCACCTTAGCAAACTTAGAAGAACAATGTGAGTGAATTTGCTTCAGATGCTCATGGTCAGTTCAACACTGCACCAAATTATTGACTAATCTTGGTTGTTTTCACTCTGCACCAGACTATTATGCTATTGGCAATAAATCTTAAAGCACGCAACTAAGCTTGATATGCAAATAAATTTAAGTTGTATGAGGAAGGAAGACATTTCCTTGCCAAAAGGGTACTCCAGTTACACTTTTTCCAGCCTTTTACTTTTTAATTAACAACAAACTTTGGGTTTACCCCAGATGTCAATGATACTGGCTTAATAATATAGTCTTGGCAGAGATATATTGCTGTGCAATACACAAAATCTGACCTAAGTTATTTCACAAGTTGAGTAAATATCATAATGACTCATGTACAGTACTCAGTAAGAGCTATTACGACATGCCAAAACTCACCCATTGTAACACTGATGTAAGAATGTTTGATAGAAACCACCCTGTGCCTGAATAGTGAGGTCAATCTAAACATTATTCATAATGTCAAGGACTCAGTTTAAGTGAATGAGTTTTAAGACTGAGATAAAAAAAAAGAGGGCAACTCCCTAACATCCCTAAGATCTCACAGCATACGAAAGTGATCTTCCTAAAAACAGATCTGGACCAGCAACAGAGACAATTCTTCACACATCACAGTTCTTCAACAATTTTATTGTCATTGTGACTTATCCTAGTTTGACGTGTCATATTTTTGATTTTCTTATGATGGGCCTTTACAGTATATCACAATTGTGCTTTTTTGTCATCATAACTTCATAACTTATCTTATAATGTGACTTTATACCTCACAACTGACCTTTTCTTATCATCGCAACTTTATATTTCATGTTGTAGTCATAATTGTGACTTTTTCAAACTGTGACAAATTATTTCTCATAATCGTATGTTAACTTTTTATTATTATATTATAAATTATGATTGTGTGCGTGTGATAGCTAATATAGAGGGGTTATTTGTGGTGGGCTGAAATGGGCCGGTATAGGTCTCTGGGCTGTTTAAGAGCTCCAATCAGCCCCTGAATGAAGCTCATCACAATTACAGCCCACGAATGTATGATTCTCATTTAGTACAGATGTGCAAATCTGGGACATTGCCAGTGATCTCAGAGGAAGACAACACTAAACAGTCATTTTAAAACCGACTTACAATTCTAAAACAGCATATATCACACATGTTTCTCCTCCAGATGTTGAAGTCCTTTTGGGTTTAAAATATAAGCACGAGTCTGACCTCACAGTGTGAATGTGCAATTGTGAGTGAGGGAGATAAATAGGTTTCAATGGGAATAAAAAACATGTTTTTCACATCTCGTCACCATTGCTCTGCAGCTGCAGCTCTCTGCACAAGGCCTGAAAGCACAAGAAAGAGAGGAAAAGTAACTGTTAGAGAGGTTACCTAAACCCTAGAGCACTGAGAATCAATCCCAAATAAGGGAGACCATGTGACAAGATTTTTTTTTAACTTCAGAGAAAATCAGGCATACGCCACCCAAGTATGCAAAAAGCAAAAAATAGGAAACTATCCAGTACTCTGTGGCTCTAAACTAAATAAAAAGCACATGATTTTGATGAAGTATCCCAAGTATCCACGTGATCGGGCAGAGGATGGAGCTGGAATGAATTCTGACCCCATGCTTTCTGCACTGATCTCCACCCTGTCCCACCGGGCCTGTATTCCTCGATGCACACCCATTTACATGCATCAGTGTGTACAGCAGGGGAGAACAGATCCCAGTGTTTAGGGATGGACGTTTCAATTTAATTTGAGCCACTTTCCCTGAAGGCGGGGCAGGGAGACAGAGTTGTTGACCTTCAGAAGAAAAAGAGGGAACGACCCAATAGGCAGTCTGCTTAGCAGAGGAGAACAGGGGAAGTACGGAGGAAAGAGGGGGAAAGAAACAGAGTGAGAGAGGAGGAGAAAGCAAGGTGGGAGAGCAGAACTCTGTGAGAGTGAAGTGACAGCAAGAGGATTCATCAAACGAGGGCAGGAACCAGCAACAGGTAAGAAACCCTTTGTTTCTTCAAAAGAGCCATAAATCAATTTCAAAGAAGACAAGCAGCATAAATGCATATATAATAATTAGTAAATCTGTGGATGCTGGCAAGAAATGGAACATGAATTTAGCCATTACTTCAGTCTTAAAGTCTGCTTTCTCTAGCCAAGTTTCATTTATTAAATTTAGTTCAAGCTTATAAAAATAATGGCATGATTACTTTGGCTGCTCACTCTGTACTTTACGGTACTCTTGCACCTAGGGCTCAGTTAATGTCCAGATTTTTCACACTAACACCATGGATTGCAGTGCAAAAACAGGTAGAAAAACTAAATAATTAAACAACTAATTATTAAAAATAGTTTGACCTGTCCTGGTCTATCCTCCTGTCGGATCAATCAAAGTGTGTACTTTTTAAGACATGAGAAATCAGATGAAAACTAAATGATGAAAACACCCAAAAGTTCTATTAGTTTCTATTCTAAAGATTCTATAAATCATCTGTTACATTCACTAAACTTGCACCTGATATATCAGGTTTTTCACTGATTTTCTGCTACATTTTTATTAATCATATCAACTAACCATTATTCTCTTGGTTCAAAATAAATATATCCCAAAGACCTCTTTTGTCTTTTTCAACAACTTTCAACCAAATCTAAAACTCAACAGTTCCCTCCTATTCTAAGTTGTGCCAGCACTGACTCATAACATGTTTTTGTTGTTATGCATTTGTCTTATGCCTAGTAATGACCTAAATTTCCTTATTTGGTCACAAATAGAATTTAGATTTGACAATCAGCATTTCTGAATAAATCAGCTTTAAATCCTTAAAGCCCGGATAGGATCATTGGCACCCCACCTAAAGCAGGCATGCAAAATAGAAATAAACAAATCAACACTTTCCCAGGTTTCCTTTCTCTCAAGGCCTGAGCCCTGCTGCATGCTCTCCATGACCATGCAGCTGACACCCAGCCAGGCACTTTCAGCCAAACATCTGATTGTGATCATGCATCAGACCCGATGCACTGCTTCTTGTTTTGTGCTTGGGTGTAAGTCTGATAAAATATCCCATTCCTCTAGTGAAATTATTAATCTAGGCTAAACAATAGAGCTGAGCAGGGATGTTTTTAGGGTCTGACCCATCTAATCAAATCAAATCTATTATTAGACAATCGTTACCCTGTGTAAACAAGCATTGCAGTGTTTACATCTGTAGACATCTGTTTTTTTAACCCATTGGTTTATTAACCCAAATAAATCAACCCTGCTTAATATCATCTCACTTAATTTTACAATCAACTGCAGCACAATGTTTTTCACAAGTGCGGTATAAAAGAGTGATCAAAGGAAATTCTTGATGGGAGCTCAGGGCAGAAAAAAGACATTGAAATTCATCGGCCTGTTTATTTTACAAAACCATTTCTTTCCACTGAACCATAGTAAGAATAATAATATTCAACTTGAGATCACTTCCCAGCAGTCAACCTGCCAAAATATTTCTAAGTGTGGTTTAAAATTACTTATGAAATTACGAGGACCCTTAAAAAAAAAACCAAAGAATCCTGCTTTGTATCAGAACATTCCAAAAGAGAACATCTGGGCACTCCTCTAAAAATGGAAGCTGAGGCACAGTTAGGTAATCAAGATAATGATCCAAAAGACATGCGACTCCAAAGTAGAAAAGCCAAAAAAAAAAGGAAAAAAAAAAGTTTATACATAAAGCCAAAAGAGATGTGGCATAAAAATTGTAAAATATAAAAGTCTTTGCTTTTTTAATGGAACTGGATTAAAGTCCAACAAGACTGATATTGAATTATTGAAGCTTTGCAGTCATTATTATCACATAGGAGTAAAGAAGCAGATAAAGAATCCTGTTTGGTGCTGTTTGACCTGATGAGAGACATTATTAATATATGAATAAATCAAGTAACATGGCTCATTTTTAGACTTTTTTCATTCTGCAAACTAAATTATAAACTAATGACAAACTTCCTAAAATATTTCTGGACAAATGGATTGGCTACTCTGTTTGATCTAGATTTATAAGTAGCTATTAATCCTCTGAGAATTATGTAATGTATTTGTTGTTCCAGCAATCAGCAATTAAACTGTGTTTTTTGTTAAGCCAAACTGACACACAGGGGTGCAGATAGCATAGTAACGCTGCAACTGTTCCAGCCATTGGTTTCCTCTAAGCTCCCCTGGGTGTTTAGCCTGTTTCCCTCATTAGGACTCACTCTTTCCTAGGTCTTACATTGCACAATAGAGTCTTTATCAGAGGCCTGTGCAGAAGAACCTGTAAATCCAGAGCTATTTTTTTTTTCAGGGTCTGTAGAAGTCATAATAATCCAGCCAAACTGGAAGAATACATGACTGCATGCTTTGACAAAGATGACAGCAAAAAATTTAAGTCTGCAGCTCTGTCATCCAAAACGAAACAGAATCACAGAAACATGACACTTCTCCTGTAGATCTCAACAATGTTTTTAAAAAGCGCTCTTGATTTTCCAAAAAAACAAAATCTATAATCAAACTGACTTCTTATTTACCATCTTCCAAAATTAAACTAAAGCCTAAATGAAATAAATAGTGTTCTTATTTGTTTTAGTGTTTTAATTAACATAGGATAGGAAAACACAGGATAAATGACAGTGTTTTTTTGCTGCTTCTCTGTTCAGGACCATGAAAGCTGGGCTTGCATACTGCTCTCTTCTTTTCCTTCTTCTGATCACGGATGTCTGTGGCCAGCGAAGACCGAGACCAAAACCTGTCCGTCCATCTACCACCAGGAAACCTCCTGCTCCCAAAAAACCTCCTCCTGCCCCAAAACCTGAGCCCGAACCCCAGGAACCCACAGACTTCCCCCCTCCAATCCTAGGCCCTCCCTCTGAATTCCCAGACTGCCCCAGAGAGTGCTTCTGTCCACCATCTTACCCAAATGCCTTGTACTGTGAAAACCGTAACCTCCGGAAGGTCCCAGTCATCCCGTTCCGCACCCACTACCTATACCTACAGAACAACTACATTGACCAAGTAACCGCAGAACCCTTCAAAAACTGCACAGAGCTTAAGTGGATAAATCTCGGTAATAACCGCATCCGTTTGGTGGAGAAACAAGTGTTTGAGAAGCTTCCGAACCTCCTTTACCTTTATTTGGAGAGGAATGAGCTAAAGGAGGTGCCTGATGACTTGCCGGCTGGTCTGGAGCAGCTTAGACTCAGCCGCAACCAAATATCGAAGATCCCTCCTGGAGCATTCAGTAAGATGGAACATCTGGCACTTCTGGATCTGCATAACAACAGGATCAGCGACAGCAGCTTGGGCAAGAACATCTTTAAAGATCTGAAGAACCTGATTCAGCTCAACCTGGCCCACAACATCCTCAGGAAGATGCCTGCGAATATACCAAAGAGCCTCTTCCAACTCTTCTTGGACAAAAATAACATTGAGGAGATTCCACAGGAATACTTTAAGCATTTCACACACCTGGCCTTTGTGAGACTTAACTACAACCAGCTTAGCGACAAAGGTCTTCCAAAGATGGTATTCAACGTGAGCTCACTGCTGGATTTGCATTTGTCCCATAACATGCTGAGCACCATTCCCCCCTTCAACTCCGAGCTTGAGCAACTTCACCTTAACCACAATAACATTGAGAGTATGTACTTCATTTCGATTTGTTACTGTTCCACAGAACGTTTTCTTCCACAGTAACACATTTGCTTCTCTTTGCAGGTTTAAATGGCACTGAGATCTGTCCTTCTAACTCTTTCAACATGCATGATGAGAACGGAGCACCCAAACTGAGATACCTGCGTCTGGATGGCAATCACTTGAGTCCTACCATCCCCTCAGATATCATCATGTGCTTCAGACACCTTTATGCTATAGTAATGTAAGATGCTTGTGTGACGAACAGATTCATAAATGCCTGTGCACAACCAGGCCTTCCTGTCTACTTGACAGTACTGATTGAATCAAACAGTACCGGAGATACAAGTAAAGAATACATTTTTAAACAATGCAATTTTTTTCCCTTTATGTTCAGGAATGTTTCATTGTGTAACCTAAAAGCCTTCAATGCATCATATTTATTGAATTTTCTGCCTTGAATACAACTGAGCATGAGTATTCTGCATTAAACGTTTCTATGTGATTATACAAAACAGAAGCAGCTATATGGCTGAGTGGAATTAATTAAATCCTAAAAATAAAGGTACATTAACGGACGTATTGTGTGACAGACAAGCAGCGTAGTTACAACTGAGGAATATATTGGTCTATATATGGTGTAGACTAAAATACAATGAAACAAAATGATAAGTGGGGGAATAACGTAACTACTATGTAGTTGAAAATGTCCTTAATGTGCCTGTGTTTTTAAGGTACTGTGTAGTCCTGCCTATATCTTGTGTCAGTATTATATATAAATAAATATGTATATAATAAAATCTTCCATTTCAACATGCTTTAAAAAAGTCAGTCGTAGAATATGTAAAATTTGCCTGCTATATTTCACACCTCACATAACATAACACACGTAACACTTTATAATAACTGCACACTATGATAAATAGTCAGTTCATCCTTTATAAAGCATTGTTCCAACATTAATAGTCATTAGTAAGCAGTTTATAAATACAGCT
>JAUMHE010000060.1:12945523-12974926 GCA_032359235.1 Enteromius mattozi | reverse complement strand
ATAAATGCTTTACAAGGTATAAATAGTCCTCACTTTAGATGAGCTCACAAAAACAGACGTCTGGCAGATACTAAATGTTTTATAACTATCTGACTTAATCATGAATTACAGCAGGAACATGTGTTAATAAAGCATTTATTAACACACTGAGCAACTATTATCATAAATAATAAGATTTATTAATGTGAATTTAAATAATTTAATAATCATTTACTTAGACTTTCTAAATGATCTTATTAAATACTGACAACTCCTAAATAATTGGTTTGTAAATAATGTAATAATTAAAAAAATGATAAACTGATACAATTATTAAACATTATATACATGCTCAAGAACAAGGCATTTATAGCTGCACTTGTAAACTGTTTACTAACGCATAATAATGTTGAAACAATGGTTTATAAAGGATTAAATAAATGCTTACTAATGCTTAACTAATCATTCATAGTGTGCAGTTATTATAAAGCGTATGTATATAATAAAATCTTCCATTTCAACATGCTTTAAAAAAGTCACTCGTAGAATATGTAAAATGTGCCTGCTATATTTCAGACCTCACATAACATAACACAGAATAGTACAACAATAAAACTAGACAACAAGTAGATTTAGTGGATAATTTACTATACATTTTTGAAAAACAAGATTCCAAAAGTTGGTTTTTCCAAAGATGCTATAGAAAAACTATTTTGGGTTCTTTAAAAGAATATTTTTGTGAATAGTTCTTAAAAGAACTACTTTTTTTTCTTACTTTTCTAAAGCCCACCTGGCACATTTTTCTTGTATGTTTATAGTGACACCTTGTGGGAAAATTGTACATTATAGTGAGTTCTCTAAATGATTTACACTATATAGAAAATAGATCACAAAGTGAAACACTTAAATCATGTGACACAAGGAAAGGCAAGGAAAGGAAAGGATGTGACATGTGGCCAGGGATGGTTTCCCATACTAGGAATTTGTGCTCTGCATTTAATCCATCCAAGTGCACACACACAGCAGTGAGAAGTGAACAACCACACACACACACACCGTGAACACTCACCCGGAGCAGTGGGCAGCCAGTGCTGCAGCGCCCGGGGAGCAGTTGGGGGAACGGTGCCTTGCTCAAGGGTCTCACCTCAGTCGTTGTATTGAAGGTGGAGAGAGCACTGGTTATTCACTCCCCCCACCCACAATCCCTGCCGGACCTGGGACTCAAACACGCAACCTTTTGGGTTACAAATCCAACTCCCTATCCATTACATCATTAGTGTTTTATTAGTGTATTGTCTTCCTGCTCACTGACTGCAAATGAATTTCGTATTTCGACATCCTTAACATTTAACATCAAACAAGAATTTAATGTAATTTGTTTCCTTGCTGGGCAAAGAAGTCTTTCCACGCACAGTTACCTGTATTGCTGCATTACTGGTTTGATTGGCAATATTCAGAACAACTGTTGTTAGGAAGGATGAAAAGAAATCAAAATGCCTGCAGCATCAGGAAACAGGGCAAGAAAGATCTGAACGTATTTCCTTGCAGCAATAACATTCTCCAGGACCATGTACTTCCAAAAGCAAGTATTTCTGGTCATTTGATTACACAATAACCAGTAAACAAACATTGTGAAATAACACAATAATTTAGGAAAGAAAATGTATACAAATAAACTAAACATCAAAATCATTTTCGCTCACTAAAAGAAATTTTATTTTCGCAACTATTCATGTGAGCTGCGCTGAAAGGTTAAAAAAAGACACTCGACTGAAAAGGAAACTCCGACTTTTCAGCCAGTTTTTATCAGATGCAATTTAGAGATGCTGGTAAAGCTAAAGCTAGTAGTAAATGTCCTAAGTTTAAATTTCAGAAGTGATATGACAAACTCTTATCACTTGACCAAGTCCCTTATCCCCAAGAAGGCCCCTGGGGGACTGTCCCTGCATTAAGTGTATACAGTAATACGCCTTTTAAATGAAGACTGCTAAATAAAGAATAACAAAATGATGAGTAAAAGCAGTGTACAGTCTTTGTTCCTCATTATTATTTAGCAAAGTGTATTATTTATCATTTTTAAAATTTAAATACAAAAATTCCCACTAGCTAATAATTCCCGACAAAATAATATCAGAAGTAGGGTGAGTAAAATTTATACTGAAAATAATAATGTTTATTAAGCAAGGATGCCTTAAATTGACCAAAAATACTTTCACATAACATCCATAACATTCCTCAAAGAATCCTGAAAAAAAGAAAAAAAAACCTTTCCACAAAAATATTAAGTGCTTGGTTATAATTAAAAATAACTAGCATCAAATCAGCATTTTAGAATGATTTCTGACAGATCACGTGATACTGAAGACTGGAAGGCTTCTAAAAATGTAGCTTTGTCATCACAGACATACTTCACAATATTAGCCTGCTGTATTTTTGATCAAATAAATGCAGCCTTAAAAACATCTTTTAAAATAATCTAGAATATAGAGAATTGCATAACTACACAGTATAACATGCCACTACAGGAATTGTAAGATTATGTACGTCACAAATTTTTGGAACGGAAGTCCTTCATCCCTTCACACCAATTTCCATAGTGATTAATTAATAATCTGGCAAAGAAATGCACTTCCTTTTACTGTAATGGGAGGTAGAAGAGAATCAAGGAACACCTGTCGAAATTCCCCTCCTGTCCCACTATAAGAGCACCTGCCATGACCATGCAGAGGTGCACATCATTCTGTGAAGAATAACAGACTGGACCTCAGACCTCGTTAGGTAACAGCATATGTATTTTATCCTATACAAAACTCATACATTATTATTTTTATGTAGCACATTATATGCTTATGGTTGACTGTCTTTTCTTTTTATCTCAGGCTGAACTGTCAGTAGCACGATGAAGGACACATTCGTTATATATAGCATGTTTGTATGCACCATGCTGTGCGGTCTATGGGACACTGCTCAGGGACGGGGCCTTCACTTGGGCAGTTGTAAAGTGAACATACACACGCATGAACTCAGGCACCACTTCCAGCACATCCGGCAAAACATGGTGAGCACGTTTACAATCATGCAGTAGTTTTAGCATTTCCTTTTGTTAAAGGTTTGATGCATGCTAAAAATGCTGAATGCGCCAAGTCAATTTCCCACCATGACAATGACATCATTGGTGATGACGTCAATGGGATTTCTTGACAGGTTTGACATGTCAACCAACAGGTTCTTGATTTATTTTAAGTTCTTCTAGAACGTGCTTAAATCAAAAGAACAACGTGCTTTTTTCATGTTTCTGTTTTGAGTTCAACATGCCAATGGCTTTTAAGCATGACAAAACAAAACAGGAATACTTCAGTCAACATATGGAAACTCCTGCCAATGTCTTCAGCTCTTTGTCAAGTTGATGAATCATATCTTTGGCAAAAATGGAGCAAAATTCACATGTTATCAAAGGCTTTTTTGAGGTGGCCTTATTTATTTGCATCTGTGGTTTGAGGTTATGTAACGCAATCTGATAATATCTCATGTTTTGACAGATTTCAGGAGATGATCACAAGGGAATCAGATTACTCAGAAAAGATATGATGAACAATTTACAGGTAACATTCTTTTTTTCTTCTTTGAAACAGATTCATTTCTCTTTTTTTTTTTGCAGGGCTTGTAGCATTTAAACCTTGGTGTTATATGTACACATATTACATAAGACTATCAAAACATCTGTGATTTATATGTCTTCCCCATTATTAGGCTACAGAAAGCTGCTGCTTCCTCAGAAAGCTCCTTCACTTCTACATGGAAAAAGTTTTTATCAGCTACACCAGCAGTCATTCCCTACATCGCAGAACCACTAGTGTTCTGGCCAACTCCTTCCTCAGTATCTCCAAGGACCTGCGAGTGTGTGTATGTAACACTACTAATTAAAGAATATTTTAACTGTAAGACTGGAAAAAATGGGAAAAGTCCCAAACACTGTCGTAACTCGCAAATCTTTTTACAAAGGTCAAGGTCGAAGACCTTCCTTTGGCATCAGAAATCCCTGCAGACGATCTTTGACTAAACACTGCTGAGTCATAAAAATTTGTAAGCTACAATATTTGGGACTTTTCCTATTGTTTTCATTTTACTGACATATATACCTGTCTGTGAATAAATGGACGTGCAGGTTTGATTATCTATATATCAATAAGCAAATGTAAATGAAATCAAGCTATGTTTATAACAGAATATTGGTGAAGGATTAGGGGCAGATGTAAGCACAGTAATAAAGCTTTTAGCAGACTAATCTAATCATGTTACTGTTTCTGTCTATCCAAAAGCATGCTAATGCGCACTGTGAGTGTGGGGAAGATGCCAAACTAAAAATCACAAGCATTCAAACCACGTATGACAAGGTAAGAGGGATAATCCACTGACAGGACAAACATTAACTAGCCAACCTGCCAACACAGACTGTTAAAAGCTTCACAGATTTCCTCAGACTTTTAACACCCATCATTCATGAAATTATTATCTGCACAATATTTTATTTAATCTGAAAATACTTATAATCTCAGCTTGGTTTAACATACATTTCACCAAATACTAGACTTTTCCCCCACAAACAGAACAAATCAGAAAATGAAAGTTGTTTTTCTTTTTCTATCAGTTTGATCAGTCATCAGGAGCAGTAAAGGCTATCGGAGAACTGGATTCACTACTTGAATGGATAGAAAGTTTCCAGCAGCACCCTTAATAAGGGCCTTTATTACAGTTCTACAACAAGGACAGCTGCACAGATTGAAAGAATAAAGAACCTTTACTACTTGATTCAAAAAGTAGTTTTTAAAAGTTTTAGCTTCCATAGAGTTTATCTGAAAATAATTTATTTAAAATGTAATATTTTAGCATATTCCGTAGAATATTTGCATGATGTATAAATGTCATGCTGCAAAGTAGACCTTTGCGGTCAGTTTGAGATCCATGATTTCCATTGTATTGTTGTGATTTTTTTAATGTTCCCTCCTTTTGAGTCCTAAGATTAAAGCACATCTTCCATCTTTATTTGACCCTCTTACTCTAGCACTCTCAATTCAAATTTTGTTCTTAAAAAACACTGCTTTTAGAATAGCACTCTATTCATTTGCTAACTGCTTGTTTTCTTAACAAAAAAAACTAACACTAGCTTCTCTATTCTTTTTGTATTATGTCTAGTTTTCTTATTTATTATTAAATTATCAAAAAGCAAAGGCCTCTAACTACCTTGCTCTATCACTTTGCTATTCTATCTTTTTTCTTTTTAGTTATTATATAACTTAAAAGAAGAAACCTTACATGTGTTGTAGCTACTGTAACTAAGACCTGTCATACAGTAGCACTTGCCTATTGCTCTTATGTTGTTTTTTGATTGCTTCCATTGTCATCATTTGTAAGTCGCTTTGGACAAAAGCATCTGCTTGCTGACTAAATGTAAATGTCTTTATAAAAATATATAATTTATAAAATAAATATATATTTAAACTCTTATGAGTCACCTGTTTTATGCCAAAATCGTTTCAGATTAATTGTAAGTCTTTATAGGAAATCACTCAAGAATTGAGGCTACATATGAAGAGTTTTGCATCATAACAGTAAACGTAAGTAACCGTATATGTTTGTCACGTTTATGCTAACGGGAACATACTGATGTTAAGAGCTGACACATAATGTTTCTGCAGGTAATCACTCTGTGTTTTCTGACAGACCTTGTTTATCAGGTGGCTACAGAAACACAAACCGCATTTATCACCAATTTCCCTTTAGGTAACATATTTACGACTATTCATAACAAACAAGAAGATAGCGAGGCACTAATGCGTCATACTACATCAAATTCTGACTTAATTCTTAATAGAAAGTAACAGCAAAAATAGTGGTAAGAAGGAGAAAGAAAATGACACAACTCTTCTGTTAAACGTTGCTGTACAGCTGAATTCGTAAAACCACTTGACTATACTAAGAAACAGCAGAAGAACATAGCATGAATAGTATTAATCCATGCATCCATTTTCCAAACCACTTATTCTCTGGAGGGTCATGGGAATGCTAAGTAAGAATAGTAAGCTATTCCTAATTCAGTTTAGCACATTGCATACTTTCTTTCAACAAGCATCCTTAATGACATCTAGTGGCCAGTAGTGGTGTTAAACTGCACAAAAAAAACAAACAAAAACAAACAGATTTGCTAGTGAGATTTCATATATTTGGACTGCTAAATGTTACTAAATGAGAGGATGAAAGTAAAGTAAACCCAGTTTAATATTGCATTTCTATATTTACTTATGCAAACTGCTTACCAGTGGAAATAATAATACGTTCCACTTAATTGTGAAGCAGTAGTCGATCACAAGGAAAAACATTCTGCTTTTAAAAAGTGCTAAAGAATGAATTTAATATTTAAATTAATCCGTCATTATAATTTCTAGCAAACAGGAAATGCCAAAAAGGTCTGTAGACGTCCTTGTGGAATTCATATCTGACGTACATATGTTTTTGTTGCTATAACAATGACGAATCTGTGCTGTACTACAATTTGATAGATTTACCATTCGCTGAACAACATTAAAGATAATCTCATATGCAAGAGTAAGATACAGTTTTGTGCCAAATAAAAATATGTGAAAGTGCAACATAAAACCGAAATAATTTACTTTGCGCTGTGGGAGAGGGGACATCTTAACGTCATGGAGACATTTATACACGCACACCATTTAAATATTTCAAAGCGCTCCAGTGACAATAATTTATTCCGTTTGAAATAGCTGATCACTGGTACTAAAAAAAAAAACGTGCACTGTATAGCTGACATGGCTTGAATTTTATGAATCACTTTCATAACAGCTTTTAAAAAAAAAAAACTTTAGTGAATTCGCTGAAACCAGCTCAGCATAACAGGAAATTTCCTGCGTTTCAGATCTTGCTGATCAATTGACACATAAAATTACATAAAACATAACAGCAAGCTAAGCACTACACAAAGCACTGAAAAGCATGTCTTGTACTGTATCAAGAATACTGCCAGGCATAGAACCCCTCTCATCTGCTTTCCCCCCTTTATCTCACATACACACATAAATCCAGTGGGAGAGAACAAAGATGCTCAGTATTTGAAGAACTCCAGTAAGACTGACAAAGCTATTTTGACTGTAAACATCAAATAAGGTTATTCTTTTTCTTTAATAAAGATTATGCTGAATCATTAGCCTAATAAATTAGTGAAAAAAGATAATTAACTGACATTTTAGCAATTAGAATGTTAGCTTACATGTAGCAGGTTTAATGGAAAGGAAAGGAAAGGAAAGGAAAGGAAAGGAAAGGAGAGGAGAGGAAAGGAAGTGACATGTGGCCAGGTATTGTTTCCCATACTTGGAATTTGCGCTCTGCATTTAACCCACATACACAGCAGTGAAAAGTGAACAACCACACACACACACACACCATGAACAAACACCCGGAGCAGTGGGCACCCAGTGCTGCGGCACCCGGGGAGCAGTTGGGGGAATGGTGCCTTGCTCAAGGGTCTCACCTCAGTCGTGGTATTGAAAGTGAAGAGAGCGCTGGTTATTCACTCCCTCCACCTACAATCCCTGCCGGACCTGGGATTAGAACCCACGACCTTCGGGTTACAGGTGTGATTCTCTATCCATTAGAGACGGTGTACCGCTCTGTGGCCAATATGACCACAATTTTATATCACAATATGAGTCATTTTAATTCACAATAACAAAAGAAACGAATACAAGCCTATAAAAAGAGACAAACTCAAGCTCAATAAAGATTACAATGAAATGAGAATAAGAAACTAAACACAAGCAGTATCTTCATTGTGTAAATTATAATTTTATATATTATACATAAAGTTAAAAAGTGATTTAGTGATTAAAAGTGATTCAAGAGTAGTGAGAGATTTTCTCTCACTGTTGTTTGATTAACATGACTGACAGACAGGAGGAATTTAAACCCAGCATATGCTGGTTAGGTAGGCTTAGCACCAGCTATGGGGCAGCTATGGAGAAGCTCAAACCAGCATTCCAGCTAAAAACCTATACCTAACCAGCACATTCTGGGTTTTTTTCTGGGGGGGGTTATTGTTTTTGACAGGGTAGACAGCCTCTCCTTTAAGACCAAATGTCCAAATCTAATATACTATTATTTATGCGTTTTCTTTCTCGTCTACTATAACCTAAATGGCTGTGTTTAAGACGATACTTGCAGAGACAGGAATTATTAAAGATAGAAGCATTTGTATTTAAATCTTAAACAAAATCTCAGTATAGCCCCTTTATACAGAGCAAAAGATCCAGGGGGTGGGGTTGGATGGAGATGGTAGGTTTAGGTTTATGTAAGGTGGGAACAGTGGCATCTAGATCCAAACTCGCCCCCTTTTTTTTATGTTCTGCTGTGAGGACCACCTCCAAAATCTCTACCATTTAATTGTGTCTACCAGTATATCATGCATCCCTAAATACCGCAGCTTGTTGGATGGTTACTCACCCACTACAATTAACATGTGTGAAAAGATATTAGGCCAGTATGGTAGATCTGTGTTAGTTTTGATCAATATCATGATAAGTGGCAGCCGGTTTACTGTTGAATATCTAAATGAGGCACCCTCAGTCCCTAAACCTATATCTATTATGTGGAGGATGCAAGATAAATGAATTATTCTAATATGACTGCATGTGAACCTACGAACCTAACTCTAAACAGTTGTGTTGTTGGTCAGATAAAATCCCAGAGAAAAGAACGTAAGTTTTCAGTGCGCTAGATGCCAAGTAAGCACAAAAAGTCCCCATATTTTGGCCTTAATTAAAGCAAAACATATTTGTGCCCCCTCCAGAAATTGCTTTTGAAAAAAATTTTTGTTTACTTTTCCCCTTAACTCTTAGATTGAAATTTACGCTCATTCTGCCAGGTTCACCGAAACACAAAATGTAACAAAAATATGCGACATGGTTTAAAATTTCTACAGTTTCAAAACATCTGTTTTGCATGGTCAAAACCAAATGTACAGTGCAGTAGGTCACTCTTAACCAAATGGGAAAGAACATACACAGCATACTTAACACACTTCCTCTAAAACTTCCCAGGACTACAAGCAAAGTTGCATGCTAAGCACCTGAGGCTACTCACAACTGCATTGCAGCACTGAATCTAATGACCTTTAAAACCCAGAATAGTACCCACGCATTGCTATAGCCTACTATTTACCAATAAGACCAGTAATGTTTCATGACACAACATGTCATTTCATTATACTGTCATCCACAATTGTCCACATGATATGAAACATGTCCCTTGAGACCACATTCACAAATACAACCTATTATGGTAGCTATCACGGAAAAAAAAAATGTTAAAGAAAACTAGTCACAATCAGAAACTCAGCTGAGTCATTGAGTCATTCGCTGTTTTACATAATAATATTTACCAAATATGAAGTTTTCGCTACAAGGACTGTTCTAAAACCACTTCCAGATTTTACACTAGACTTAAAATTGCAATCCAACAGTGCCAAAACAAGAATATAAGTCATTAAAATAAATCAGTACTACCATGAACCACAGTAACTTCACAATACTCAAAACTATTGAGGTTAAGGTTTAAATGCCTCTATTTTGACGGATTGATGGATTCATGCTTTCAGCAACCAATAACCGACATCACAAAACACACTGTGGTAAAAAAAAACAAAAAAAACTTTATCCTCACTGGGAGTATATTTAATGGAGTTTATGTCATAAATTATCTCCATTCACATTACAATGGCCAAGCAACAGATAAGTCTGTGCCAAAATATCAGAGTTATTAATACTTTTTGTTTTTAATTCAAAAGGAATTTATTAAATTAATCTAAATTACAGAAAATATGTTTACAATGTTAAAGGATTTTTATTTCAAATAAATGTTCTATTGAATTGTTTGCAGCTGTTTCATGAGCACTAAATCAGCATATTAGAATGATTTCTTCTTTCATGTAAAACTGGAGAAATGGCTGATGAAAATTCAGTTTTGCCATCAAGTAAATACTGGCATGTTGAGCATAATTTATTTATTTATTTATTATTTTCAAAAACGTTTTAAAAATCTTACTGATCCTAAATGTTTGTACGTAATGTTTATGGCTCGATGTATTTTAATATTTGCATTTACCATGCATTGCTTTGTAAAAATAAGAACAAACTTGCAACTCAGCATAAGATTTAAGATTTCTTGATGTAGGCTTTTGAAAAAACGTTATGCACACTGTTTTCCAGAGACAGGAAGGGAGGAGCTTTTATGCAGCAAAACATACATATATACGCTTCAGCAGACGCACGATGTTTTGTTTTGGAACGCAACCTGTCATGTGGGTACCAGTGCCCGCAAAGGCACGAGCCATAAGCTTCATCCTACATGCCGGTCGACAAGCCGTCTTGTCGCAAGCGCTCTCAAATGCGTCAATATGGAACACTCATGAGAACAGTGGCTTTGACACCTTGAACAGTTAAACTAAAGAAAAAAATTGTGAAACTGAAACTGCTGCAGAATGATGTGTTGAGCGATTTCCTTTAAAGACAGTCTTAGTGAAACAAGGGTCTGGCAGTGACCCTTATGAACAAAAAGTTTCATTTGCATCAAAAAGTCATATTTGCAACAATTCAGATCTGTGTCAAAAAATCTAATAAAACCCTAACCCTAAATAAAACTTGGTTTAAAGTAGTATATATGTAGTAATAAAAATCGCCAGAAACAAAAATGATGAATGTTTTCATGGAGCAAGATTGATTAATAAGGAAGTGTAATCAGTACATCAGCACAAAACAATTTGAATAAAAATCAAATTTACAGCTATTGTAACTTCCCAATATTACAGGATAATGATATAGTCAATGAGTCAGTGTGGTTTAGTTGAGTTTAGATACATTTTTAGCTGAAACTTCCCATTGCTTAACAGAAACTCTATTAGCTATGAAATATGAGACTTATCAATTTAACTTACGGAAAACTTATGCAACTAATGTAAAATATATAATATGTAGTTAAAGTTTCAGTTCAGAAAATCAGAGTATAATGATTCATGCTAGTAATGTTGAGATCACATAAATGGGTGAATTACAGCTAAGAATCTGATATTCATTAGACAGTTTCATATCTTAATGCAGCACAGTTTCATCTTTAATGTGTCTCAGAACATGAATCTATCAATATGCAAATACTTCCAACTGTCATAAAAGAAAAGGAAGAAAAGACACCTGTATGAATGTTTGCTTTCAGTGCGGGGCATTTCTGTATGTTTACCTCATAAATACAGCTTTTAGCTTTCCCATCAAAGCTCTGCCCCAAATGCATCACCAATTCAAACCTCATCATGGGGCAATGCATAGTCTGTGTACTCACAACATGCACTGTTTTTCTCATGGAAAAGCAAGAATGAATGTGGCCAAATCTCAGCCACACATGCCAATGTCTTCTTCGGCTCTTTGTTTCTCTTGAGTTGTCTATGAAAAGGAGAAAAAAAAGCCAGTGGGACTTGTTTTTAAAAATCTACATTGAAACATGAATAAAAACATTGTCATTGTCAGCTGTGACTGTCATCAGTCTACTACAAGATGATTCATTAAGCTGTTAATATGCTTTAATGAATGATTCTTCCAAAAATTATATTCTGACATCATTTACTCAAGTTGTTCCAAACCTGTTGAAAACAGTTGAAAGTAGCCATTGGCTTTTTTAGTATGTGGAAAAAATTCTATAGGAGTCAATAACTACTATCAGCTGTTTGGTTACACACATTTGTCAGAATATTTTCTTTTGTGTTAAACATCCAGAATAATCCAGGTTTGGAACAACTTCAGGGAGAGTAAATGGTGACAGAAGTTTTCATTTTTGGGTGAACTATCCCTTTAAAAAAAATTTAAATAATAGAATATTGATAACAGTGACCAAAAAAAACAATAAATACATTTACTCCATTTTTCTTTATGCATTAGAGCTCTATTTAGCCAGATATGAAAAAGTTAATTTAGCTTAAACATAAACCAGTTAAAGACATTAATCAAAACAGGCCGGTATAGCTGTGTACGATCATCTAAATAAATCATAATATGCATTCTCAGAGCTGTGATATTCTAAATAAAGGAGTGGTACAGGAATGAATCACAACAGGTAAAACATTTCTATTGGTAAACTGTCAGTTGACTTACAATACCCATATCAGTCAAAATCTCGCATACACACACACAATCAATAATAATAGAAGGATGATTAAATCTCTCTCGGTTTCAGGCTTTCCACAGAATGAATGTCTTGCTGCTCAAATGCGTTTAGGGAGCACATTGTAGATTCCTTTGTGTTTTTATCCAAAGGCCCTCCATTACGTGCTAACTGTCAGTAAGCTGTGCCTGTCAGAAGTATCTTAGACAGATCTTACCTCAGTGCACTCTGGAGAGAAGAAAACCACCAGTTTTGCATCATGGGTTGGGCTTACCCCACTAGTCTTCACACTAAAAGCAGACAGAAATGCTTACATACATATAATAGTATGTAATGGAAACAGTTTAGGTCATTCATGCTTACATTACTCAGTTAATGACAGCTAATGAAGTTCCACAACACTCACATATTTCTTATAATAACCTGCACCAAAAATAAAATTCAGGGAATTCGAGGAATGTAAAGAATTGCATAAACTGTAGTAAAATAAGAAATAGCTTTCCATTTTCCATTCTTCAAACTGGCTTTAACTGCAACAAAAATGGACAAATGTATATTGATTATCAAAGCTTTATAATCATTAAACATGCCAAGAGCAATGTGATACTTTATACTTGAAAGGTGAATTGAGTCTGCTGATAGGACAGATAATTGGCCTTGAGATTTATAGCCTATTTTGGCTGAACAAAATAGTATGCATCCTTATCTTTGGTGGATTTCAAGCCATTGTATAACACTTGGGAATTCATTCAGTAAATGTAGTTTCACTGGTTGTGCAAAGTACTGTAGTTTCACTGACTGTGGGTGTTTGTGACATTTTCGACTTAATATGACCAGTCTGTGGTAAACTGTAAAATATGCAGAAGCAGAAAAAATGTGTCGTTGTTTGGTGACATAAGCTTACGTGCTTTAAAGAACATTTAATGTCATGAAATCATCAGGAAAGAAGAAGCTCAACCTAAATATAGAATTGGTGTTTTATTTTAAACTAGGCCAAGAATTTTCTTAGTCAGCTTGATTTAGAAAACATACAATATTTCAGCAAACACATTAATCTTGTCTCTCTCAGACAGAGATCTGTTTACAGTTGGTGTTTCCAAACCATGTACATCACATGTAAAAAGTGCTGTAACGTGTTATTTTTATATGCTTACATTCAATAAATCTAATTAGTAGGAAGACCTCATACTTCCGCTCAATTTCAGTTCATTCTGTACTCAGTCTGATATAGCAGGCTTTCTTAAAGGTTTACGGTTTCTCCAAAACGGCCATACCAATTAACGAAAAGAGGGCGGGCTTAGGGAAAGCTAAAACGTCAGCAGACATGGAGACACGAGATGCGATTCGCTCTGTTGTGGAGAATATTCCTGGTATTTGCCAATTGAAGCCCGAACAAGAAGAGTGTTTGGTTCGTATTTGGAGTGGAGGTGATGTTGTGGTCCTACTCCCAACAGGTTTTGGGAAAAGTTTAATTTATCAACTGTTACCGATCAGTAACAGACAGGTCAGTGTCTACTTTTTTTCCAGTCCTTGAATATTTCCATGTCATGCTGTAATCTTGCAGTTAAGTTGCAGTATTTCGCACAATGGTTTTGTTTTCGCCACATACCTGTGTTTACAGCGGAAGTTTGAGTTGGCGCATAACATACAGTTTTACCAGATGTTATGTAATTGGTTTACGGGTACACCAATGATTTTAAACTTCAGACAAGTGCCCCCGACCACGAGAAAGTAAACGCTTGTCAATTATGCCCTTCCAGACTCTGTCTGCGGAGCAAAGCAAAGTAGCAGAAGAGAGTACAAAAATAGCATGAATTTTAATTTTTCCAACTTAGAGTGAATTAACATAATTTCAACTTAAATCTAGACATATTTGGGGTTTTTTTTGCGTAGCTGCATAACAGGAATAATACAGTACCCAAGAGGAGTGTTTATTTTCACAGAGGATGCAAGAGGCCAAAATTTTTTATTAAGTTTCAGGAGCAAGTCTGACATGCATTATTTTACAATCAGAGGACCATTGTAAATGTGAAAAGTCTCTGTGGTTTAGAATACCTAGGAGCTAATTGTCACCCATAAACCACACTGGACCCCTTACAGTCATCTCTGTACGTGTGAGTTTACGCTCACCTGTGAGAGTTGGCTTGATGCACATACAGGGCTTCCACCATTTGCGTAAAAAGAAATGTCAGAGATGAGACACTGTTCAGTTCACTGCTTCTGTCTGAGAAACGTACAGAAGATTCCCGCAACTGCCGAAAAACCGGATAAAGTTAAATCATATGCCAAAGAACATAGGACAATAAAATAACTTATTTTTAATTAGTTTTTAAGATCATTATTGCTTCATTTTCCAAAGTTCATTTACATAAATTAAGTACAAATTTATTATCTTTTATCTATTCTATTTATTAAGTGTAATGATAGATAGAACAATTTAATGTTATATAGATAGATATATAGATAGATAGAAAAAAGCTTCTAGATTATAAAAGCATTTTATTGCTGACATCAGCTTAACCATAGTTGAATGTTCCTTTTCCTAAACTCTTTCTTCCAAAAACAGAAAAAAAAAAATGGTTTGTGCACAAGATGATGACACAGTGTAAGACAAATTGACGGTAAGTCAACACCCCCCACCCCCCACCCCAGCAAGCTAGGATGTATTATAAAGGCACCCCAAACCTCTTCTTTACATCTCCTCTTTTGAGGGCTAAACATCAAGACAAAAATCAAGAAGAAAGAAAAAGGATTGAAGAATGCTTTTCACTGGAGTCATCTTTTCTTCTCTGCTTTTGCTTCTGCTTTCTGACAGTGCTCAATGCAGAAGAGTTGACTGCAAGACTGATTGTTGCTCATTTGTGGAAGGCTTCCCTGTGAGACTGAAGGAGCTCCGTTCTGCATACAGCAAAATACAGAGGTTTTATGTAAGTATATTTCAAATGATTTTCCGCTCAGATACACTGAGTTAAGTCTTAACCTTGCAGATCCCAATCTGCAAGGTATTTCTGCTTTTTCATGGTATATTGAGGTTTGAGGTTCTCTCTAACAGGATCTTGTTTACATTTGTTCTCCGCAGGAGTCCAATGATGACTTGGAACCTTTACTGAATGAAAACGTGCAACAGAACATCAATGTAAGTACCAAAATCATTAATTTACTCTCACAGTAGTAATAGCAGCAATTATTCAAATTTAAAATTAGCAACAGCAGAAGTAATCATTCTGAAACTGAAGGTTTTGTGCAAGACGTGTACAAACCAAACTAAAATCTCGCCTAACATCTTGCATCTGCACATTGCTACAGCGGTGGAAATGTGTGATAACCGTGGGTGTCTGAAACTGCTCATAAAAGATAAATCTCATATATGATCCACAGAGTCCTTATGGATGTCATGTCATGAACGAGATCCTGCGCTTCTACTTGGACACCATTCTGCCAACAGCTATCCAGAAGGACCACTTGCACTCCAAAACACCAGTCGACTCTATAGGAAATATATTTCAGGATCTCAAGCGGGATATAATGAAATGTGTAAGTCTATCTTTTAATCATTATTACATAAGTTTAAAGGATGATGCATTACTTTCACAATCAGAGTAAACTATTCAGCCTTGGTGTCAAACACATCTTAAACCAGCCACAATCCCTCAAAAACCAGCTAACTTACCTGCCCAACCAGCCTGGGCGAGCAGCAAACCAGTTTAGGCTGGTGTTTTTTTAAGCAGTGAACTGATTAAAATTATGTTGCTTAAGTTAGGATGTGTAGTGTTATGATGGTGACCGTTATTTTTTTAAACGTAGTTCAGGCATCTTTAGGATGTCGAAATTTTGCACATATGTAGAAAGCCTATGTGGCTTTTTATTAGCAAGAGCTATTGCAAATCGGCCAAAATACCTAGTGTCTGTTGAGCAATCATATTGTGAGGCAAAGAAGTTGTCTTTAACATTGCAAACTACATGAAATAACACACATCTCTCTATGTTACAGAGGAATTACATTTCTTGCCAAAATCCCTTTGAGTTCTCCAGCATAAAGAACTCATATGAAAAGGTACGTCTTATACAGTAACTTGATGCTAATAAGAGTAACATGTTACACCATCTTCTACTCTTATGCAGTTATGTTTAAAAGTTTTTCTAAAGGTTGACCACATCTTTTTCTCCTCAGATGAAAGATAAGGGTGTTTATAAAGCCATGGGAGAGCTTGACATGCTCTTTAAGTACATCGAGCAGTATTTGGCATCAAAGAGAGTCAAGCACTAATAGGATGTCACTGTGGATTAGATGGTGGCCATGACTTGAGTCAAGTCTGAAAATTCTGAAGAGGATCAATGGACAGATGAGGCACATACTGCAGGATATGGCACAAATGGACTTCATCCTTTAACTTATCGCTTGCACATCATCACACTACTTATGATGCACCGGAATGCCTTCCCCTTCGCCTTCAGTTTCTGGATGTCACAATGGCAATGTTTTAGGTTTACCTAAAAGCATAGGATGTTGTTTAAGTCACATTGACCTAAATAAGTTTTATTTTAAAAATTAGTTGCATTTTGCCAACTTGCTGATATAACTTGAAACTACTAGTGTAATACTGCTATTTATGTCTTATGAACTTTATTTATTCATCATGTATTTCAATGTATTGTTTGTGATTTAATTTGCCACAGAAACATGTCATCAATAAATTATTGCAACACAATAATGCAACATATATTTCCTTTTTGGGTTAATGTGGTTATTTGTCTTCATAATTTTGACATGACTTCATACTGGTCATATATGACAAGCCTTGAGCGTAAATGTAGACAAGTCTACATTCTAAAATGCCATATCATTAAAACAGTGCTCCGGTGGCTTATCATTTAACACTATCATATACAGGGTGTGTCAAAGTGAGCTAGTAAGGGTTAAACCGTGACTGTGCTAACCTCAAAACTGACCTAAATAGAGCAGTTACCAGCAGCTTAGCAGTCAGCCCTTTACTGTAATTGCAGCAATGCATGTCTCACCCTAATGCGATTAACTATGTAACAGCTAACATAGGCTGTGGAACTTTAAACCGGCAGCCGTGGCGTGAGCTACTGAGTAAGCAAAACAGTATGGGAACAAAACTAGTTTCACTTGTGACAGAACGCTAAGCAGGGCTGGGGTGGTTAGATGGTTAAGGGAAGCAGTTGAAAATTGAAAGCTTTTGCAAAACAGAAGAGCACAGTGTCATACACTTTTGCATCAATCAACAGCAAACAATCATAGGCTGTGCATGAAACCTTGCAGGGTTTCTCTATAAAGGTACCTCCTTTTGAAACTAATCGCATACAGGCTTCCAAGGCACAACAACATCAGGTTTTCTGATGCAGAAAAGATTTAGAGAAATGCATGGGGACTACAATGCATAGTTCTTAAATAAACTATTGCAAATGTTTAATTTTTATTTTTTCCATTAACTAAAAGCACATCACAATAAATTAAGGGCCTTCAAAATTAGAAGAAAGCTGTCCTGCTTTCCATGTACAACATTAATACACACTAGGAGATGTTGGGGTGGGCGATATGACCAAAATCTCATATCACAGTATGTGTCATTTTATTTCATGGTAACAATACATAGTTATAGTAAGCTACATAGTTATTATTATGATATCAGCATTTGTGATACCATAGAATTTTCACAATTCACTTCACTAGTGTCAGTTTCACAAAACTAAATTGATATAAAAATGAAAAGAAAAAAAAACCCCTCAAGATCACTGAAGATAAATACAGTCAGCAATTTTCAGCAATAGAACAAAAAAAAACTACAGTAAAGATATGTCAAGAAAAAGGTGAATAGGCCCATTTCCATGGTGAGCAGGAGGGGACGTCTTCGGTTTATTTATTTTTGTCGTGGCAACAACATATTAACTCATGGAAACATGATAATATAAAGTGACCATGATATATCAATTCATGGCTGCCATTAAATCGCGGGCTATGTGACTTCAGAGCTCGTAAGTGGGAATACTAGTACGAGGATTTAATTGCCTGGAATGCAGCAATAGTTCTGGGTGGAACCAGAGCCATAGGTTCTGGGTGGAACTAATGCGCAATCTGCAATCTGATTGGCTAGTGCTCACCAGAGCCATAGAGAACCAATGGCTCTGGCACTAAAGCAATGTTATTCCTCTGCTTATTCAGCAGCTCAAATTCCGTCCTTTCATCAGTACTTAAGATGCTTAAACTGTCATCCATGCATTTGTCTCATGCATTGACTTCTGTAATTCACTTTTCATTGGTCTACCTGCCAGTTCCCTCTCCAGATTACAATATATTCAAAACTCTGCTGCTAGAATACTCACTCATACCAAACTGCTCATATTACCCCAATTTTGTATGATCTCCATTGGCTCCCAGTTGCCTACCGTAATTCAGAATTCTCTTGCTCGCTTTTAAATTCTTGCATGGCTTAGCGCCCCCTTATCTTTGTAAAATGCTTGTCCCCTACAACCCGACTTGCTCACTACGTTCCTCTGACTCTGGCCTTCCTGTTGTCCCTTGGCACCACCTCTCATCTATCATTCAGTGTTATTGCGCCCAAATTTTGGAATTCTCTAACCTCAATTTGTTGTGTTAATAATAATCTGAATTTAAATCTTTACTCTTTTCTGAATGTTATTTGACAAACTAACTGCTCTGTTTACTGAACTTGTCTTCTCCGTGTTTGTCTTTTAGGTTCTGCTTTGTATTTGCATTTTGTTATAATTGACTTGCCCTGTCCACATACAGTAATGTTCCTCTACTATCTCCTTAATTATTGTTTTCCATCAATGTCTGTTCGTATTATCTCTTCTTTGTTAAATATACATTGTAAAGTGTCCTTGAGCACTGGAAAGGTGCTATATAGATTAAAAAAAAAAAAAATTATTATTAATATTATTCACACAGTGCCCATAAATAAATCTAAATCTGTATTTAACACTTAAAGGCAAAATTTTAACTACCAAAGAAAGTCATTTTCGGTTTTAGAAAAAACTGATATGCAAGAAATTGTTCACTGACATTGAACAGCCAATACATACACAGTAAAACTGAGAATAAGCGCTCAAATTAGGATGTAAAATGGAAAGTGGATACCGCCAGTAAGCTTAATGGGTCAGTTCTTGCACCACCTTTCTCTACTATTATGGTCGGAGACTTTTATGTGTCCAGGATGTGCAAATGAGCACATCTGAGTTTTTCTCAAAACTTGCTGTCCTCGAACTGAGGCTTCTTAACCATTTACCAGAAACTAATGAAAATGGGTGAATGTGTGATTTTGCTTATCATTCTGCAGAAGGCTATGCTGGCTATCTGTAACATAGGAAAACCGAAGCTGCTTCATTTCCGCAACAAGCAGCCACCAAACCAAAGTGAGAACTCACCAAGTTGTTGAGGATGGTCATACCACTTTTTGCTGCCACTGATTCACGAAGGAGTGTGAGTCACAAAAGACTTCCTGTAAGACTTGGTACTCTGTAAGCAAGTTCATATATGCAGTATACCCATATCTGACAGTTAAAACATTTCAGATGTTTTAACTGTCAAATAAAATCTTGACTCTTACTGTGTTATGTCTCTCCCCCAAATTCTATATTCTATTGGAAATTAAATAATTACTTCACATCATTTAAAACCAAATATGAATTAACACAACCTCTTTCACTAAACTTGTAAAATGCTGACTACGTTTAAATGTGTTAATAAAGGTTAAATATGATGGCAATCGCTAACATCTGAGACTTAATTAGAGACTTAATTCTGAAACAGTGACATGCTCTTACTCAAGTTTCTGTTTGGCACACTGGCAGTCATTTTCTCTCAATTGGCCATATGCCTATAAAAATGTTTCACATAAAAACCCTTTTTTGCTTGTTTACCAACAATGAAACTGCATTAAAGACAAAATGGTTTCAAATGCACTTTGCCCAGGCTGATAATGATCAACAACATCACCCACATCTTAAACCATTCTACTGAAAGATAAAAGGTGCACTATCAAGAAGACACTTTCAAAGTTGTAACTCAGCTGGTAAGAGTACTGTACTATTAACTAATAGATTAATTTGAAAGGACTATAGGTTCTTTTGGACAAAAAAGCCAAATTCACAAATAAAGATTTTACTCTACAGTGAATGTGATTTCACATTAACCACTATAAACTGTTTTTTAAATTTCATTTATAGTCAAAGGATAACCATATCTAAAGCCTCCCTTTCCCTTCCTTACCTGACAGGTCAAAAACTGTTTTTTATTTTGTACTGTTTTCTGAGTTTCACAAGATTTTTGTATCAATATATATATATATATAATTTAGAAGTAATAGGCTATTTTCTATCCTGTTTTCCACAATAGGTGTGGCAGATTGTAGACTCGGAAGCAAACTATGATTGGCTAACACTTGTACTACATGAGCTAAACAAGCAGCGTTGTTGAAGCAGACACTGATCTTCTTCTTTGGAGGTGGTGTTTAGACACACTTTTACACAATAGTTGTACATCCTGTTGTTTTGGAAGACTCCTTTAAAATCTGTTTTAATATACTGAAGCTATTTTATACACTGAACGGAAAATACAGCCATAATCATCCACAACAGCCAAATTGGATTGGTGGGATAAATCTCGAAGATCTGTATAGAAATTAATGAACCAAAATCTGGAAATTGCCTAGAAAGGCTTATGAAGAAGCTGTACTATATTTGAAAATCCCTCGCGAATTGCTATAATGTTATTATAATGTTATGACACAAAGGTGAGAGGAATTACATAAAATTAGTTTATTTTGGGGGGAACTTTACCTTTACCCATGTTTTTTTTTCTTTTTAAGTCATTCACTTTTACCGGCAATTTTTTCGGACTCTGTTTAGGGGGTGAACAGGGGGCGACGTGGGAGTATAAATGTGGAAGGGTTATTTCCCTTATGTGTTGTGTACTAAGAACATGAAGATGAATAATTTCTTATAAACTGTCATGAATCAGCTAGCTAGAATCCAAACTAACTTGAAATTTTATACGGTTTGTAGCACAGGAGACACAATTGTAGCAAAGGAATAAAACTTGCTACCATCTCTGAAAACAACCAGTACTGAAACTCATGAATTAAACAGGATATTAACATTCTCACATTATTATATAAAAACAAACAAAATAAGAAATACTGTATGTAATTAAGAACCAGCATAATTATTATATTATTGTATTGTACAGAAAATATTTAGTTTACCAAAAACTGCAGGGTGACGTGTTAACATGCGGGGGGCCAACTAATCAATCATTAGAAATGTCTATGCTTTAAAGGGTTAGTTCACCCAAAAATGATAATTCTGTCATTAATTACTCATCCTCATGCCGTTTCAAATCCGTAAGACCTTCGTTCATCTTCTGAACACAAATTAAGATATTTTTGATGATATCAGAGAGCCATCCTATCCTCCATAGACAGCAATACAACTGAAATGATCCCAGATCCAGAAACATAGTAAAAACATCAGTAAAACAGTCCATGTGACATCAGTGGATCAACTTCAGTTTTGCGATGCTAAAAACAAAAATAACATAATTTACTCTAGCATTCTTCACCCTTGACTTACATCTTCCGTCATTTCAGAGTATCGCATGCATACGCTTTCCTCTAGGCCTAAACAACCGCATATTACCTTCATGTGTGTGCTTTCGGCCAGATGTAAACAAGGCTGATTATGTCAAATACGTTAAAACTATATACCTTGCAATACTCTCTAAAATGGCTGAGACAGGAGAAGTCATGGGAGAAGAAAGGTTTCAAAGTTGTCACCGATTCCTATTGTAAAGTCGTGCAGTGTGAAACCCCCTGTCGCCAATCTATGATGCAGTGTGAACACAGCAGCGACTGAGTGATACTCCAGATAGTCATGCAGTGTGAAAAGGTCTGTGACGCGACTACTTTGAAAGTCGTGCAGTCTGAACTCAGAATTAGAAGTCTGACTGAAAACACATTCTGCTGTGATGAAGCCTCATCTGCAAAAATAATAAAAAAGGCTAGGCTTTGCTGAGGAGCATGCTGTAGTGTGATATCCTGTGGCTACAGACGTGCTTAATTTTTGACATCTTTAACCCATCAGTATGTTAGTTGTGTTACCTTTCTCTAGCTGAGATCACTGCGTTTTCTACAAAATGTTTTTTGTTGAAATCAGCTATTTTGTTAAACATGTCAGTAAAACTGGTACCCACAGCTATTATTCCTTTAAAATTTGAGCGATGAAGATAGTCATAGCAATATTTCAGAAAAAGTAGGCCTATTTATAGAATGTTCTGTAATTTTATCTCCACTGTGCATATCTAGCCTTGGATTAAAAAACGATTCAAAAGAGTATTTTATTCCTGAACCGGACATAGCTTGTTCTGCATATAAACATCCTCAGGAAAAACAAAAATATTGCGCACATCTTTATTGCTGAAATATTATCTGTGTACTGTAGAAATATAATTATAGGTAGTCACATCTTGCAATAAAAGCTATCGCTCGGTAGCGCGCATGCTAACTTAGGTGCTTCCCCAAACAGGAGAATTAACCCTAAATCTACATTTATTAGGAAACACTAGCCCACTACCAATATCCTTTCTGAGCAAAGATCCGTTTCGAATTCTTCATAAACAAAACTGAGTCCAACTATTGCAATTACTATTATCAATTTCACTTGACTCCAATTTCTCACTAATTTTCTCATGAACTGTTTTTTTCTTTGTAATCCTTTTCCATCAACCGCAGAGCTAATTAGTACATCTAACTCATCTCATTTTGTTCCAGTAGCATAATGGGCAAGAAAAGTTAACAGGATGAGAAAAGGTGAAATTAGTTCAAAAAGGATTATTAGATATGACATGACTGCATTTTATTACTTGGCTTGACACGATGAGAACTGAATGACATCATATACATGATCAATGAATGAGAGGTATTTGACAAGTTAGTATAAAAACATAACACCTTCCACAAAAACACTTGTGCATATACAGGTCAGAAAGTGTTCATACTAGAAACAGTGGTCTTAACATAATTCTACAATGAGACACAGACAGTTGGGTTTTAGGTGTTTTAATCCAAAGTTGAAGCAGACCAAGAAATAAGTACAGCAGTTAAATACTAAAAACGGGACACGTATCAGCCTTTCTAATCTTTTGGCTGATAGTGTAATCTTTGCTTTGAGAAATGAATGAGGAAAGGGAAGAGATACTACAAAGTGGTAATATCAAAGAATCTTCAGATGCGGTTATTCGTACTGAAACAGGTATCTGCTACTTGGGAGCATACTGACATTGCATGTTCAACTTCCTTAAATCATATCCTTAAAATGAGGATCAATCACACAACAAATATGAATATACACAAAAAAAAAAAAAAGACTATAGAAAAAGAAAAAAAAAACAAGATACAACTTTTCAGCATTCGTCATTCAGTGCAGCTAAAAGTCAGTCTGCTGGATGAGTAAGATTCCCTGCATACCTTAAACATTTCCAGAACACAAGGCCATAAGTCAATAGGGGACATTTCTTTGTTCCTTTATCAAACACCTGGTACCTATAAGCTGCTCTCAGGTGCATTCAAACACTTACTGCATGGTAGGCATGAAAAAAAAAGGACAAAAACAAAACAAAAAAAAGCATTGGCATAATGAAGAGTACAGTTGATGGCTTGTAGAACACATGTAGAACCATCAGCTTCACAAAGATCCCATTTCATCATTCATTCAATCATTATACACTTGAGAAAAAATACAGATGGGTTTTGCGGTTCAAGATGGTGGGTTAAACGGCAGCAAACTACAACTACTGTTTTTTTTTAAAAAAAAAAACAGGTGTGTGTTAAATGAAATGCCATAGCATGTGTGAACATTCTTCACAAATCTCTGGAAGGAAAGCTAGTTGGAAACAAATATGCATAGAATCAATTCAAGGCAAATCATTGTGCACCCAATACGATGTGATATAAGCGTATCATTTAGCAATCAGAGGGCTGAAACAATGTACTGGACTGGCATTCCATAATCAAAACCAATGTGAAAGCAGGGCAATATGTGATTTTCCTCTCAATCTGAAGACCAACATAAGGCTAATTAGATCTAAAGCTCAAAAAAGATCTTGTATTTTACTTTTGACAGGACCCTGAACAATACTGACAGACATTTTTACAGTAAAGAACAGAGTGTGTCTACATTCATAGAGTCATTTCAAAAATACATTTTCATCTGGACACCAGCACTGTCTTTTACTGTAAAACAGAATTCAAGTGCCGAAATAAATGACAAATATAATGGAGAACGAACAGGAAAGCTAGCACTATGCATAGGCTTCTCAGAACATGAGAAGAAAAAAGGAAACTGAATAATCGTTCTATTACAGGGCCATGTATTTTACGAGCTGTCCCATAACTCAGAATGGAACATCTTTAAAACGGTGTAAGTGTGTATAAACTCATGAACTCATGGCTTTTAATTAAAAAAAAAAAAAAAAAAAAAAAAGTTAACTTAGCATTCTGATTACCCCACTAAACACCCTGTGAAAAATAGTACTTCTGAACACTTTAAGGAGCAAATTAGTGGACACCAACGGCTTCACAAGTCCAAAATGTATAGTCTTGTACATTAATTGTACAGACCCTTTGTTTTGATAGCAAAGTGGTGTATTAGTTACACATACTGAGTGATTAAAAAGAAATATTAAAAAAACAAAAACTTTTTTGTTGAGATATTGCTTCTTTAAATCAAACTTTTCAACTGATGTATGGTAAAATCTGTGTGCGCATGTGCGACAGAGCGAAAGTGTCCTTAGCAATCGGGCGTCTCGTTTTCAGCAGCCGTATTGTTGGCTTTCTTTCTCCTCTTCATCAGCAATGGATTGGATGAGTCTTCAATCCTCTTGATTTTGACTTGCTCATAGTCAACTCTCATTGTTGCCAAGGCACTAGTCATTTCCTCCTGTGGAACAGAGACATAATAGCATTAAGCAAAATGGAGATATGGATCTGAGGTGCAATGACTGCAAAAAAACCAAAAAAAACTGCAGGAGATGTTCTGAGAAGACTTTTTTGTGGGTTGCTTCACCTTGACATCCTCCCATGTGTCTTTCTCTTCTTTCAGAACACGGCTGGTGTGTAGGGGCGTCTGTGGCACTTCCATTGATTGCTATAGCAAAATAAATAACCATATAAACATAGTAAGCCAAATATAATGCACAAAGGTCAAAACAGAGTCTAGTAAAAAAACTGCTCATGAATCACTTACATTGATCCAGGGGTTGTTCATAAACTCTGTGATGGTCATCCTTTGTGTCGGCTCAGTTTTCAGTAATGTTCTAATTAGCAGTTTCGCTTGAAAAATAGGAACAGTGAGTCACGCAAACCTATAATCATTCTTAGAAACACTCAAAACAAATGACTTGAAGATAACAGCATTCTAAGAACGGTTTCTCAAGTTGATTTCACAAAACAGGAACTTGACAGATACCTTCCTCCGAAACGTCCGACCATTCAGGATTTGGAAACTCATATTGCCCCATACGGATTCGTTTTTTCATACCAGGGGATATAGCCAATCCGTGGTTGGAATAGAATGGTGGGTAACCACAGAGCCTGGAAGTTAAATGAAGTGAGTTGAGGTACATCAGACATGCTTTACAAGAGTGGCAAAACCCATTTAGAAGGAGGTCTAGACAGAGAAAAATGGTGTATGCACAACATACGAGACAGATTCACTTACAGAATATACATGATGACACCCAAAGACCACATGTCACAGGACTTGTCATACTTTTCTGGACCAAGAACCTCTGGGGCTATAACATAAAAAAAATTAAAATACTTAAAAATGGGTTTGAATGGACTTTCTGACAAAAAATACTGATCATTCTGATATTCTTACCAACATAATAAGGAGTATAGCAAGGGGTAGCCAGAGAGTTGTGTGACGTTGTCTCTTTTGCAAAGCCAAAGTCTGTCAGTTTGAGAAGGGCGTTGGGCCTTTTAGAGGTATATAAGAGGTTCTCTGGCTGCAAAGTGGATTTTCAGGCATATTCAGTTAAACAAACCATAAAGGCAAAAATCATTTTCATTCTTTCAACAATAGCAGTCGTTGTAAGAATATTACCTTGACGTCTCTGTGTGCAATGTTTATTGCATGTAAATACTGAATGGCCTCTCCTATACTCTTCATGATATCAGAAGCCTCTGAAAATGCAACAGAACAAGAAATCTATTAAAATATTAAAGTCTTGTGGCAAATGGGCCTATTTATTTTGCTATTCTTAAACATTTATATATATACGCTTTATAAAAGATGCGGTTACCTCTCTCAGTAAATGCCTGGTCCCCTCTGTCCTGAATACGACTAAACAGCTCACCACCATCCATGCTTCAAAGCAAACACAAAGCAAAAATCATGTGACATATCACAAAATATCTGAAGTAATTTCATATTAGTAAAGAAAAAAAACAAGAATATTAAATAAAAAAATAAAAGATATTAAGCTATTATTAATAATATTATGACATAGTTCAGTGAAACGTGCAAGATGTATTTACTATACAAGGCCATTTACTACTACTACTACTACTACTACTATTATTATTATTGTTACAATATTAACCCCCACATTTGGCTGAATGTACAACAGTGGATTTGAATCGGAAATGGTGTTGGGTAGCTATAGCTAGTTTCCTCTAAAAGCATTGATAGTTCAAACACATATGTGCTGAAACTCACAAAAAATGACTTAGTTTAAATGCATCTAACAAAACCACACACATCAAGGGGGGATCTTTTCACCTTTGTCCCCATGTCATCACTGCGGTTTATCATTTCCGATTATAGCAAACCACTGCTAGGTGTGCAAGTCATGTGAGCTCCATTTCTTGAAAACTTGCCAGTTGCGAGAAACTGGGTCAGTGGGCTTAGAAAGACTATCTGGGGGGAGGGAGGGACAATAATGGGGTAAAAGAGAGGGATCTATGTAAGACTGTACGGTTATGATTTTGATAATTGGACTCAAAAGTATTTGGCCTACTTTGCGTGCTACTAGCACATCCGCTATTGTAATGATAAAGCATGATAATTTGTGAAAAAACGTTCAAACTGCTGATAACCGTGTACGTCTATGTAAATGCGAAGAATCATGCTGTTCTCACATCTCCACTATAGGCAGCTCAAGTTTCATTTCTAAGGCTCATACAGAACTGCAGCCAGTTTCAGGTGAAATCATCAAACGACTGACAAAAGAAGAAAACACGGTATGAGTTTTGACTGAGAAAGCCTATGAGATAGGGGCTATGAAGAACCACATCACGTTTCTGCTGCTTTCAGTCTCACTAAACCTCAGACGCTTCATGTCCCATCAAGTCGACATATAGCTGAATGTGGCAAAAAAAGTGTTAAGCTTAGGCGCTGAAATTTCAAGAGCATGTGATTTATGGTACAAAACACCATAGCCCCACCGAAGGGTTGGGTTGCAGCATCATTTCTATGTGCATTTTTCTTAGAAAAGCCATATTTGAAGCTGAACATCAGTGTTGGCATTTTCCATTTCCATCACCTGCTTCACACACAGTTCTGATGACCTGTAGATTCTGTTTCCTGCGTGATGAGCTGCTGGATATATCTGGCCTGATTTCTTGTAATCTATTCATGAGCTTCTGCAATCTATAATAGACCTTCAGCCAGCTTATTTTAATATTTGCATTATGACTATCAGTAGTTTATATGGTATATCTATAAGATGTTAATGATAAGCCACTGATACCACATGATCACTCATGTCTAGAAGCTCCTCACACACTCATTTCAGTCCTATAAACAGAATCAACGGTTTCTAACGAAACACCATACTTCCCTATAAATCTTGCATCATCCATGAAATATTATAATGCTTAATAGGAAAAAATGGATTGTAAAGCAGAATATTAAATTTATGTATTGTGTGTGATTTCAAACTGAGAGCAAGAGACCTATCAAACAAAGAGCATCTGTGACAAGCAATGAGTCAAAACGGCTAAAATTAATTGTGCAGAAATCTGGCAAAGAACAGTAAGAAGAGGTTCTTTTCTCTGTGTTTAGTACATTTATATTACGACACTTTGCAGTCTCAATCTCAGGAAAACACAAGGGTGTGACCCATCTAGTTGACCTTACACAAAATGAGTTCCGCTAAAAAGATCGGGATAACCTTTTATAGCACAAAACTCTCAGTTTGATGGTCAGTGTCAAATTTTTTGTTGAATTGGCAGTGAATTTACATGTCGTTAGGCAGATTTTTGACCCTTCTGGGATTTTGTTAAAAATTACATTTTTGTATTGCTGCCCACAGATAGATCTGATCAACAGAGGAGCGTTGTCAAAATCAAAAGTGCATTATTGATGTTAAAGTTTTAGTTCATCTTCGGGAAGGTCTTACGGGATTGGAACGACGTCAGAGTGAGTAATTTTATGTGAACTATTACTTTAAGAGATAAAATTTCTCAGAAAGGGATTTAACAGTTAACAACATTCTACAAACCTTTAAAGAAGTTGTCTTTAAACATCTCAATGAACATCTAGTTTATCATTCTGGTTTATCCCTATATGCATAACCTCTGATGAGAAATGCAATAAATAAATAAAAATGTTAAATTCTAAACTCTAAGAATTCTCACCCTAAAAACTCACAAGCTCACATCTGCTGGTAAACAGCAGTGGTGACAAACACAGTTTCTGACTTCCTACAAAACAGGTGGTAAAGAAAATGTGTCAGTGCATACGTGAGATCAAAACGGATATCAAATCAAAGAAATGGAAAAAGATAGGTGTGATTTCTGATCCTCACATCATCATATCTCATATAATAAAGGTGTGTGAATTCCAGAATAAACACTTGAATGGAGACGTCACAAACACATCACTTTGATGTTTTCAGTGATGTTTTCATGTTGAAACTAGACAAGACGGTGTCACAAATTGACTTAGGAAGCAATACTAAATAATACACTATGCAAATATTATGTATTTAGTGCACAGTCTGGGTGCTACATCTTGAGTATTCACAGATACGACCAAAACCTCCTACAGTCATATGAGCAATTTTATTTTAATGAAAAGAAAATATAGGCCTATTTAGAGCTGCACAATTAATCGTTAAAAGATCGCGATCTCGATTCGACCCCCCACACGATCTTAATCCAGCATTTA
>JAUMHE010000060.1:12917425-12928592 GCA_032359235.1 Enteromius mattozi | reverse complement strand
TGAGTGTAATTCTACCACTGAGTTAACACTGATGTGAATGTTGCGTTGTACAGCATATTGAGACGGAGATGATAAAAATAGCACGATACTACAATATTCCTTAAAAAGCAGATCGTGGAGAAATTTTTATCGTACACGATCAAAAATCGTCATATCGCCCACCCCTAGTTGATGTGATATTTGCAACATTTCTGTGATTAAGAACAGCATTGGTTTACATGACACCTTTGAACTCAAATGAACCTCATCAAAGACCAATATCGAACTCCAATTATTAATTTGATTATTTTTCCTTTAACATTTCAATGAAAGTTACTTTCTGAGATATCAGTAAAATTACTGATTAAAATGCAGCAAGTCAAAATCTTTTCTATTGTAATGCAGTGATGTAATATAATAATCTGATATTTTGCCATATGTGAGTTAGGTAAGAGATATTCAGATGTACCTTGAACTATTACAGATCCCATGGACAGGAAAAATAAAAGCCACAAACAAGCATCTAAGAACAGACACCATGTGGCGTTTAATCCTCCACTTAATCAGCAAAATATATCAGAGGATGCACTGTAGGCTCATATGTCGGACGTACGGATCAAAGAGGAAGTAAATATGGTATAATCACTTAAAAAGGATTTAAGGGCAAATCTGAAAAACAAAGCATAATTTTCTGAGAAAAACATTGGAAGTCTGTCTTCTGTTCTCTGAAGAAAAAGAAAACCTGTCAGTCAGTCTACTTAGGATGTGTTGCTACTTGCTCCCAAAATGTGAAACACATAAAACGGGTTACCATAAAATCATAAAAAAAAAAGAAAGAAAGAAAAGCATGTCCATGATTACAGGCTTTTGAGGGGCTTCTTTTTGTGTGGTTTCTTGCAAATGTGTTAACGACAGACCTTTGATAGAATTTTGCATTTAATTCAGAGGGGCAGATGATGTTGATCACAGACTTTACACATCCTTGACAAGTTTAAATCTGCATGTCCTTGTTCATTAAACATCACAGTCTCACAAATGTGAGTCCTCAAAGCTAAATATTCTTTGACTTGAAAACTGTTTTTTTTCTTCCTCATGCATACAACTGCAAAAACAAAAATGATGATACCGGTGGATCAAGCTGAAATTCCAAGTATATGAAATCAGGAAATGTGTTGATTTCTAGGTAAGCCAATATCCCTAACACGTATACAGGGAAAGGCACTGTTGTTAACAAAATTATGCTGCTTTGTGGGGTGGAAGCTTCTCAGGTCAAATTAATTATACAAACAGTCAGGTCAGCTATGACTCATTTGCCCCAACATATGGATCAAAGGTACCCTGACGCACAAAAACTAAATCACAGTGGTGCTTGAATGTCTGTGTCCCTAACACAGATCGATGGACTCTCCAAACCACTATCAGTCATTATTTATCACATGCTTTATAGACCCTCACTCTTTCCTGCCTCCTCTGCAGCTAAAAACAGCCAGGCTGACGAATGCGGGGCTAAGCCAGTTCTGTCACCGGAGAGCACAGAGACTCAGCATGATGACAGAGAGGGTGCTGACATCATCAGTGGCCCTGGAAGATCAACAGGGCTTTCCTTCAACAGAATCATCCTATCCCACCAAGCTGAAGCAAAAAGCAAATACAGTAGTCCTCTTCAATAAGGGGAAGGAACTTTCAACTTCACCGTAAAAATGAAGGTCTTTAAAAAGACCTCAACCAAACAAATGGGGAGTAAATGAACACCTCTGCATTTCCACTCTGCTGCTACAGCAGCACAGACAATGAGTGGGAGGACCACAACCACAGAAGTGGATTGTTTTGACCTTTGAGACATTCATTTTGGCCCAAGTCTTGTTGCCTGGCTTTTAACTTATCAAAAACTGCCAGGACTAAATATCTGTGTGACAATGGAATACAAAATGCAATCACTTAGTAGAAGAGGTCATCACAGTTGCCAGACAACACTTCACTGTTAGTATGGAAACCATTTGATAATTTATTTCATAATGATGTGCAGTTATGGAAAAATAAATTGATTTGTTCAATACATAGTTAGATTTTTATTCCATTATTTTCCACAGAAATAATAAAACTTCAGAAAAATAAAGAAATAAATAGTTCATAATTCACCTAAACGCTTTTATAACCTATAGCTATAAACCAAGGGCCAGAAATTGCAGGTCTTGGGACAAAAACGTACCAAACATAGCCCAAGTTAAGAAAAATATGCAGGCCCTGTAGTTCTGGTTGTTGTTGCTTTGTGGTCAGTTTTCTGATGTATAGCGGAGTAATGCTTTTGTTTTATTTTTATTATGTCAGGATAGAGGAGATGTCAGAGGAGAAAAGTAGTTAAGGAGAAAAACTAGGAAAGAATCTTGAGGGAGCCTTTAAAATGGGTTAAACAGCATTACTCCGCTATACATCAGAAAACGCTAAGCCACAAAGCTATGTCTCCAAACTTACACTGATTTTAAATGGACAGTTAAAAAAAAAATAGAAAATTCTGTCATTTACTCTGTTTGTTACCAACATTCTGCAAAACACATGTTCAACAGCTGAAAAAACTCATACAGGTTTGGAACACACCTGTATGAGGTTGGCGGATTAAGACCAAACTTATAAAGCCTAAATGACACCACATAACTTCAGGTAATTTTGGTATGTAACCATATCCTCAGCTACTACTAGTGGGTTATCGAAAAAGCATGTGACACATTTTGGTGGAAACTTTCAAATAACTAAATACAGGCCAATGTTGGTGTCAACCTGCTACAAACAACCAAAAATCACATGGCAACTTCAACACCATTCACTGCAGAGTGAACTGTCACACCCATTCCACAATCACCTGACCAAAACAAGATTCACCTTCCTGTTTTGCGTAACTATGAGTGAATTTGCGTCAGTCTAAATGAAACTAAATCTCCTCCTAATGGAGGTGGAATGCGTTATGTCATTATTTGCCCTCTCATCCAAGCCATTCTGCCCAATACAGTCATTAATATCAAAGGCCAGCTGGAACAGGAACCTGCCACCTGGTTCTTAATAAAACAGATGGCTGTCCAATTTCCATTGTGCTCCTAAAATGAATGATTAACTCACTCACAAATCACTGTGTACCCTGGAAGAACACCTGCAGAAGGCCTACCTGATTACTATTAAATCCCCTGGAAGTAAACACTCCAAATGAAGAATAAAACACTGATTTGAGGCTATATGAATGTGAGAGAGTGGCCTTTTTAACAGCCAGAAAACAACGCTGAGGCCTCTTATTATTATTGCATATAATCTAAAAGACATGCCCCCGTTTAAATCATGATCATAAATGTACAACAGCATATTTATAAGTGTTTCCATTTTACCTTTAAAGCATACTTCTCCCCACTCCTCTTGTGAAAGATCTCCAGAACCCTTCCATTGATGCCCAGCCCCAGGACCTGACTAGTGACCTTGTATTCGTCAGTTATGGCATTTTTCTTGATCTGAAGTGAGGCTTTTCCCATCATGAATTGGGGTGGATTCTGTTGCTGCTGCTGTTGTTGCTGCTGCTGGTTTGGAAACTTCGGCGGACTGTTGGCGTTAGTCAACATCTCCCACCTCTTTTCTTCCTTAACTTCAACGACTAACTACTTCTCCCGAACTTCAGTTTTTCTTTGGCAACACCCAAGGCGAAGATTTGCCTCAGAGAGCTCGACTCCAGGCACATAAAATACGTTTAAAAGCGATAAAACTCTTGACTCGGACCCTCTGATGCGCCGTTATTTCGGTATCTTGGTGATTAGCTAAGCTAGCTAATATCCATGTCGAGGGTCAACCCACCAATTCAGGGCTCAGAGAGTTAAAAAGGCGACTTACATAAAACCAGTTCAAGATTAAACGGCGTCGAAGTGTCACGGGCTTTTCAAAAGTGCCGCCGAGAGAGCTAAAAACACAAATGTTGAATTAAAAAGTCGACAATAGCATGCGCTCCAACCCTACTCCTCTGTGAAACGAGCACTAGCCCTTCGCGACTTTCGTCCAGCGTCTTGCTGCTCTGACGTCATAGCGGTGTTCGGAATGCTTGCGCTCTTAAAGGAACCGCAATCTAATTAAAGCGCCTCGCCACTGAAAGTGCACTTACAATAATAAAGGTTTTAAATATAAAATTATGTATGTATTCTAAACTTTTGAATTCAGTTAAAAAAGCTTGCTGACCAGATAAAGACTTTCCTGCCAGACAGGGAGAGTAATTTAAACCAGCATAGCACAAAGATAACAGCTTAGTTTGTTCATAACTAAATAAATAAATAAACTCATTCAGACATTGTCATACTTTTCTCTTGTATGATTTTTAAATTTGCTTTCATTTAGTTTAATCTCGGAAAATATCAACAGGTGTCGCTGTTTTATAAAACTTAAGAAAAAAGTTCAGTAAATATGTTCCCGCTAGAGGGCGCCGTTTGCGCGCGTTTCAAAGAATTTCACAATGTTTGTTATTTATTAAAAAAAAATGCTTCGTTAATTATTTAAAATAAAAAAAAAACACATATCTAGCAATAATAATAACAGTAACACTCATCCGTTCAATTCATAGAGAAGATATGCCCTATATAAACCAGTTCTGCACTTGTGTGCGTCCATAATAAGAAAAGACGCAAGAGGGCGCTTTAGATTAATTTACTCTTTGAAAACAACAGATTTAAGAATATTTCAACACTCCTTGTTTTTGTATTATGAAATTGCTAAAAGCACAGAACAGATTTATAGATTTTATTTTGCAAAAGGACCTGAATCATTCACAAATAGCTTTAATAGTCAGCTGGTATTGTTGAGAAATGACTGAAAATCCTCCTTATGTCATTTCTGGCTGTGTTTTTGTGTTATGCGTGTGCTCACTTAGAAAACAAATCAACACTGGCGTGTCGGTCATTACAAAAGTTAACATTCCCTTTTATGTGAATGATTGGGGCACGTTTTATTAAAATGTTGCTATTTGGTAGCCTAAATAATACCTGTTGAGTTCAGAAAATGTTAATATTTGAAGGTTGCTGGCATTAGCTATCTACAAAGTGTGTGGCTTTTATGGTGTGTGACTTCCAAATAACAATAGATTGGAAACTTCCAAATAACTCTATCACAATCGCATGGCAACTTCTACTGATTGAACTGACATACCCATTCATAAAATGTTACTATTTTTAGTTACATGTCTATTGCTGACTTCTGAATAAACCTTTGAGTCGGATCAAAAGTCAAACTGCAACAAAGAGATCATATGAGGCTGATATATGCACACAAAACATCCACAAGTGATAATAGCAAGCAGATGGAAAAAAACATGCTTTCCGTTTTCGGGTGGAGATGTAGGTGTTATTTTGGCAAATATTTAATCAAGATTCACATGGTTCACTAAGCATACAGCTCTCGTTTTCACATACTCACGCCTTTACACTTTTAAGGGACCCTGTGGCTGTTATCAGTGTGTCAGCAATATTTCACACTTGCTGGCCCTTTTTTTGATAGAGGTGGTGACCTTAAAAGAGCATGGCACCAAACAGATAGCAGATAACTTAAGGAATGGACAGAGGGAGAGAAGAAGAAAATACCTTCTGGTTATATATCAGTCTGAGACTTATGTGCTTTTATATACACATATATATTTATTTATTTATTATTATTATTACGTTTTTTTTAGTATGTGTGTGTCCAACCAAAAGGCCCATTTCTTCTTGCAGTCTTGCCTTTTTATTTCTTCTTTGCAGTCTTGCCTATTCTTATAATTTTCACAGAATTTTAAACTTCTTATAAAAACACAGTCTATATATGATTCATTCATTTGGCAGATGCTTTCATCTAAAGCACTTTACAAGTGAGAGCAACATAAACAGATTTGTATTCTCCTGTCTGGCCCTTTCAAATGTGCAGGGAATTCTGTAGTCTAGAGCATATGAGCCAAGTCACATTTACAGAGTCTATTTACAGCAACCTGCTTCCAGTCGAGCTTGCTTCCCAAAAGCTAAAAACAACCGAGCCCATTGGGGAACTTTATATTGGGAGAAGGTTTTGATTTCACACGTAGTCTTTAGAAAACGGACTTGGCTTGGTTGTGTGGACAGATGTGTGTGTGAACCCACTGCACCCAACCAATTCAACCAGTGTTTACCATATGTCAGCCACTTCCTGCTAATGGCAGTAAGCATGATATGACTGGCGAACATACAGATAAGGCTGCCATTTTTCTAGCTTTGTTTGTGCATGGAAACAAGAAATTGCCATTTAAAGTGTCGTATGCTTACATAAGCTACACCAATTCGAGCACAGGTATAGTTAGCATGTCTTTCCCCCTCCTGCCAGGGCAGAAGACAGCTCGACATGTTCCAATAATTTATACAGAGACAGTGGAATTTAGGTGCTGTAGCTTAAGAGACAGTGTTATATTAACATTAAGGCCAAACATATAAAGTAGATAGACTCACAGGAACGTTTGAAATGCCACTGTCATAAAACTTTACACCATTAGCTTGCAATAAAATTGACTTAAAAAAAAACGTTAAGGCGATGTAAAATGTTCATGGTGTACCATTTGATCTCTTTCTTGGTTGCTTGGTTGCTTGGTTGCGTGTGACAGTGTTGTTGCTAAAGTGGAATGTTTCTATGGTGATGCACCATCTCACGGAAAGTACAAGAGGGGAGTTTGCCATCATAGTTTATTAATTTTATTAATGTATTTTTAAGCATATTTAATGTGCTTTTCAAGTTCAGAACTTATGCATGTGACAAAGCAAGTCATTAAAAGCACAACGGTTCATTCAGACGAAGCTCTATTAAGCTGCATTTGACAAAAGTAAGAGATTAAGGTGAAATCAAAGCACCAATAACTGAAAAATCCAACATACACAGAGTAAACTCACAAATGAGGAACTTGCCCATAAAATTGCTGGGTACTGTTCTGGTAGGTCACATGATTCTGTGTGGAATTTCCCCTGTTCTGCAGAGATCCTCATACTCTTAAGGAACATAGAATAAAAGTATTGTTGTGAAGGGAAGTGCTTGCACTCATCTCCACCATGTCATTTCGTCATGGCATCAGGTCAAAGCAAGAGATGATTGATGAGTAAGAGATTATGAGGAAAGGACATCATTGTTTCAAAATCTATATGTAATAGTATATAGTAACAATCAAGCATATTGCTCAGCTGTGTCCGAACAACTTTTTTTGTTTTGTTTTCATGTCAGTGTACTCTTAAAAATCATTGTATTTATGCATTTAGCAGATGCTTTTATTTAAAGCGATTAAAATAATAAGAAAAAAGCAATCAAAGAGCCAACAATCATACACAATGTCAAATTTATTAGACAGCTCTACAAGGAAACTAACTAAGATCCTTTGAAATAATTTTATACAGTATTCAATTAATTAATACATCCACATAAACTGAATCAAAGGGCAGTCAGATCTTTGAAACTGTCCCACATAGAATTTATTGGTGTACAGTGAAGGGTGCTAACTGAATTCTAGTGCTCTTGGGTTAGTAGGGCACCACGGGGTCTGTGTGGATGGTCCCAGTGCTTGCACGTCTGAGTCACATGAAAATGCCTGTCGTCTCCCCCTTGTGTCATTTCCATAAACAACAAAGGGCTTGATAGCAGAAACTTGTTAGCCTACTTCTGGGTGCCAGGTTCCCTTGTGTCTCACTCAGCTAGAAAAACTGCTCCACTTTACACTTCACTTCTCAGTCACAGAAGCAAACAGATGACACGGCTAGGACGCTCCATTTGTCATGTACAACAGATTTGGAATTGTTTTTCCAAATGGGCCTCAGATGAACTTTCAAGCAGTTCTATACCTCTGTAGCCCCAGACCCAGTAACCCACTACTCTAGATGGGAATGGGCCAGGTTGGCAGAAGCTTGGTTTACAAAAGAGCGAACAGAAATAAACCGGTCATCTGTTCAGTGGTACAATCACCAATGACCTAAATATCATCACTTTGGAATTACAAGGTCCTGACATTTTTGTCAAAATTAAGTTATTCACATATTCTTTGACTTCAATGTTATTAAGTTAAGTTATTTTAAGTTGCATTTTGGGACTTTTTATTTAGAAAACTAAAAGGTTATATCTGCAAAGTATATGGAATGCTGCAAAAAAGGTAAAGCTCAGTATCTCAAAACTGCTCTGAATACAGAACCTTATATTCCCAAGATGATGATATACTTAATACATATTCATGCAATATAAATACTTAAAAACTACTGCAACGCTGCATGAGTCTGCTAAAATGTTGCATGATTAATATAAAATTTATATATATATATATATATATATATATTTTTTTTTTTTCTGTCATTGTCAAATTAGACAACACATTATATATTATGATGGCCGTGTTTTTACCGCAGCATTTAAACACCTTGTATTTTGGCTTTCTGGTCTATTTTCAGCATATCCAATCTATGAGGCACACGCTGACGTACAACAGATCCACACACCTGCTGTCGACTCTCTCCTCCTGTACCCAGCTGATCTCTGATCAGTTCTGGCCAGCAACAGTAAGGAAATGTGAGCCACTTGCTTCATCTTACAGATCTATCGGTTCATGCATTAGGTGCTTCTGGGCACAGATGCCAAATCCGCCTAAACCTTCTGATCCTGCATTTAGATTACAAGAGCCACTTGTGTGCAAGATTACCAGTGAAACATAAGTCACCCCTATATCTGCTTGTGTGTAATCTAAGCAATTTAGGCAATAAGTATGAAGATAATGTATTATTTCAACGAAGAGCGTTTAACTGTCTCACATCCAAAATGAGGTTTTCCTATTCCTCATTCTGCTCTAGTAAAGACTTCATACTTCAAGCACACATCTTTATTTATTTACATTGACCTGGTCAACATCAAACTAGTGGCTCTCTAATCCATGACCTGTTTTGATCCCAGTCACGTTTTAACACTTGACACTTCGGCATGCAACAACACAACCTACTGCCCTAGATAAAACATATGGCAGCTTCTTCCATACAATCAACTTTGCTAATTAACTCGCTTTTTTGGATGGTATGGATTTGAGACTGATTATTCTTTTTCAGTGCATACATTTTAATGCTGTTCACCTGGGCTGCATTAACTACTCCTATCTGGCACAGAGTCCATCTCTCAGGCATCCCTCAGAGTCTCCACTCATGCATACCCAATGGCCATCTTGGGTTTTTAAACCAAAGGCCATCTGAGGGGTTTCCTTATCATTTTTGCATGAACGTTAACCTCTCTTTTATCTAATCCCTCTCTGCGTCGTCCAGAGGAGAGAGTTATAAATAAACTGCCATGTCTCAGACATCTGCATAAGTATCACATTCTAATATTGCAGCAAATACAAGCCTCACGTTTCAGTGTAGATTTCACTGCCTAATAGGATTAACTGAATTACCCATAGCAAGGCCTCTTGGCCAATTAGACTGCAACTCAAATAGTGAGCACAGATGTCTCCTGCGCAGAGTTTTCCACAGCAGGCTGGAATGGACACAATGCAAAGCTGACTAATCTTACCTTAGTCTTGACTAGTCTAAATATACAATGCACTGCATTACACTTAAAATCAAATAGTTATACCTTGTTATTTAAGGTCAACAATGCAAAATGCTTATGCAGACTGATGCCTGTCTGTAGAGATCATGTGTTGTAGCCAGTTTCAGCAGAAGTCACAAGGAAAAGCCACAAATTAGCTTCCTTTAACATCTCACAAGAGAATAAAGGAACACTTTGTTTTGAAGGAAACGAATGGCTACATTTGAATACAGGCCGATAAAGGTGTATATGAACCATCACTGACAAATGTAGCTTGACTAGAGACCCATTTAAAATGATCTGAACTCTTTATAGAGGATACGTTTGAGAACTCAGGATGGTAAGTTCAACAAGCTGCATTATTCACCAGATGCCTTGTACGATTTTTGATACCACCGAATATAATAGCGGCACTTACATAAAACGATTCTGCATTCTTTATATCAAAACAGACTGACATTTACTTGAGATAGCTAAAGAGCTGAATTATTTAGAGATCTCATACTGATGGTGCCATGGTGTTTTATTCGGTTCCCTCATGTAGAGGTTTGCATTCTTTGATTGCAGAAGTTAACTGGAAATATGGAGCCAAGTATTAAATTGATTTTAAGTCTGTTTACTTTTTGCCCAGCACAAGATAATGCAGACCACTTAAGATGTGTATGAGGATTATTCAGTGTTTGCATAATCATGGAAAACCTGGAAATGTCAGGGATATTTAAAACTGTGACTTCCAGGCCTGGAAAATTCACAGTCATTGAAATGTATATAATGTATAGTTCTATATGAGTTTAAACACTTTCTCAAAACGGATTTAACAGAATATACTGTACAATGGCATTTTGATGTTTGTTTGGTCTTTAATCTGCTTGTGATGGGTGTTTAATCCCTGATCAAGTGTCTGTTATTGCTGTGGCACTGACGGAGCAGATGAACAGGAGTCCTTCACTTACCTTGACCTGACTGCTGCCTCGTTTCCTTTTATACTGATCCATGAACAGCTGTGCTGACCCAAATAACTGTATTAATCAGTATAATATATGCCACAAAACTGACCTTGGATCAGTGGAAAAGGAGACTTGCAAACAGCACCCTGTCATGAGCAGACGGATATAGAGTCCTTCAAGGCCTTGCTTTGAGCCCAGTCCTGCTGACACGGGAAAGCACTCAGCGGTCAGTGTGGTAGGAGAACAAAGCTGAGCTGCTCCTTCAGCATGCCAACAGCTGCTCGGCAGGAGGCCTGGCCATAGAAAGCCTGAGCTTCTTTCACCATTTGCTCATACACAACAAACAAAGACAACAAACACAGACATCTGACAACACGCTCACACACAGATACAAACACGAACATAATTTCTCCTTCAAAAAAATACAAACTTATTTTGGAGAGAGGAGTTTTAGGAGAGAAGTTCTCCTAATCTGACAACTTTATAGAAAAAATAATACAAATAAAAATTCTCACATCTTTGACCTTAGCTGAACATGTGTTAATGACAAAACAGATGTATTGATTTCCATTTCCAATTCCAATTTTTTTTATTTTTTTTTGTACAGTCAGAAGAATCAGAAAGAGCTTTATTGCCAAGTATGCTTGCACATACAAGGAATTTGTTTTGGTGTCACAGCTACCAGTACA
>JAUMHE010000060.1:12866542-12912003 GCA_032359235.1 Enteromius mattozi | reverse complement strand
CAATTAATGACAAAAATAATGTTTGGAAATGTAAACTGATATTTCCAACTGACACGCTACCGCAAAAGATAGAAATAGGCAATTTTTTGTTGGTGAAAATACTAGTGGCCTAAGACTTTTGCACAGTACTGTATATATAAATCTTCCTCATTTAATGCCTTTATAAGAACTAAATGGGTGCAGTCTTGTGCTTGTAAACCAAGGATCGTGTGACTTTGAAACACACCATACCAAAGCTAATAACATTCTCTGAAAGCAGTGCATGCAAAAGCATGAAGCGCGTGACGATAATATGAATAAACATAAAGGATGTTTTTCTTGAGATTATCGTTCATTGAATTGTCCTAAAGTCACCGTATCATAACAGCTGTTGCTCTGATTCTTTTATTTTGTGCAGAACGTTTCTTGAAATCATTTTCAGAGAAAACCCACACAAATGTTTCTGCATGAGGACACAATTTACAAACAATCGTATTTCTATCATAACAACTCTCATTTTAGTATGGCAATAGATGACAATGTTAACGCCAGGAAATTATTTATGGTTTATCTCGCAAATTAAATCGGGACCGCGAAATGCACAGTATTTGTTGTCTTTGTTCATTTACTAAAACTTGAAAATAATTGGAAGAAAAATAATGCAGAGGGGTGATAAGAGCTATTCAACTCACAATTTGATGCAGTCTTTTTAAGCGGAATGTCCTCAGACCGAAAGTGCCTCCCATAACTTAAAAGGTTTGAAAAGGTGATAAGACAAGGTGGATAAGACAGCTTTCTAAGCTTAACTTAAAAACTTATTATTTTGTCATTCCACTAGCTCACATTTTTAAATTCAAAAACACATTTTGTTTGAATATCCCCTTAGATTGTTTTTCCTCCACAGTAACATTAATGAATGGTCACACGCTCATCACAACGGCTGGTCTACAATCCCCCGTGAAGGCTCCATATGGCTACAGGACTAAGTCTTTGTAAAACCCTCAGGCTGGAAGACTGTCCCTGACACAAAGGGTGAAGGGAGGGAGGATGCGACTACTTGGACCATTCGAGCTGTGCCTGGCCACCGACGTGTCCATATGGGTCATACATTCAGTGTGTTGGATCCTTAATGGGATTGACTTAATCTGCTCTCTTCTAGCAGGACAGTTCTGTCCCTAAATCTTGATGAGAAACGAGTGGCTACCTTGGCACAGTGTTGTCTTGAGCCTGTTTGAACATGCTAAAGTCTGGTGAAAGGATGGTCATGACTTGCCCCAGACAGGATTTTATAGTCACACAACTGCTCTGATTAATCCCATGAATGTCACTTGTCTCAGTAAACTGGACAGATTCAAATTCAAAGGGAAGTATAATGTTAAATAAAAGATGAGCATTTTATTTCTACATTGAGGTATTTATGATCAGAAAAGCACAGACAAGATGTCTTGTTGTTAGCTTTAGCGCTATGCTAGTTACCAACAGCAGCTTATACAACATACACATCACACTCTTAAAAATAAAGGTGCTTCAAATGGTTCTTCAGACCGATGCCATAGAAGGACCACTTTAGGTTCTACAAAGGACCATTCAGTCAAAGGTTCTTTAAAGAACCATATCTTTTGTACCTTTTTATAATCTGAAGAACCTTCTTTTGGCCTGAAGAACCTTTTGTGAAACAGAAGGTTCTTCAGACGTTAAAAGTTCTTTATGGAACCATTTAGGCAAAAAGGTTCTTCTATGGCATCGTGAAGCACCTTTTTTTTTAAGAGTGTATCTGGGTAACATCTTATTGAATTGTTTTAATGTAAATACATTTTTCATACAAAATGGTGGATGTATGTCCAACAAGACACTTGTACACAATGCTTACTCCATGTTAGCTTTGATAACGAAGAAAAAAAATAACTAAAACACTGCTACACCTAACATAGCATAAGATCAATCTCAAAGCGCTCTGGTTTCATTTCATTTGAAGATCAACAAAAGACATGTCTGCTTTTATGAGGTTAGGTAAACTGGTTTCAAAGCTCATTCAGGAAAATCAGAAGTGGGTGGAAGGAAAAAGAGGGGTAAATTTGATTAAGTTCTCTTGAATTCTACGTTTGGAGAACTATTTTGCATATAATACTTACATCTCCTAGAAGTGCATGGTGATTGGATTGATTTGGATTTTTTCGCCACCCAAGATCCTCAAAATCACCTAAATGACAAATTATATTATGACTAAGTGAGATATTGGAATACACAATTATTAAATTATTTTCCCTGTTACTCCTATACAGGACACTTCTGCTTTTACCATGTAAATATTGTGGTATGTTTATGAGCTCATCATATGTAAATACCAACCGACCGGTTTGCCTTCTCTGCTGCTGCCCTCAGGGTAGTTTCAACAAGTTTCAGTTGAGGCTGGACGAGATCACAGTCTAGCTAACACACATTCATATATTGCCTCATACAGCAATGTCTAATTTTGAATATATCCAGACCTCCCGTTACTGTTTACAAGTATCCTGTTGTTTCTCCACATCACTTTGACCTACTTTTGTGTCTGGGATAATCTATAAAATTTGAACATTCAGCTAAGCCAATACTGTCATTTAGATCTATAATTTTAGTTTTATAAAGATTGAAAAGGGGAACATGAGGACAAGACGAAACATTAGCAGTCTTAAAGCAATTGAAAACAGCATAACCGAATCCACATGAACTAGATTACTAGGCACAAGCTGCCTGATTTGATTTTATCTTGTGCACATATTCAGATATATCATTAGAATTGCAGGTGATGCACCCGTTTGTTTACATGGTTTATAAGGTGATCTGCTGTTTACTGCATCCGTATTTTTAAATGAGGCCAGGCTTGTTTACATGAATGTTTTAAAACTACAGACCTGTACAAAGCACCTCTTGAATACTTTGGACAAGACAGTTTCACGCAAAGACCAATTGTGACTTCTAGAAGTTATGCACATTTGCGTCATGAATAATAACACAAGTATGCAAGTAATGTGCATACAAACTGTAATTATGTTTTAGTGCAAATTCCAACATTGTTGAGGAGCCTGCTGATAGTTGACTAAAGTATGCCATGGAATAACACATAAACTTTATTGTTCAGATTTCCATATAACTGGGTATTGTACTTGTAAGCATGCTCCCTTTAGTCTTTACGTCACTACATTGTATCTAATCATAACAAACCATGTATCATTGGAAAGGTCTAAGATTCCTAAATAGATATCTTACCACTTTTTTGGGGGGGGGTATTATGTAGGAAAATAGATTCATTTATGACAAGAGTGCACTTGAAAAAAAATCTACAGTATAACAGGAGTTCAACCCTTTGACACAATGCCTTTTTCGTTGCCTTTTCCCCCCTATCACACTAGAAATCACAAGAAATTATATACCAGTTGAAAACTTAAAATCTCAGAATTCATTTTAAAATCAGAAATTGCATTCCCATGGAAATGGTACATCAAAATCATATTATAAAATGTTTTCTTTTTAATGAATTATTAAAATGTAAGTTTGGATAGTTATCGCAATGTCGGTGTTCAAACATATGAGTGGCAGATAAGAGGTTAAAACTGGATTACTTCCTGTTAAAATACAGGAAGTACTATCCAATACTGTGAAGCTCATTCAAGAGTTTATGGGTGTATTTGGGTTTAATGATTGGAAAAGTCCGGCATATGTTAGTATTTCCACCGGATCTGAGTTATGACATTTTTGAAGAAAAAATAAAATTCATAAAATGAAACGCATGTATGAATGATTCATCTATGACATACAGTTACAAAGTAGAAAAGCTGAAATTTCAGTTTACGCCATCCTTAATGGTGAAAGACAACAATTCTCATTTGGAAAATGAAAAAACAAGACACATTTCAAACAAAAGATTTGTAATAATTGATTTTATTTCTTTTTCTTTTTTTTAGAAAAGAAACTAATACAAGCTTGTTTGTTTACTTACACACACTTCGTCATTATTTAAATCTTGTCATTTAATCCTGTTTCACTTTACCACTTATTTTCATGCGTTCTGTGATTATCATGCTCTGAACCACATTTCCAACAGTCAAGAGACAAAGTTAGAAGGAAAATTACATCATTATCTCTTTCACTTGTCTTTAAAACACAAGAAACAGTAAAAACTCTATAAAAGGGTGAAATAAAAGCAATACAAAAACCTGACCATTAAAGCTGGAAGAGAAACATTAATCATCCCGTGCTTAGCGCTGACTTAGTCAAGTGTGTTCAGTTAAAGGCACAAGACTAGATTCCCCCAAACCGAGGGGTCCACGCACCGAGACGAACAACAAAGAGACAGCTAAGTAAACGGGTGCTTTGGTGAAAAATTCAGGATAACACAAACAGGCAGAAACGTCGAAGTGAAGCAGAAAGATGTGGAGCGAGATGCTGTTATTTGTGCAGTAGAGAACTCTACAGCGTACAAGATGGATTTCACAAGCAAGAAAGAGGTAGAAAAACAACACTAAAACCACTTTAGCCTGGACACTTTTCCCTGATGTATTCCGAGAACACGCAGAACAACTGAAACTTTGCGGGAGACCACATACGAACCCAAAAATGATTACCAATGGACAAAGACACCATAGAGGACTGGAGTTTATAGTCTAATTTGAGCACCAATATCTCTAAAGCTATGTTGTTTTCTAAAACCCAGCTTTATTGAGAGCCAAATCATCACCATCTTGTATGTGGAATCATATAAATGTCCATTAAACCCTAAAGGAAGGTTAACACCTGAGAAAGAGGCGTGAAAAGACAATGTTGTTTTTCCAATTAAAAGGACTTTTACAACTACTTGCCTGGTATCCACTTGGTCCAGGTATCACACAGATGCTCTGCACATGCCACTCATTTTCACAGTTCTTTAGCAGATTAGTGTCTTACCTTGCAACAGTTAGCTTCTAAACATTACATGTTCAATTCACAGCTAGAAAGAGTGAGGCAGTGTCAAAAAACATGCTTACGTTAGATCATACAACATCGTTCTGAACAACCAAATGCATATATTGTTTGTCCTGATAGTGGTTTCACATGGACAAATACTCAAAGTGCAGACACTGACCAGAGCCATTGTGGGTGGGTGAATGTGCTGCGTGCTCAGCTGTATAAAGAACAAGAGTCTCCTGTAAACCTAAGAGTGAAAGGGAACAAAATAGGCCACTATGAAGAGATATTTTAGACTACAAATTCAACAAGAGTCACTGGAAATGAAACCCTCTATGTACTGATGCTAAGCTCTGGGGGAGGGCAAATACCATGCATTATATATTTAGTCATGTTGGGGATTTTTTATATATTTTCTCTCAAATTAAGTACGGCAAAACAGTTGCAAAAAAAACAAAAAAACTAAACATTAAAAATGACTGGACAAGGGTGAAGTTCAGAGGTCAAACGCAACCTTGAAGGATGCATTTCTTCAACATTTTGTTTGCTAGTATTTTGTATATGCTTATGAAGTCCTCACACTAGCTACAGTATATCCATCTTCACACAATACAAACAGCACACTGTTATTGAAAACATTGCCAACAATTCCCTTCCCCCACCAGCAGTTTAGAGGAAACATACACTACCTTGTACAAGCAAACACATGATACTGCCTGTTGCCTTCAAGTGAAACCTGACAAATATCTTTCAAAACATCACTGATCAAAACACGTTCCTACAACACTTGTGAAATAGAACCCATCTCTCTCACTGGACACCAGGAATAGGCATGGCCATCAGAAAGCACTGTGACCTGTATTGGTCTACCACTTGCAAACAAATAACTTTCTTCATCTTGTTCTAGAGTAACTTATCTAAACCAATAGCTTCTCAAATAATAAACAGAGTTTGAGCTCGCACTGGGATGCATGTGACTGAGGGAGGATACTGTTCAAACAAGAAATGTGCTCATCTGAATTATCATTGTGATGATAACATAGGCTTTAAATCACCAACTACACATTTTAAAAGGGTTTTAAATGAAAATTACAGTCCGATTTTTTTTTCTAAAACTGTAAAAATCCATTCTAAGCCCTTTGAGTCACATACAAGGAAAACAGCCCTTAGAGATGCAAAAGTTGTAGGTTTGTCTGAGAAGAAGTAGTGTAAACTTCAGAAAGGACAGGATGAGCAGTCAGCATCAAAATTTCACCCACTCCAATCAACAGCACTCAATTCAAGACCAAGGTGTAAATAAAACAGCCCTGATGTCAACTTTGCATTTTACACGCTGAAGGCCATTTGATAAAAAAAAAACAGTATAGTTGTATAAAATTGTTTTTGCTTGTTAAACTTCATTAAAAATTGAAACTTTTGAGTTGACACTCATTTAGAAAAACCAACCAAAACAGAAAAAAAAAATCCACTTCTAAAACTGCTACATTTGTCTTTATCCCTGAAAAGCTAAGGAATCTCTATGAAACAAGCTTCGGCAGCACTGTGCGAAAAGGTATACTTCCAGTGGAGTCCCCCATCATGGTGGTCCGCAGTTTGTTGTTGGTTGAGCCCATGACAGGGGGTACCTTGGAGATGATAGTAGGGAAAGAGGTGCTGTGCTCGGTGATCCGTTTGGCTGCTGTGGACTTCTCTCCACCAGGTGCAGGCTTGGGCAGTCTCTTGTAGAGCCAGGGGTGTCTTAAGGCCTGAACTGGTGTCATTCGAGTACTAGAATCCCAATCCAGACACTTCTTCAGAAAGTCAATGAACGTGGGGTCATCGCAGCCTTTGAGGGCCGCCCCCCACTCCTTGCTTCCTGGCGGACCTCGAATTTTTCCTCGACGAGAACGGCTTCCGTTGAGGACTACGTTGCCATTGCTAAGTGTGCTGACCGTACAGTAGCGTGGGTGGCCTTTGGAGCTGATAAAGTTCTTGGCACGCTTGGCTTGTTCCAGCAGTTTCTGAGGTGGCATACCTAGTAGCTCCATCATGCAGGCCAGCTGGTCACCTTCATCTTCACCAGGAAACAGAGGGTATCCAGTAAGCAGCTCCGCCAGAATGCAACCAAAGCTCCACATGTCTATAGGCATACCATATCGTGATCCTAAGATGACTTCGGGCGCACGGTAGAAGCGGGACTGGATGTACGTGTAGACACGCTGGTGATCGAAACAGCTGGAGCCGAAGTCAATGACCTTGATCCCACTCCTGCCTTGCTGCTTCAGTAAGATATTCTCAGGTTTCAGGTCACAGTGGATGATCTTATGGCGATGGAGAGCCTCCAGGCATTGGAGAATAGAGTGTGCAAACTTGCGTACCAGTGGGAGACTAAAACCCTGGAACTTGTTGCGTTTGATGAGCTCGTACAGGTTCATGCTAAGCAGCTCAAAAGTCATACATATGTGATTGCGGAAGGTGAAATTTTCCAACATGTGAACTGCGTTCATGCTGCCTGTCTTGTCTTGCTTTTTCAGGTGCTCCAGAATCCGTATCTCCTCAGCAGCTTGCCGATGGAAGCGCTTTTCATTTCGCACCATCTTCAAGGCAAGGTGCTGCTGTAACTTGTGGTCGTAAACCTTCGCCACTTGTCCGAAACTACCTTTGCCGATCACCTTGAGGAACTCGTAGCGATAGGCAAGGTGGTCATGAGGTACGTGGATGTATCCTCCCTGGTCATCGTCATATCCACTATTGTTGGTGCCCCCGGCTACTGCCTGCCTCTTCTTGGCATTTGGTCCCAGGAAATAGATCTCAGGATAGTTGAAGATCTCCTGCTGCTCCAAGGTAGTCAGCTGCTGCCGGTATTGCTTGAGAGCTTGATCTGGGTTCATTGGGCTACCCAGCTTTGTGATTTTTGTTGAGCTCTCCGAGGACTTCACAGAGCTGTTGCTGTCCACGCTTCTTTCTTTGGAGATTGCAGGCTGGGGTTTAGCTGGTACTTGGCTTGTGCCATTGTGCTGGCTAACACCATTAAGTTTGCGGTTGTAGGTATCCTCGTAAACATACTTCACCTTCACCTGTCCTCCGCGGATTGCTTGGTGATCCTTCATTGTAGGCTTGTTCACACCCTTCAAAAAGAAAAAGAAGTTTTTAAGCAGTTTGTCAAACAGTTACATCAAGTTGTATAAGACAAAAATGAGGTTGACCAAAGACAACATCAACAGTTTCAGCTAAATGGATGTTCAAAATCAAAGGGAGGCTTCCTTTTATTGCTTCTAGCTTCTGCGTAGAACTGAAAAATCAATGTACTGCAGCTCTGAGGTTTTATCAGACCAGTGTTAAACAATCAATAGTGCAAACGTGCAGAATTGATCAGCTGCTGAGTAACCTTGGGAATAATGTGAGACCAGTGGAGGGGTTTGATGCATGAGTGATAATTGTGGCGACAGAGAACGCCAGACACAGTCTTTGCAGTCTGACTGGAAAGTGAACTGAAAACTAGTGAAACAGGATGTTACTTTCATACTCTCACAGGATACAGGAAAACCTTTAAAGGCAAGAGTCTAATTGTTTAGACCTGATAACACAGCAAACGCTTCAAAACTAAATAGAAATGCAATTTAAATACAGAACTAACTGCACTTCAGTAGACTACGAAAACAAACAATGTGGAAATTTTCTTTTAGAAACTTCACCATAACAGTCCCTACACATACTTTTACCACGGCGCTTGGAAAGAATTCTTGCCATGGTTGAGGAATTGCCACTAGACCTAACTATATCATTAAATATGCACTTAACATTTGCCTTACAAAACAAACATGTCATAAATAGCAGTTGCTTACGCCAGTCACAGTGAGCTTTCCTAAGTGAATGGGAATAGAGGAACCATCTTTCACATTCAGGATGTTAAATGTACCATAACTGCTCCAAGTCCCATTCCTATTTAAGATTCCACTATCAAAGATTTATCGTTGAGGCCAAGACTTTGCCTATTTGGCTCAGCATATAGCACAAGAAGAAAAAGAAGAAAGCAAAGGACAAAAAATTAGGTCATGTAGATAAAATTATAAGGTGCCTAGTAGAGTGTGCCAGTTGTTTTGGAGGAGGAGGGGGCATGGAAAGGCAGTTCCAAGGAGTGAGACATAAATAGAAACCAGTGTGTTGGGAACTGAAAGATACTACATAGCCAAATGCATCAGCTGTTAAATCACAACAAAAAGGTTGTGGTTGGTGGACTAAACAAGGAGTACATGACCCAATTGAAATTTGTTGTGTCAGTAGCTAAATGAATGATTGGAACTACTGGAAGCTGCCATGATTGCTTGTACCCCAAATGCCAGAAAATCAAAGTCTCCCCTCCCGGATTGTTTATTGAATATTTACGGAAGACTGATTGCTAGTTAATTATTCACTGAGGGTAAAAAACAATGCTCTTGTCCTTTTGATCACAGAAGTCCAGTAAAGTAGCAAGCAAAGAAGTGATTATAGTCTCATTACTGAAAATAATGTCACTAGATCCAACACATATGCAGAATTACTTATTGCATAATAGTACAGTGGAGAATCGGATTATCGTATCCTTTATCATCTCCGGTCCCACGTTGGCGTATCATACTGTAAGCTACACGGACCTCACTGAAAGGCTTCATCTGTTCACTTTGAACACCTGATACTGTTTTAGTGTTTTAGTGAAATTTGATTAAATCATGGTTTATTTATTGAAAGATGTGATACACATGCTGTGAGGAATAATAAACAGACTTGATGTGCTGCAGATGTAACTTGTACCACTATCAGAAAGAGGCTTGTCTAAATGTGTGACATTCCAAGATGCACAAGTGGCAGCAGAACATGTGCTGAGGGGGTGAAAAAAATATTTGAACATATTGAGCTCAACGATCAGAGATCGAAAAACTAATAAACAAAAGATATCAAAGTGGGTTAGATTTTCAAGCTGTTCTGTGGAATTTAATTGTGTTCTTTAGAACTGTTCATGCGAGCACTAGGGAAATATTTAGTGCTCACTGAAAGAGAATGGTGAGAGAATCTGGGGGAAGAGGATGTCAGAACTTACAGTGTGTTTGGGGAGAGGGGGCAGTCCAGAGGGACTCTGACCATTCACATCAGAGTCCTGGTTCACAATGTGATCGGTACGCATGTAGGAGTCATACAGACCGTCACCGTGGCGAGCTGTAGAGAAAGAGGGAAAATGAGCCTGGGATTAGATTGTGAAAATATTAATTCACTCTCCTGATCATCATCCAATACAACCATTACATAAATGATTTCTATTCCACAAACATAAGGAGAAAAAGAAAAGAAAAAAATACAATGTTCCCATCTGAGAAACACAAATCCCCTTAGGGAGGTATGTAACCAAGTTGCAGGTGCGCTAGACAACAGACAGTTCCTTGAGCACATTACACAGCAGGTGGCTACATATTAAACCAAGCTTCATGACTCATTTCAGTTTCAGCAGTTTCCACAACTCCGATTATGTTATTAAAACGTCTTAATGACCTAGACCACTTTTGCCTTATGGCAAATTCCATCCACAAATGAGAGTTTGTCAATCCAAATCTGCATGACTCTGGTTCTTCTGTGGAACGCAAATGTAGATGTTTTGAATAATGTTTATTTTTCTGTACAATGAAAGTACAATGATGTTTCGAATCCCATTGGCTTTTATTGTACAGAAAGAAAAAAAATCATTTTCTTTTGAGTTACATATTAGATGAATGATTGTATTGAAGAAGATAAAGGTGAGTAAACAGTGAAAGAAATGTCATTTTTAGCTTCCCTTTAAAATAATGAACCCAGTAGGCCAGGTTACTACATGGTTGATGAAATGAGCACTGAATGGTTTACAACATTATAAACTAAGCAATCTTGCCATTTTGATATTTGTGCAACTGCACAAACCCTCACATACTATACATGTTTTGAGCATTCGGATCCCATTACTGTAGCTCAGTGAGTTGTCAATTCAATAAACCGTTAATATGTTAATAATATGGCCTGTAGGGGCTATTGTTCTCACTGTCCAATGCATTTCACTGCTGACATACATGTGACAGCTTTATAAGCCAGAATAAAAAAAAAAAAGATGTGATTGTGGAAATTGTTCAGATTTTCTTACTTTAGTACATTAACAAAGAATTATTAAAACAGACGGTGCATTCATAACAGTTAATAGGCTGTCTTCAAACAGCCACAGAAAACTCACAGAGCTGGATATTACATTTCATATGGATATAATTACCTGCAGTTATGGGGCCATCTGGTTTTCTGCTCAGTATCATCATGGTTGCATGCAGTCAACATCAAATATTTCTTTTTCCTCTGAAAAATGTTTTCACTAAAGTGAGATCCATCCAAAACAACAAAGCAATGTCCTTCTAGCGAGATTATTAAAATATCAAGAGTCTCATATCCGAGAAGAAGCTTGTCAGATGTTCAGAGGCTAGATAGACGACTTCACAGTGCTGCAGGGTTCAGGCATGATCCCCTTTAAGCTGTTTTCACGAGGCTTATCAATTTGACCACCTGTATTGCAAGTCTGGAGAAGTAGTAACAGAGGTATCTGTATTTCCAGCAAAACGATCCGAACCCATAGATAATGGAGCTAGACGTGCATAAATTCACAAATGCATCAGAAGAAACCAAATAATGGTGGTGAGAAGCGGTTGTCCTAGATAATAATAACGATGATGACGATGATGAAGACTCAAAGTTGCAGGCGACACAAAAGCGTTTCTGTCATGAAAAACTGTCTCTCTAAAGCACGAAGAGATTGAGTCCAAACATTAAAACGACGTCGACCACCTCCACTTTTCCCCTCTCTTAAATTTCGCGTTGTTGGTTTGAACAGAAGAGTCATCCCAGCCCAAGCACACGGTCCAGCGGGCAGCTAAAGCTCAGGCTAACGTTTCCTCATTCCCGGATAGTACAAGCCTACCTTGCTTTCATTATAAAAACAAGGAGGTCAAATGAACTCACAAACACTTCCCGACATGTCAAACGAGTGTTCTGGCGAATCATCTGAGTGTTTTGGATGTGGGTTCCGTCTCGTAATGGTGCGCGTTTAGATGTGTGGTTTCTTAGCTTGTTGCTAAGAGCGTCTTCAGCTTCGCCCAGCGCGACGTCATCAAACAGGGGGACTGCCTGGGGCGCGGCCAAAACAACGCCATTCTGGCTCAAACTTCTTTTAGTTTCAGGGCTAAGATACAAAGAAAGTGCCCGTTGAGCCAAAATGGGGCTGCTTACTGCAGAGGGAGTTTAAATCAAAACATAAACAAAACGCGAATATAAATTAACCATGTGATTTCAGCAATGACGATTACTTCAGTTTTTATTTTTATTTTATTTACGCTCATAGGTTTTAGACTGGCAGAAAATTGCAAGAGGCAATAAATTTTAACGATACCAGTCAGTGTATATTTTTTTTGTAAATTGACTTTGTTTGTATGATATAAAGGGCACGTGAATGTTTTAAAAGGCCATGGTGAAACAGAAAAAAAAGATTTTATTAATTTCATTATAGAGTTTGGAGGAGTTAAGAGTTTCTATTAATTCAATGGTTATACAATAAGGTGTTGTTAACATAATGTATTTATTATCATGAACTAAAAATGAACACTATAATTATTACACTCTTTATTAATAATGTAAGTTAATAAAAAAAAAGTTGTTCATTCATGTTAGTTCACAGTGCATTAACTAATGTTAGCAAACAAAACTTTTGCTTTTAATAATGCATTAGTAAATGCTGAAATTAACATTATTTAAGATTAATGCTGTAGTATTGTTCATTCTTAGCTCGTGTTAACTATGGATAACTAATGAACCTTATTGTAAAGTGTTATCCATTATTTATTTTGACACAATTTCAAATAATACTATAGTGACCGGTATAGATGTTAAAACAAAATGATTATTGGAGTGTGTATTATTATTATTAAATACAATGTAGATACTTTAAGTGAATTGACACCATTTTTTACGTTTAGATTTGCATTTCCAATAACACACAATGTGTAAAATTATTAAATAACTAGAAAAGATGCAAACTTGCATACAGAGACAGAAATGTTTTAATAGCTAATATGTAATATCTTTGTCCACTGTGCCCCCTTTGCAGTTTAAATATGGCCTATACTGAGATTTGGGGGAAAAAAAGTATGCAAATTAATGTAAAAAAGAAGACCAACTGTGACCCAGTATTCAAAAATGATGATGGCATTACTGAATAGCAAACTTTCAATCAGTGTGAGTGGAAGATTTTTTTGTTTGCAAATTTGAAGTATTATATTACATACTCATAAACTAAAAACAGATGGCTCAACTAAAACAAGATTTATTACAAGATAAATATGGAAAATATCAAAACACAATAAACCTAGTGTTATCATAAGCTGTGCCGCATATCCTAAATTGCTTTGGCAAGTCTGGTGTTGTTGTCAAACTCAGATATAGATCAACACAGGCAGAAGAACACATGCAGGGGTGACAGGGGTGATATGGTGAGACACGTCAAGTTAAATTGGGTGTGCTTACAACAGGACCGCAGCCATAGTGTGCTATTCTTAGCCGTCAGTCTTAGGGGAAGCTGAAACCTGTCTATCTTTGTGTCTTCGGATGACATATTGAGATTGTTTTCAGTCTGACCTCTCAGTAGCAGACTGAATGGGTGTGAGCACACCTCATCAGGGCTCATTAACGTTATGATGGACACTCACAACTGCGGTCCTTTAAAAAGTTTCTGGTAGTCCTTAAATATTGCAAGACTTGTCCAAGTATGGGCATGCTGTTCAAACAGTAGGTGGATTTTACTAAGAGTTTATTTAAAGTGTGAAGCCAGTTCAAACTACGCTTACAACTGAAAATATAGCATGTTTTTCTTGTAAACTGCCATGTTTACACAAACGTGCACAATACACAATCTGACCCTTGGCTTTTATTTGTTCTACACACAACAGAGTAGTTGTGGAAACATTGTGCTTGCACCTTGCCATCCTTGTACTGATACACAGCCCCGTATAAATATATGGTTTAATATGCATATTATCTACCATATTACAAGTACTATAAATCTCTATTACAAATCGTATTTGGACATCTTTTGCACCAGGAGCAAGATGTGTGTGCATTTAAACTACATGATTAGGGTTCCCTCTGCTGGTTGTGTATGACTCGTGTAATCTTGATGCTACACTAGTATTGATGTAAAACTGGTTTATTTCCTATATATATAAAAATATGCTAGTCACATAACAACACATACATAGTAAAATTTTAAGATGCATAATTTAATATTACCATGAAGGTAAAAAAGTAATGTAACACTGTGCATCTAATTTAATGTTATTTTTTGTATTTAAAATAAATTTATGTATTACATTTTAAATTATTGTTATATTTAAAAAAATATATTTATTTTGTATTTATAATAATTAAATAATTAAAACTATTATTATAAAAAGTTAGTTGGCTTATTTCAATTTAAGTATATATTTTTCTTATTTATTTCTAAACAGATTGTTTTATTTATAATTTAAACTACAGAATTGAATTAAAAAAAAATTCACTGAGAAATTATTAGTAAATTAATTGTAAACTAATTACAAAAAAGGGCTTCTAACTCATTGAACAAACAAAATAATTTTTTTAAGTAGAAAAACTTGTAAAACATACTTCAATAATCCTGGTTTTATTTCTAAAATTACATTTATTTTTTATTTGTTCATAACCCCAGTTAGTTGCGTGATTTATTATTTCTAAGTAAATAAAAGAGACTCATCACCATAAAAGGGTGACCTTTTATTTCATTCTTCAGTATATTTACAGCTTACAAGACATTTTAAACATTTGATACTCCAAAACAAAAAAAGATTGCCCAATAGTACTGATTTGTCCACATATTCAAGTTTACACACACTGAAACTAAACCAAAAATAAATTAAACAAACTCACACTCATACACACACACACGCTTTAACATTTTAAACACTAGTCCCAAAAAGTCCCACATGGACCTAATGGCTCAGACATTGAAAGCACCTGGCAACTGCCACTGAATGTGTGTGGACTCTCTCAATGTGGAGTTATAGGGAAGGACATCTAGAGCATATGTACAGTACACAGTCAAGATAAGCTACACAGAGACTAAAGGCACTGCCAGCAGGAACATGGCTGTCAGGGTAAAGCATCCTGTGCAGACATACAAGGCCCTGCCGCTTGCTTACAGTAGAAGTGATACTTCCAGTCCAGCAGGATCTGTACCCATACAAGATCAAAATATACAAGCCGAGCACATGGGCAGAATGATCCAAATGGAAACGTATGACTTTAAAGTGCCTCTACAAACATACCAGTCCGAATTATAACTCAGTTCTCTGCCATCACAAATCTGCTCGCTAAAGATGTCCTGTTTGGTCATTTAAGAGATTGAGACTTAAATGTGCTTTTAAGGGAGAAGAGAAATGAAATATCAGTGCCTAGTACATCAAATTGTGGGTTCACAGTTATTCCCGACCAATATGGAAAACCGCTTCAGTGCTTTTGAATGTTCTTCACAAATAAGAAATTCCCTCAGTGTCACAGACACATTCAATTCACATGCACCTCCAAAATGCAGCAGACGCGCAATAAAATAGTCTTATTACTGAAGCAAAAAATAAAATAAAAATAAAGTTAAATCCATTTCATTTTCCCTGTACAGAATAATATTGACTACTGTACATACTGGCAGACCACTCAGTGGTTTGTGTCGGTGTGCAAATCACAGACATACTGACTTCGCTTTACATTAGCAGAAAGATCTTCATAAAAGCTTTATTTCGTAATTACAATATAGGGAGCTTGTTCTGTTTTCCTTTGGTGTAATACAGATTGAGATACAGCTTGTGGTTTGGATCCGCAGAGCTTTTCAGAGTGCTGATCTAGGAGATGCCCTCTAATCTAGCATGACCTTGCGTATTACTGTATGTGCTAAAAGCCGAAGTGATTCAGAAAAGCTTACCACGGCCCACAATCCTCCCATCCACTGATGCTGCCTGCACATGAAGTACTGGTGGCGCACTTGAGAGACTAAACGTGGGGCCAGAGGAGCTCTGCGTCTGAACATGCTCAGCAGCCCAGATCTATTCAAACACTTATATGTACATATATATATATATATACGTATATATAGTGGCCAGTGAGCTTCATTTAAATAGAAAGAAAGAGATATTTTGACTCAGTGGGGTGAAGTATTGAGCTGCAGGGTGAACCATTATCAGTAATACAGTACGTTTATAGTTATATTAAGACAATCTCCAGGATAAACAGTATAGTTTATGTTTTTACAGTAGCATGTTACAATTGTTATGAACTGTATAATTTGATATGTGGACAAAGTTACTATTTGTCCTCTGATATTTTGCAGGCATCATATTTTCTGAAACTTAAGCCTCCCTACTTCCTTTTCGGACAGTAAGTGCTTTTTCTACTCTGCTCTTTCATATACTGTAGATATTCCCTGATAGAGGACATGCGGTAGACACAAGCAGAGAGACCAAAGGGAAAGTCATGCTTTAAGTAACACTTGCAGTAGCAGCAATAGCAGCAGCATGTAAAAAAAACACAGACAGACAGGGTCAATGTAAAAACAATAAAGAAAAAAACAAAATAAAATGAAACCCATTCATATCAAAAAGCATGACTGCCAGAAACATATTCCTGGGCTTTCAACAGTGTGCCATTTCTGGAGAGAAGGATTACTCGAAGTACTAAGCGTTAGTTCCAACCTCCTCTTCGTCTTAGTCATGTCTCGATCCCCTTTGCCCGTCTTTGGGGGTTAAAGGTCACAGAAGCATGCTGAGAGCTTGTACAAAGTCCTGAGTGGAGGTTTTGAGTTCATCTGTTGGGCTACTGGTCCTCCAGGCTGGTCCAGTGTTGGCTCAGTGGGGTGAAGGAGATTTATTGTCCTACATTAGCCCGGTTTGCTCTCGACTTGACCCAGAGCCTGTAGCAACTTCTCCCTGTAGGCAGAGTAACGCTGCTCCACCTGCCGCATTCGCTCCTTCTCCTCCTTCTCCAGGATGATCAGGAAGTTCTGCAGCTCAGGAACTGAAAATGCATGCCACTGAAAAAAGACAGAATACTTTATCAGCAAAGCCAGACATATGAAATAATAGAAAGAAAAAATAACATTTGAACTGAAATAGAACTGTTTATTAAAAATATGTTTTCATGTGCTAGGTCAATTGCATGGCTTATGTCAATGTGTTCTTCAGAACATTAATTTTGTTTAGAAAAAAAAAGTACAAATAAATTTATATATATACACGCATTGTTTAGCTTTGTAGATTCTCCTGTATCTCAAACAGCAGAGTATGGCACTAGAAACACCAAGGTCAGGGTTTCAGCTAAAACTGATAAAACTTTGAATGCATTGTAAATTGTGTGATTAAATCTAAGTATTTGTAATGATACAGCAGATGAAAAAAGGTATTTAACACACACACATGAAATGTCAAAAAATTCAAGTTTTCCTATCCTTGTGGATACATTTGGTCCTTACAATGTAGCATAAAAAGTACATCTGTACGTACACACACACACACACACACATTTGACCTGACACAAGGGACAAAAATATTAAAAACAGAAAAGATGTTTATCTGAAAGTGTAACAGTGCAAACAGGTTTTCTGTATGGGGTAGGTTTAGGGTTTGGGGAAATGGTCAGTATAATAGTATAGAAGTCTATAGATAGTCCCTACAATTAACAGAAACCGAAGGTGTTTGTGTGTGTGTACTACATTGTAAGGACCAAATGTCTCCACAAGGATAGTAAAACCGGAAATTTTTGACATTATGTTTGCGTGTTTCATTAAATGATTAAAATACTTGATCATATTTATGGTGGTGGGCAAATATTATTAAAAAAAAATTACTTTTATACAGAATAAAAAAGCTCACCTCCACCTCGCCAGTCTCATTTTCTTTGAGTACAAAAGACAAGTTCTCTAGATCAGGACCTGCTACTAGCCTCAAGTAGAGTGGGCAGTCTGATGACGGCAGCTTCTGGAAAAGATCTGAAAAATCAAGAAAACAATACCTTAATATTGTACATGGCAGTAGTACTATACAATACTAGAGTATATTTCACTTGAAAGCTTACCCTGACTGTCTCGACGGGTCAGGCGGTAAAGGGCGAACTTGCGTGGGTTATCCTGTACCATGAACTTCTTCAGCAGGCCCTGAATGACCTCGCTGACCGTGGTGGTACTGCTAATGTGTAGCTGTTTAACGGCCTCGCTGGGCAGGTAAAAGGATGTGCGGTTATCTGAACCATCAGAAGAGGAACAAGGTCCTGGCGACTTCCCGTCCACAGAAAGAACAGTCACGGGCCTGCGCAACTTCAAGTGAACCTTTATGAAACCAGTGTATGTGCCATCTGAGCTCTGGAGGAAAACAAAGCACCTTCAGTCAGGTCATTTCTCACTGTAAAATGATCAAAATACAACACTGAGTGCAAATGCTTCGTTGACAAATCATTACTCACTAATTTCATTCCATTCTCCGTCACTTTGGAGTTGTAGTCATCTATTTTAGCTTTAACCTCTTCTTCTGTGAGGGATGTTGTCTTCTCATCCTCTTCTTCTTTTGTGACATTCTAAAAAAAGAAAAAAAACCCAGTGAGCTCAAGGTTAGACGAGGCACAGTAGAAGCCTTGTGTTGATGGTGGAAAAGGCCATCAGCATCAACACTACAGAAAAGCTGATGTTGACATTATAAGCATTTGCCATGATGTACCCTGACCATACAGATGAACTGATCTGAAGATGCTGCATTAGTTGGACTCTCAACTACCTGATTTTTTGGTGAACTTTGCTTTTTGGAGTTCCTCTGAGTAAGTTCCACTGCAGATTTTATTTTTTTTGGTATTGAGTGTACAGAGAGGAGAACATCTCTCTCAGGGAGAAAGAGGGGACAGCTGATTGCTGCTGAGATTGCAGACACTTACGTTATCAAGATAACCAGCTATCTGCTCTTCACAAGAAGCTTTATGTTACGGCGTGCTTATATGATGGAGAAACTGCTGGATCCATATTGAGTGAAACATTGGAGGATGGGAGATCCTCCACAAGATTCTGAACTGAATATAATTTACTTTTTTGTTGTTGTTGTTGTTTATTTTAATATATTTTAAAATCTATTTTTCCTGAAATGCAAATCTTAATTTTCAACATCATCACTCCAGTCTTAAAGGTCACATGAACCTTCAGAAATCTGAAATGAGTATGCTGATTTGCTGCTCAAGAAACATGACTTAATGTTGAAAACAGTGCTACCTAATATTTTTGTGGAAACTCTGATGCTTCTTACTGACCCCAAACTTTTGAATGGTGGTATACAAACACAATATCATCAACAGGCATTACAAAACGATGATATTTATGTCTGAACATTACTACCACTCTTGTTGATCAAATTCCAGGGGGCAATACAATATCACTCAGTAAGTGCTACTATAGATACCAATCTCTCTGTCTCTCTGTGTGTGTACAGGATGACAGTAACAGATTAAATGCCTCTTGAGACTTCTTTAAACAAATCAGGTTGATCGAGACAAGACTAGAGTCTTTGGCACTTTTGGCCTCTGAGGAGTGCTCTACTGTTCCATAAAGATTCATGAATAAACAACAGAGAGAAACACCTGTGATTTTAATGCTCTTGTGCAGTCAAATCCCAAAGGATGTGCTATATATTCCCTATTTTTTCATGAATTGAACAGTGTTTGTTATATATATAGAGGGGAGATGCAAAAGCCTCTAAGTGCTGTCTGAAATTTTCATCAAAATGTTATCAGGCTACTATGTTTAGGTTCAGTAATTTTATGTATAGGTCCTTTTCTATGTAATTTAAGTGGAAAAAAAATGACAAATATAGTAGCTTGAGAAATAAGGTCATTTTAGAAGAAAATTTCAGATAGCACCTTTTTTTCCCCAGAGGCTTTATATATATATATATATATACATACACATATATCATATATCATATGTATATGACCCTGGACAACAAAACCAGTCATAACTAGCAAGGATATATTAGCCAACAACGTGTCAAAATTATTGATTTTTTCATTGACAAAAATCATTAGGATATTAAGTAAAAATCATGTCCCTTGAAGATATTTCGTAAATTTTTTGCACCCTCAGATTCCAGATATTCAAAAAGTCGTATCTCAACCAATATCGTCCTATCTTAACAAACCGTACATCATACAAAAATATTATTTATTCAGATTTCAGTTAATGTATAAATCATAATTTCAAGAAACTGGCCCTTATGACTGATTTTGTGGTCAAGAGTCACACATAAAAAATAAATCAGTTATTTAAAATCACAATATTCACTGCTTTTACTGTGTTTTTGCTCAAATAAATACAATTTTAAAAAATCCATTGTTCGCCAAATATCTAAAAATGAGCACTGATATGACAAAATCCATGGAAGGGTCGCACATTCACTCTAATGGGTAGAAATAGTAATGGGTATAACGGGTAGAAGGAACGATGACGGTGCACGTGACACTAAATATGCCATCATTTCCAGTGACAGAAAGAAACGGTACTCTTAAGGAGGGTTTTCTGAGGGGGGGCATCCAGTTCAGTTGCTGAGCAAGCCTTAGCAACAAAGATTCTGTCGGAGGTATTTTTAGCTACTAGCTGCATCCCCTGTAATACACGCAAAGTGAGTTTCTCTCTTCTTTTCTGGGACGAAAGAATAAGAATGAAAAAGCAAGATCATTTATTCATGGAGATCCCAGGGGCGCCAGCATGGCAGCTCTATGTCTCATTGAGCAGAAAGAGGCCGACTCATACACACATGAACACACAAACATTAAGCCCGAGTGGAGAGGAAGAAGAATTCATCTGGACACTTAGCAAACAAATTAACTTCTGCCTGGCCCGCACACTACAACTGTCAACTGCCATGAACAAGCTCAATGGGTGGAAAGTTCAGAAATCTTCTCTAATGAGACAGCTTGTTATGAAAGACGGAATCTGCAGACAGGAAATGTGCAATACTGCTGCACTTGTGCTGTTGCGTCTTGTGGTATGTGGCGGCACGATGAAACACCTCGCCGAATGAAGCGACACAAAATCTTCAGTGAGGGGGAAAACAGCTTTAAATGTCAGAAACAATTATATTGTTATTACACTTTATTACACTGTTTATATATTTTTTCATAATATATAATATGTGTAAGCTATTATGTACAATAATATATTGTACATAAATAACACAACTAACAGTAATATTTTTTAACACCTATTTTGCCATTCAAACATTTCAGTGAGTGTGAACACCAATGAAATGTTTGTTTGGAACGGATTCACTGTCATGGAAATAAAGCACGTTTACCAACTTTGGCCCCATTTTACTACTTAATAAGAGACGCAGTTGAAACATATTTTAACACTCTCATACTTATTTTTGCAGAGATGAGGAGGGATCACAAATTCTAAAACAAACTTTTTTAGGAAACATAAAAGGCACTGTGACATCCTGTAGTCAGTGTTCTGCTATCTCATGGTCTGTGCAATCACTCATACAATATACGTCACATTCACTTCTTCAAATTTCTCAGTTTTACATTGTGTGGTGTTGAGCAGAGACAATGATCTGCTGTGTGAGATTATCCAAAGCACGTGTCATATCTCAACCACAGAAGGAAAAATAGTAAAATATTATGTGAAATGCCATGAATGTAAAGTGTGTCATTTCTGTGCCTCTAGTGGCAACAAACTGTACTGCAAAAATAATGACAGTTTCAAGGCGGTTTTTCCAAACATTTCCAGTCGCTCAATCAAACATTACTCAATAAACCAGATTTACACAGCCGCTGAAGTTGAAAACAAATCCTCTGCCATTCCACAATCAATCTGTAGATCTGATATTGTTTATTAACACTGACAAGTAACAACACAATGTAGATTTTTGTGGCATCCTTCTTCATTCTTCATTTTTCTCCTACTAACTTGAGTCCCTTGATGCACACAACCAAAATCTCTCAGGAATTCCTGTATTTGTGACCAGAGGACTGTGAGCTGCTAAATATATCTTTCTCCCTCCCTTCCTCAAATCCAAAGCGGAGAAAGTGGCTTTTTGGAACAATAGGGGAAAACAATGGAGACCAGTTTAAATGTTCACTCTGCTCCTGATGGTCTCTTTCAGAAACATTGTGTGTGTTTGACTTCACATGCATCTACACGGGATCCAAGGGTGTTTATCATACGCCATTACATTTCAGTGTGAGTATATGAATGAGCTCTGATCTTCTCTTGAAACACAGCGAGGGAAGACTCCTATTGTCTGTGGGAGAATTAATGTTTTTTTGCTGGAGAAAGTGTGTAAGAGCGCATGTGACAGTGAGTGTGGGAGCTGTAATTGGAATAAAGGGCATCATAAGTGTGTGTGATTGTAAGTGGGTGGGCAATGTGTGGGATCTCTCCTGTCTATTCACTGAGGCTCACAGTATCTATTCTCATTCAGAGAGCTAACCCACATCTGAGCTACACGTGCAAAACGAACCTCATCACTAAAAGCAAAAAGCAAACCCTGATCAGTTAGCTTAAAAAACAATCCATTGCATGATTCATGCATTAAAAGAAATGCATATTTTTAAAAACATCTTCATCTGCACACATATGATTTAGTTTCAGGTGTGAGATAGAAGTCTGTGAAGAGAAAGCTGTGAATCGCACCTTTCAGATTTTAGCAGTGACTGAGCAGAAGCGACATCAAACGCGACACGGATATCCTGTCAATGCACAAAAAACGCTGTCTGGCAGAATTTTGTATATATGTATGTATATATATATTTCTTTCTCACCAATGTCTGGCAGAACAATTAAGCCTGCTTTGAGCAATCAAACAGATAAAACCTACTTAACCTGTATGAACTAAACAATATGCTTTCCTCTATTGAAGAATGACTTTCATTGTTAAACGCTCCAGGCCATTCTTTAAATCAAAATGAGAGTTAAACAAACAGAGGAAAGAAAGTTATGGAAGGCCCAAGTGGAGGGTGTTAACCATGTACATAACAAAGGTGCCTTGGGGCATGACCTGGACAAATATCAACTTTCAGAGACTACATGACACGAAAGAAAAGGGCACGGCTGTAAAAGCTCTCGTAGTGTCATCTCAAAGTCATCACTGCATGTCAGGCAGGTGTCCTTAAGCGCAGCACACATCTACTCAGACTGATTAAGGAACACAATGCCCTTAGTGTCAGTTTCAGGCAACGAGCAAGTCATCTACGTCTGCACCTGCTGAATGGCCTCAAACCAATAATCTAATTCGGTTAGACGCAGCACGTACTGCTTATCAGCGTGAGAACTGTACTAACAAAAAATACAGGAAGTGAGAGTTGCAAGTGTTAGCCGACATCAGTTCTAGGGAAGCCTGGTGTTCAGAGGAAGTCTTTTATACAATGTAAGTGACTACTAATGCATTGATAATGTAGTTTAATGCACTGGCTTCAGCTGCGGTAAAATCAGCCATGGCTAGTCAGAAACAGGTAAGCAAATGGGAGTCTATTTATAGAAAGAGAAAGGCTTAGGCACATGGCTGCATGCACGATTTTTAAATGATCACATGGGTTTTATGTGCGTTTTCATGTATTCTGTATTAAAAGCGATATAATATACAAAAATAACAAATACTTACACACACACACAAACACACACATATATATAGTGCTGTCAAATGACTAATCGGATCCAAAATAAAGGTTTTTGTTTACATTATATGTGTACTGTGTATATTTAATGTGTATATATATATATATATATATAAATATTTGCATGTTTATACATTTATATATGTGTGTGTGTGTGTGTGTTTTATATAAAATATATTTTATTATTATATTTGGAGTAATCATGTAAAAACAAAGTGACCACATAAGTAATCAAAATGCTCATCCCTAGTCCTTAGTATTGATAGGTGCGAGACAGCACTCCTCAGCAAGCTTTCAAAGATTGAAATGCTTTTAATTGATCTTTCTAGCGTGTCTCTCTCTGCTGTTTCTGCCGCAGTGTAGGAATGATGTCTTGCGATCTGCTCCCTCCCACACATTACATGTGTGTACTCGTTCTCTCCCTCTCTCTCATTACTGGGTCAAGTGTGCGGTAGGAGATTCTCCCCTCCCTCTCTGCAGCCCTGCACAAATGCAAAGCCCATCATCTGCATGCCTGAATAAACAGCGTAGATCATCAGAGTCCACGACACCAGTAAACACAAGCCCTACGCTATCAATCCACTCAAATGCCTTTCATAATGAAGACCTTAATTATCTGTGCATTGTGTTTGGGTCGGTTTTGTTTTTATGCACCATTACATCATAGCATCACTATAGCATTCTGATACATATGACTGAATTTGAACAGCCATTCAATTAAACAGCTATCATCAGAAAACTTTACTCATTTTGCAGTAGCTTACAGACTAGGCAGCCATTTGCTGAAACAACAGCCTCTCTTCAATCACACAAAGGTTTATGAGATGGCTTATAACTTTCAGTGCTCATTGAGTGCAAACCCTTGAGCAAACGGCCTCACGTTTGAATGACTTTCCCTATTCAAATGTAAAAATATCACTGGGTGCCCTTGAACAGGAAGCTATTTATTGTTTGTTCCTGCTAATAGCTGTCATTTGGGTCTAAAATCGACAGGTTAAAAGAATTCAAGACTTGTGCAATGGATGTTTTCCTTGAACGTGTTGTCTTTAATAAGTTCCTGGAATAATTATTGAACGCAGAAGCAGCAGCATTTATCAAGGTACTATTACTCATGCAGTGCTATCCGTTGAAAAGCTTTCGGTCTACTGCGTTTAACCCGGCGAGGTAAATAGGAAGTGTATTATTGATCCATAAAGCAATTTTAATCCCATAATTTACAAGAAGAATGTGCACACTAAAGTGAGAACATAAGCTAATCTCCCATTTATCCATCCCTGGAGATCTTCTAAGAGGACTTCCAGAGATGCTAAGAAGAATTAGGACAAGCTAACTTCACCTTCTGTGTGTTGCCTATTCACACTGCATTCATTTTGTTTAGTAAAAGCAAAACACAATGTAAAAGTGGTGTTATAATCTAAAATAACAAACAATAGAGGTCTTATCTCAATCCAGTATACAAATCAAACGGCTGTCACTTAATAGCTGAAATTACTGTATAAGCAACGCCTTGCACCTAGCAACACAATATACAAACAGTCTTTCATAACAACCCTACTGGAAACACCAAGATGAACTTTTATGTAGGGTTAGGTTGGTTTAAACTGGTTTGGTGATGCTCTAAAGCACAAGAAAAGAAAAAAAAGCCTTGTGGTATAAGCAGAATATGGTACTTCAGTACAACACCAGCATTCAAACATAACTTACACTACTGTTTAATGTTTAGGGTTAGTAAGATTAAAAAAAATCACACTTTTATTCATCACATATGCATTAAATTGGTAGAAAATGACAGTAAAGACATTTCTAATGTTACAAAAGATATTTTTCATATATTTCAAATTATATATTTTTATTATTTTAAACAAATTATGTTATTTCTAATTTAATATTTATTAAAAAAAATTCCTTTAAAACTTTAAAAATGTCTTTAAAATTATACTAATGTGTTTCTTGACCAGCAGATAAACATGCTGGGATGGTTTGTGAAGAATCATGTGCCACTGAAGACTGGAGTAATAATACTAACATTCAATTTTGCAATCACAGGAATATATTTTATAATATTATTGTTTTTAGTATATTTGTGATCAAATAAATACACTTGAATGACAGTGTTTGCAGTATCGTAACAAACTGACATCCACATAAAAAACGCAATAATTTAAGCTGTGCCCACTGAATGCCCTCAAACTAGCAGCTCACATTGTGTCCAGACAGAAATGCGTACAAGATGAATAATTCACATCCTGAGAAGCTCTTTCCAAACCTGATACTGCAGAAAGTGATGCAAGGCTGGTCAGCTCAGGTACAGGAGTTAAAGTCTGAAGTCATTAAGGACATGAAATATTATTTCCACTTCTGTGGTGTTCATTTGCTAGCTACGTTATAAGACTAAATCTACTTATATTTGATTTTTTGGTCACAAAACAACTTTACCTACTTTAGTCTAAGATAGAGAGAGGCCTACATTAACAGGAAGCCAGTGTAAAAGCTATGGGGTCTTGTAAAATAACATTCTTTGATACAGGGAAGGACAGGCCTTTCTGGCACAATCAGCAGCCATTTCCTTCCCCTCACAGCATTAGAGAGCTCTGAGGGTGTGAGAGTGCACTCTGTGTACACTGCCATATTTAAAAGTGTCTACAATGAAGGTCAAGCTAATGCATGCATTAATGCTTTCGGTGGATGGTATTCATGCTAATACACGAAAGCCATATAACAAAAAGTACACTCAATACGCCAGCTCTATTGTGAAACACTTACTAAATTAGTGTGGAACAAAGACTTGTACACTTGTTAATCTTTCATAAGAACATCTTTAAGCTCTTATCATTGTAAGTTTAAGTGACCTAACACAACAGTGCAATCTCCACCTACTAACCCGCTTTCGACAGTCACCCTAACAGAGGCTTTAATTCAAAGCGACTTACAGGGCATTCAAGGTATACATTTTTTATCCGCCCATGATTCCTTGGGAATCATACTCACAGTCTTGATGTTGCTAGTTCTATGCTCTACCAGAATCTGTGGCCTTCATTTTATCTGGTTGTTAGAAATATGGTAAACATACTGTCTAAATTGTGACTTCAAAGTAGGAGAGGCTAATACAGCGGCTATAAAAATCATATTAACTGACAGCAAGAAAAACAACAGATTAGCTTCTTTCCTATCCAATCATTAGTCCTTGAGAGACTCTTCATTTAAATCAAAAGTGTTTGCAGTTGCTCTAAACAGTGCAAGGTTTCCACTGACAGCGTTTCCATAGACATAGACTCAGAAAAAAGATACAAAAGCTTTCACTGGGCACTTTGTACCTTCTTTATACCTAATGGTTAGACATTGGTCCCTTGAAGGAACTTATTAGTGTCTAAAGTGCATAACTTAATGGTACATTAAGTACCTTTCGAAACGGTATCACCCCAGTGACAGCTTTTTTGCTGTATAAAATGTAAAAAAACCTACACACCTGTCTCATGCAGCTTTAACAACCTCAACAAGGTTGAACGAAATGCAAAAGAGACAGGGTATGTTGTCACTCAAAACATATCATGTCATAAACCTGTTTCGAATGCAGCAAATGCACTTCCGTATACAGACTTCCGTGTGCATCTTCTCATTTTTTGAGAATATATATGCGTACAATCTTCACAATCCTATCTGTCTGGCATTCATACACTACCTTAGGTACTTGCTTAGCCTGTGGTCGCCGAAAGAAGGAGGTCTTGGCGGTGAAGAAGGTGAAGTCATCGCTCTCCTCATCCAGGCTGCAGTACCCACTGCTCATGCTATTGCTACCGGTCATTTGCGGGGATGGATCCAGTTTGAGGGAATCCCTATGCGGGTCTTCGGGGGACCAAACGCACCATTCCAGGCTCCAGGGTTGGGAAAGGGAGGATAGGCTGGGAGCGGGGGACCACAGGTTCAGATGAAGGGCCAGAGCTCCACGTGCCGCCGGAAACAAGCGCCGAAACTTGCAGGATGACGCTCAGTGAGCGTTGCGGCCGGTATCTGATGCTCAGTTCCTGTTTCCACAGGTCACAAACAGGCAGATGTGCAGAAGCAGCTTCTCCCGCTCTATTCAGCCGACAGTGTGGAGCTTCAAACCAAGACCGCTTGAGATGAGAAAACTAGCCCAGGGTGGAGGAAAGCATGGCAAGCAATACAAATTGCTTGTATTGGCATCCACCAATTAGCACACAGTCACACAGTCTTGCAGTAAAAAGCACCAAAGGTGTGAGAATGCTGCACGGACATTGTGTTGAATATCCTTTCAGCCGGCTGCGATGGATGCAGAAGTCTCCGGTCCACAGTGAGGTCTGCGACGGCTGCTAGAAAGACGCTAGAAAATCAACCTGCCTCACAGTGACTGAGTGAGCAGAGAACTGACGTACTGCACCTCCCTCCCTTCCTTCTTCTCTCACACCAGCGCGCACACTCTCACTCTCTCTCTCTCTCTCCCTCTCTCTCTTTCTCGCTCGCTCGCTCTACCATCTGTGGTTGGGTCTGTTATCTGCCTACAAGCTTACGCAAACACCCTCCGTCTTCCCCCTCCCTCCTCCACTATCTCTCTTCCTGCATGCAACTGCTCTTTGCTCAACTCAAGAGACTTCCCACCGCAGAGAAAGAGAGAGAGAGAAAGATGGGAAAAATGGAAAAAGATAATAAATCGGAAGAGCGAGAGAAGGAAAGAGAGGAAAAAAAGAGAGAGAGCTCTCTGCATGTTTTCTTTTGGAGGCTATTTTACATAGTACCTGATATGCAAAGTGCCACTGATGGCAGGCACCATGAATCTAGAGTATTGCTAAATGACACTGTGACGTTAATACAGGCAGGACTGCAAAAAAGCTTTTACATTTCTTTCAGTCTGTAAAAAGTAAGGGACTACTTACACTCTCAGAAATGAAGGTACAAAAGCTGTCACTGAGTTTGTAAATATTAGTACTTAAAGTTTACATATTTGAACCTAATAGGTACCACAGTGTACATTTTGAAAAGGTACCGCCCCAGTGACAGCTTTTGTACCGATATTTTGTACCGAGTGTATGATGAGCTGGTCATAACAAAATAAAGATGTTTGGGGCGGTTTGTATCATCTTAAATATAGGTTTATTTTATGATAACTGATACCTGACTGTCTATAAATAAATTATTCTACGATGTGAGAGACTGTGGACTGATACATGAACATAGATTGGCTGCCAATTAATTATACTACTAATTAAAAAAAATAATAATACACTGAAGGCATAATGACCAACCAAAATCAATTGTTCTGAACAAAAATAATTTCCAAGCTGTTATTCGGAATAAATACATTAATAATAAGCTGTGTAATAAATAAATGTTAAATAGTTGAAATTATTTTATAATGTAATAAATAAAGAGGTTAAATGAGATGCCAATTAAATAGTCAATAAAAATAAAAAGACATTAACTGAATTTTAGTTTCAATTATACAAAAAAATACATTATAAAACTAAACAGTTTGCAGAATGATGAATCAACCTAATATTCCAAATAAATATTCAGTTATAGTTGGTTGGTTGGATTAAGGAAAGAAAGAATAATTATTTGAAAAAAAAATTGACTGTAGAATGCTGCACATGGACAATCACAATCAAGTATGTTTCTTTTCTCTCCTGCACTTCACTCCTGCTTTAGCTTGTGTACTACACTACATACAATCTCCTATTGTGTAGTGCAAATACCATTGGCTCTAGTGATAAATCACTTTTGATGTTCCTTTTTTTCAAGTCACTTTGGATAAAAGCGTCTTCTACATGAGTAAATGCAAATGTGAGTATTTCTGAGAGCCTTTAAAAGCCACAGGTAGAGCTCTAACTGATCATCATTACTGTTGCACATTCTATAAATAATTCATCACACTGTAATGTCTCATTGCTTTTTCCCTGCACAAGCCATCTACCGCAAATAACAAACTGAGAGAGAAATCTTTTTGCAGTGCTTTTTACAAGTAACATTTAATAGATGTCTTCATGATGGGAAGGAGAAGAATACGATTACAACAAAAACAAAAAGAATGGACACAAATTAAAGCTGAAAACATTAACACACAAAACTGGAGGCTCCAGACCAACAGAAATCATTAGAAGTATTACAACATTAAATGTGCATATGTTCCACTGGAGGTCAAAATTACAGCGACATCTGATCTCTCTTTGCATCTATCAGGGCTTTGGTCTTAACCTTTGACCCTGACCTTGAGGGAATTAGACAAAAAGTCCAGCTGGAGCACCAATATATGTTAAATGTGAGTACAAGACAAAAAGGATATAAAATCACTGTCATATCCATCAGTCCATCAACAAGGCACGGGTGACAATGGTCAACTAATTGAATAGTCATTCATCAACCTACCAGGTTAACTAGTTTTTTCGTATAGTAGCACCAGTCATTCTGCATAGTAAAAACCATCTCTAAAAGCTGTAATTTTAAATTCATAGCCTTTAAAATACAGCTGCTCCAGTCATGTTCTTGAATTCATCACATGTAGTAAACACACCTGGAGCAAGGTGAACCAAAACTTCCTTAAAGGGATAGTTCACATAAAAAAAGATTAGCCTGCCATCTGTATCATTCCAAACCTTTTTTCACAAAATAAGATATTTTTGTATAAATATTTCAGTGTTGGTTTATCTATATAATGAAAGTCAATGGGGTCCAATACTGTTTGGACCCTAAAGATCCTCAAAAGGCATATTATGTTTTTTCACACCCCCGCCATCTTCTAGTTAATTATCTACATACATGTGCCTTAAAGCAACAAAATTGCCTTTCGTTCCTTTAGTGGCTAAATGCAATTCCACATAATGTTACTATGGCCTTGTGTCAGCTTGAAATGAGATCATTCATCACCTCTTTTTCATTTGCTGCTTTCCTCAGCTTGGTTTCTCCAGCAGGGAGACGATTCCTCACAAAGGGAGATAAAAGACAAGAAGAAAGAGTTTGCCACTATAAATGAGGGGAGGCTGAAAGCCACTTTGGAGTCCCCTCGGCAGCTTTATTAGATTCTCATTGAACACTGTACTGGGCCACATTTCTTCCATCTTCCTTCACTACAGTAGCTCCTTTTCAGGTCCTGAACTATATATTGAGTCCGTAGCCATAAATGCTGATGGCTGACGAGGTGCTAGAGCAGCTATGGACATAAAAATATCATCACTAGCAGCTTATGACAAATTTCCTGAAGCGGTGGCCTTGTGTTTCATTATCATAATCAATGAGCTGGATCACTGGGAAAGACACAGGGGCTAGGACATGTTCGACATCTAAACCCCACGGGAAGAAGAAAGGTCCTCTTTTGGCTACTGTCAATACACCCCAATTAATTCTCACTGGAACTCAATCGTTTTGCTCAAAAGAGTTTGCAGGGGGGATTATGCAATTGCCCAGAATCAATACCGTAGATGGACGGACGGATGAATGGATGGAGTGTGCGAAATCAAAGTAAAATCACCCATACTAAGAGCATCACAGGGGTCCAAAATGAAGCACGGTACCTCCTGTTAGAAATGCAAGTGGAAAGTGTCATTTGTCACTGTCAAATACAAGCTCTAAAGTTGTCTCACTGCTGTATGAGGTATGGAGCGAAGAGGCACACTCTGGGTAATCAATGGGCCTGACAATGATAATGTATCTCAAACAATCAGACATTTTTCTCTACAGGGAAGCAGGAGGTTTTGTATTCTCCCTATAAACGCTCCTTCCTGTAATCGCTCTGATATTGTGCTGCTGACACATTCTGAGAGGAGTAACTGGAGGCTTGCATGGATTCTGACACTGGACTCGGCTCGTGTTTCGCAGTGGTGTTAAGTGCCGTTACAACACTCCATATGATAGGTTTCTGATACGGCTACAACACCTCTCTCCCTCGCTCTTGTACTTAGTTAAATAATGCAGACGGTCTCTGATTTCCACACAAGTGTGGAGAAGAATCAGTCTTGGCTCTGTTTGGAGGGCTCACTATAACAATGATATATTTATAAACCGTCATCATGCTGTGCTGTTGTCAGTACCTACTGTATCTCTCGTTTTTATGTGTTTAGATCCGAGCTCTGAACACAGAAGCTGAAAGATTAGGAGCAGGAAGAACACTTCCTGTGAGGCTAGCTAGCCAGATAGATAGATAGATATATGGTATATATTTAAAATGCCCCTATTTTGGGTTATGGAATGTACATATTTTGGTTTTGGGAAAACAAGCTCCAAAACAAGCTTGATATGCATGCAAGGTCAAAAATACACTTTCATTTTCTTATAATATCTCCCAAACGATTCGTTCAATGATTAATTTTTCCAAACCCCTCGGTGATTGGTTGATTTCAGCAGTGTTTGTGAGCTTTTAACGCTCCAAAAGGGACACCTAGTGGCAAAGAATGAATTTGCATTTTCATTCAGACCAAGGCGAAAAAGAGCAACAAGTGGGTGGGCAAAATGCCCATATGTTGACGTCAACACAAAAGTACTTGAGACTTGTTTTAAAAATGACTAATTTCAATGATTTAGAGTCAGCTCTTTTTTTTCAGAGACAATAACTTTATATATGGTGCACTTTCAGATTTAAAACTCTTGCAGGATGTTTTCATTCACTTAGAGCTGCGTTACACACTGCATGAAAAGTAATTTTCGAAAATCCAGGGGGACTTAAAAACAACAACAACAACAACATGTCATTTCCCCAAAGACTTCCTCTTCTTCTTAACTTCCTATGGCCAATGCAAATCATATTCTCACTTATGAATTGAAAGCTTGCCTATTCTTCAGTTATGAAAATTTCCCATCCCTAGGTTAAATGATAACAATCTAGACTCTATTTTAATTGGTTAATATAGCTTTTACTCTATGACGTTACGTTATTAAAGTGAAATCAAGCCGGATGCTGTTTCATGTTGACGTTAAACAGCTCATCCCCATGAGCAGCCTCTCACTTCCTGTGCTCTTCACGCTTTCTTATAGTACCACAGAGCCGGAAGACATTACATAGATTCTGTTTTTGGAATCCTCAGTGCAAAACTGCACTGAGAAAACCCACACAGATCAGTGTGTAAATGTGCCTTACTACAGCTTTCTCCACAAATTATTATGAAATCAGCCCACACACATATGCATCCCAGGATCTCTTGCGTGGTTTTCAGGAATCTAAATCAAGCTGCTAAAATCAACACATCTCAAAATCAAACTGAAAGAGAGAAAAATATAGAAAGAGACAGGAGGAAACAAGTATACCATTCCACTTTATGACATAAGTTTTTGTGGATACTGGAAATGGCACAACGAACACAAACATGCACATTGCAGTGAACTATCACACAAGTTACTAAACAGGAAATGCTACGCTGTGATGACAGACCTGATAAAATACCAGAAAATGGATATATAAATATATAAATATATAAATTCTGTTTCTACTGAACTGCACATGATATCTCCAGCTGCTGTGGTAGTTTGAGGGGGCCATGGTGCATGTGACATATAAAAAGTGTGTTTGCTGTGTGTGTCTATGAATGTGTACACACCCGAGGACAGGAAAAGGAAGTGTACGAGAGATGACAACAGCCTATCTGCACTACTATACAAAAGTCAAAGTCGATGAAATACCTCCAACAGCTGAGGTAACAAACCCTCGGTCTACAGGACACGGTCTACAGCAGTTTCACAGCCAAAAAAATGCCAAGAAAATAAAAACAGCATCTCTGAACTTGCTAATTTATTCTTGTTTGTGCCTGATGTTGCACAGAGACTCACCCAAAGAGACCTTCGGGGGCTTTCAGATCAAATCAGCTGCATTTTTTAAACCAAAACTGAAGGGATAAACAAGACCTCAGGACGGAGCAGTAAATGTTACTCAGGGGCAGTGTGGCTAACAAAACTGAGAGCTATTCCACAGCTAACTGTGAGAAAGCACTAACGGGGTAATGTTTTGAGGCCACGGGGACATGAGGGCCAGCGCACTGTGCCTGCATGATATGAGGATATTAGGGTAATGTGCATGAAGAACATTTTGTATTCTCATGAAACAAAGACAACAAGAGAGAGAGATTTTAAGGGTTGTGAAATATACTTAATAAGGATAACAGGGGAAGTGTGAAGTGAAGTATGACAGGAATGCATTTAGAATATATCAAAGTTTTTGGTAACACTTTCTATGAAGCCCGTATTTATAATACATTATAAAGGTATTCTTAAGGCATTATAATGGATGCATAATACATTATAAAAAACCTTATAATGTGTTATAACATCTCATGAATAATCCTAAAAAACAATTATAATACATTATAATATTTACGTATTTGTGATTATAACTTTTATGAAAAGAGTAACACACAATGAACACCATATTAAATCTACTTCATATATAATGGACTATATCATATCTTGACATTGTTTATTTAAGATCTGCACAGTACCTTACAACAACTCGTGAGTGTTTAGGTGCTGAGTGTTATTTGAGTGTTTCCTGTGAGGCTAATATTGAGGCTAACGTGAGCTAGCTAATGCTTTCAACTAAAACTTTCAACTATGCTTAATATAACGCCAAGCCAGCAGAGAGAGCTCTCACCTCTGCACTGACTGTCACAGCTCCCTCTGCTTCCTCTCTGGTGACTTCCTGTTTGGCGGCCATTTAAGCAGGAGCCTGCCAAACAGAAAGTCGTGAAGTATTGTTTTGCTGTTGTGGACTCTACCAAGCGTTTCCCCTGTTTATACCTTGTTTTCTTGTTCATTGTCATTGCCATAATCTTGTTTTTTATTGTCTTGTTTCACTTGTTACTTTGGATTGCCCTTTTGGATTTTGACCCTGGACTGTTACCTGTGTTTTTTTAATTGTTTTGCTGCCAACCCTGACCTCTGTCTCGATATTACTGTTTGCTGGAGATTGGACCTTGCTTGTTTGACCACGCTGTGTTTTAATAAAGCTGCATTTGGATCTTCAGTGCTTGTCTGAGTTACAATTAATAACTTTTATCCAGCAGAGGTGTATTAAATTGATTATTAGTGACAGTGAAGACATTTATAATGTTACAAAAGACTTCACTTTCGCATTAATTCTCTTTAACCTTGTATTCATCAAAGCATCCTGAAAATAATATAATATAATAGTTTCCCTTATAAACATTAAACTGAAATAATAATCAGAAACCTCCTTGAAGGATAATCTCTCCCAGAAATAAAAACTCTGTCATTAATTCCTCACCCTCATGTAATTCTAAACCTGTAAGACCTTCGTTCAACTTTGGAACACAATTTTTTTGTTGAAATCCGAGAGCTCTCTGACATGTAATTTGACAGAAGTACAAGAACACTTTTTGAGCACAAAAATTATTCTCATACTTTCGTAAAATTACAGCTGAAACCCTGATGTCACATGGACTACTTTACCGATATCCTTTCAAAGTTTCTGGACCTGGGAACATTTCAGTTATTGTCTATTGAGGGTCAAAAAGCTCTCTGATTTCTTCAAAAATATCTTAATTTTTGTTCTTAAGATGATCAAAGGTCTTATGGGTTTGGAACAACATGAGGGTGAGTAATTAATGGCATTCCATTTCTGGGTGGACTAACCCTTTAAGCAACAAATCAGCATATTCTGAATTCTAATAATTTTCAAAGCATCATGTGACATTGAAGACTGGAGAAGGCTAATCGCTGCAGAAAATTCAGCTTTACCATCACAAAAATAAATGGAGCCTTGGTAAACATTAAAGACTACTTTAAAAAAACATTAGTCTACTGTGTATAAATGGGCAGAAAATAGCAATACGACAACAGAAATGCTTGCCAAGTCCAAGAGGTGTCTTAGCAAATGCCCTTGAGATTCACACACACACACACACACATATCTCTGTGATTCATCTACATAAGGTCAGTGGTCCTCCCCCTGGTCCCATGGTGCTGGTGCGACTCTGAAGGAGCTCTGTTTAAATAAAAGCTTCTGGCTGCAGAGGTCTGTAAAATCCCTGAAGCCACTGAGGGGGTGTCTAGCTTCTGTTTTGGCTGTAATTACGTTCTGGGGCTGTCTTTATGAGCTATTTGCATTTCCTGTTCATGTCCGAAGCCTGTCTGTTTGCAGAACGGCACATCTCTCTGGGGTGTTTGAATGGCAGTAAAAACAATTATAATACACTTTCAGCCAGTGTCACAGGCATATGGACCAAAGAAAGCTTTTATACGTACAAAATGAATTGAGTTACTTGTATGTCTTGCCTGTTTTGTTGCAAAAGATACTCATTCAGACTTTGTTATGGAGGCATTCACATGCAAATCACACAGAACCGTTTTGTGCTTAATATATCTGCCCTGTGTGGTAATGTTTGGAATGAAAGACAACAATAAATAGTTATTTTGGTGAAATAAAATGGTTAAAAGGTACAATGCAACCTTATCTCTTTTTCTATGAAGCTGCATCAAATCAGAGACACAATCTGTAGTTCACACGACCAAAGCCCTGCCCTATGCAAGGAGACGACTAATGTGAATTTCATTTCCGTTGAAAAATAACCATAATGCCCTCTGCTGACAGCTCACCATTCAACAGCTTTCAATCTCAATGACAGCACAGGCCAGCTGGGTTTGCTCTTTTCCTGATTTAGAGGAGATAGGAACAGACAGGAGGGGCTTCATAAATAAGATGGATACACTACAAGGGACGGGAAAGCTTTTTTCAGTAATGACTATGACAATATAAACGCCCTGAGAGAAATAGGCAGGCATCATATGCTTTGAAGAGGATGGGCTCATCTAAAAACTTAGAAAGTGTATGCCTTTGTGTGCATGTTGCTGGGGACAGTGTGCCCCTGCTGCTCTTCCTCATTACCAACTGTGCTGCCACTTCCTGTGTACCTGGGACTAAACTCGCTGTCGCTGTAAAATACAGCCAAGCATCAGAGAAGCAGTTAAGCATGTGCTAACGTGTTCTAGCCAAGCAACCCAGGGAGGATGAGATTTAGCTTTCGCTTCATCCACTGCATATCACAGCATTATTTTATGCTCTTTCTAAATCTGGAGAGCTCTCTGCATGCTTCATTTACAAAAAAAGGACCAAAAAGTATGCTAAATCACAAAAGTTTCACTGTACTAGATACTAGATATAGTCCAATATGTTATGCTTTTTAAAAATATGCTATTTTAAAACTTTTCTTAATAAGTGTTTATTTGCAAAAACAGATAACTCAGTTTTTTACAATTTTCAAAAACTGAGTTTTTTCAAATGAACTCTTTATAGTAGCTATAAAATTGCATGGTAAAGGAATATGTCAATAACAGTACCATGGTATGTGTCAAAGTATGAACATTTTACTGTTTTATGGAAGGCTGTTTTGCTTTATGGGCAAACAATAAACAAAGTAATTATGTCAATAATTACTCACCCTTATGTCTTTCCAAACCTGTAAGATCTTCGTTCATCAAGACATTTCTGAGTTTTCTGACCCTCCATAGACAGCAATGAAACTACCATATTCAAGGCCCAGAAATGAAGCAGTTTTATTTGTGGACAAAAAATATGGACTATTTTAACAATGCCCTTACAACCTTTTTGGGCCTTGAACGTGGTAGTTCAATTGCTGTCCTTGCAGAATTATAAAGCAGTCAGATATCACAACAAATTTGTGTTCAGAAGATGAAAGAAGGTTTTGAAGGTTTGGAAGCAGTACAGTCAATCTATTATGCTTTTCTAAGTACGCATGATAACATACAGTACTATCTGTGTCCCAATAAAACAGGCCTGTGACCCATTTTTGTTCCACCAGATGGGATGAACAGTTTCTATCGGTTCCATCTCCTTCTGTTTCTCTATAGTGAGGAGCTCCCTCTTACAGTGTGAATACAGCAATAATGGCTAAGTGAGAGAACTTACGGTCTCCTGAGGGTCTTTGGTGCCGGGCCTCTGTGGAGTGGGGGTAGACACATCCTCCGTCGGCTGGTCTAGTTGGTTGCAGTCCAGCTGAACAAGCCCCTGACACTCCAAATGACATGTGTAGCTGCAGTCTGGAGGCCAGAAACAAACAGGACACACACAGTCACTAACAGCCATGAAGCACACAGACACAGTTAAGAGAGCCAATGAGGGCTGCCAACACTCTTTCAGCTCCTTTAAAAGAAAAAGGATTGAAAAGGCTGGAGGAGGACTGGGTCATGTGTTTTAATTACTGTAAATGTCTGTGTCAGCATGAACGCAGAAGCCTTCAGAGAAAATCGACTGGAGCTGCTGATGATAAACTGACAATCTGCATGTTGCAGACATCTGTCTCAGAAACATGCACTCCACAAAGACGCTTCAGAACGAACAGTGACACTGTGTCATTTACGTTAGACAGAATGTCTGGTGTGTCCTTCACATAAACATTAATTATAAGACGGAATTCAGTCATGTGCTCGGTTAAACAGTGCCCTACTCATTCAATCTCAACTGACTTGACCCCAAGACAGATTTTTATAAAAATCAGAAGACCTTATTTCTTTTACTCAGTGCCACCCAGCAGCTGTAACATTTGTTACATTGACATCAATTGCGCTTTTTGACATATGTGGTGTGTGGTGCCATCTAGCGGATGTCACATATAAAATACTGCTCCGTTTGCACAAGAGGAAGAGTGACATCCAGGGTGCGATTTGTGAAAAAGAACACTTTATTTCTTTGATAAATCACGATAAATGACATCATGATAAATTAGCCTTTTTAGCCAAGAAAGTGTGGTGTCAGGACTTTTTTTGAAATTTAAAAAAAAACAAAAAAAACATTCTGCACAGACAGGGATGCATAGAGCACTCCTACAAATCTCACCAGGGTGACATCAATAATTATAGATGAGTGAATCTTTTCTCTTACGCTTTATTATTTCTTAAGAGATGCATTTTAATAAAACACCAAATCAAATAAATAAATGCCTATATATAATATTTACATAAAACATAATAATAATAATAATAATTTGAAATAATTTTTACATTTAATTATTATAATAGTTTTTTTTATTATTTCTGGCATTGCTTAATTAATTAATAAAATAATACAAATGCTTTATTTTACTTGAAAATATGTGAAAAAAATAAAGTTTAAATATACTAAAATAAAGAATATACACACACACACACACACACACATATATATATATATATATATATATATATATATATATTTTAGAGGTTATATTATAAATTATATTATATTACAGACTATTTAATATTCTATAATTAAAAAAAATATATAAAACATATTTATATATTACTAATATATTTATATAATACAAAAATGTAAAATATTCTCAATAGAGTAAGAATCAAACTTTACAAGATCAAACGCCAGATGGCGCCACTGTGCCAACATCTTCAAAGGTTAACGGAGGCCAATGAAATAAGGTTATTAAAGGGCTGGAACACACAGCTGCTGTTTAATTTTTGCCAAGAAACGTTTCATTGACACTGAGGTTAATTTTTTCCTCCCATAATTGCCCATCTAGTGAACTTTCCACATATTTGCTTAAGAAAGTAGCATATTTTATTGAAATAAAAAAAAAAAACGCTGATGCAAGCTGCCCTCATCATCCTAAAATTCCCATTATCATCATAAGAGAGCTAATAAAACGAACTTAGACCAGCACAGGGAGTAAATTCAATAGCTCAAAAGCACTCTGAGCATCTATATTCATTGCTCAGAGCCACACAGTAACCAAGGAAACGACACTCTGCGCCACTGGATATTCTCCAGCACAGGCTGACCGTGATTTTACACGACGTGGTGTCCTGCAGTGAGACTGCAGCAGAGTCATATATATTCTATAAATAGTCTGTGGCCAACAACCCAAAGTGCTTTAGTGATAATGGCATAGAAATGGCTTGTTGTTTTTGCATTCAAGTGATAACAAAATGACAGAGGTATCTGTTTCTACACACCGCAGGAATGACAGATGTCAACAGTGTATGGAGATTGATTATCAGCGGATTGATTATCAGCGACAAACACATTGCTACTGTCATTGTGGAAGAACAGGGAGGTGCAGATCACTCTGAAAGGAGATTGCGAATCCTAAGAGCCTCTACACAACACAGATAAGTCACATGGAAAATGGACGTCACTTTCGATGGGCTGTCGCCACAACACAGGCAAAATATAAATCTTCAGGGGAGTGTTGAGCGTGGCTATGAGAAAGCGTGTCCAAACCAAACAGAGTGACTCACGGTCAGGAAATGCATTATGGGAGGAGGTAAGGCTTCCATCCGGTTCTGTCTCACCTTCAACCTCAGCTCGATATCAACAGCGTGTTTTAATGCAACACCCTGATAACTTTACACAGCTATGACTATTAAATGAAAAACCTGACACGTGCAGCAGCAGTCAGGTGCCATGGGCCATCCTGAAGAATGGGGGCCTTCATTTACATTGTTTTTTTTTTTTTGTAACAGACTGATTAAAATATAAAAGCTAGAATCTTTTTTTATTTATTTGATTTTACAATGTATTACTAAAAGATTGAATACATTATTTTTAAAAAGCATTATTAAAAAGACATTGTTTCAAACCTGTGTTCTGCTTAAATGTCATAATGACATTGTCATCTTTTCAAAAAGACAACACTTCACGGACGAGTTGTTTCTTTATCACTTGTGAGACAGTGTTTTCAACCTTCTTGACCAAAAAACAAGTGATAATCAAAAAGAAACATCAGCTTGTAGTTTCATTAGATTATGCTCAAGGCTTTTAAAGTCAAATTAAACAGGACAACTTTCAAGCCCATTACCAGCATTCTTGTTATCCTTCTATGTACTGACATTCATTCATCTAGCTTGAATATTTATTAAAAGTATTAGATATATCTGTTTAAAATGATACCCATTTTTGCATGAAGATTCACACTATGTATGCAACAGTTACATAGAATGACCCTCATAAAAATATGGGTCAAAGACTTGTGTTGAAGGATACTAATCAAGTACTGACAAACTAGAAGTCAAAACACTTTGATTTCAATATTATCAGTTTATATTTGAGTCAAATCTAAATGTCCCAAACAAGACTGGAGGTTTACATCAGCCAAATCTTCTTTAGATGAGCCCATGTCTTTATCCTACAAACTGTGTGCTCACATATGCTCCCCCCCATCATCACATGTCCTTACTGCAGAGCGGTCTGAACCCCCTAAACCTGATTAATCTGAAGATATAGCACTACCAACTGCTAATCACTGACGGTCACCTTCTGGGGTTACAGACAGAAGAACTGTAAAGAGATTTAACACGTTTGTACATGCTATCAGTGTGGAGGATTATACAATATGCAAGATTTAGCCCTAATGAACCAGACGGAATATGACTAGCAAAATCACTCCTAAACAAGAAGTCCTTGAAAATCAATTAAACTTTTTAGATTTAGTTATTTATCAAGTAAGTATTATATAAACCACCATTCATAAGTCTGGAAACACATACAAAATTATAAAAGGTTTTCTAATAAATGACAGATACAAATCACAAATAACATGTCATTTTTAAATATTTATTATAATTTTTTTATTAAATTAAATAATGCACAGTATTGCTTTTTACTGTTTTTAGATACTTTCACGTTTTAGTGTTTCTACACTTTTTGAATGCAGTTTTATTATTTTTGCTGTTGTTAAGCATACTATTGATGTACATTAAAGTATTTTTTTTAGTTTTTTGTTTTAAATTTTGGCACTGACAACAGACACGGGAAGAAAAATTTGCATTATGACAATAATTAAAGGATTTAAATTTATGTTAAATGGGGGGATAACAAATATGAACAATGCAATAATGAATGTTAAGGGGGAAACGTATACAAATTGAAGATGTGCTAATGGAAAATGCACTGTTAATAAAAAAATGTAAACTAAAACAAACAGAGGACCATATAGAGATCTTTTTTTTTTCACTTGAATTCATGTAACCAGTTTACAACCAGTATAAAAGTGCATACATTTTGCCTTCTAAAATCTAAAAACCTGATTGCCAAGAGAGAAAAAAAACACACACAATATATATTTGTCAAACACTCTCAAGTGGAGAAAAATCTAATTAACACTCCATATATTTTCCCAGTGGAACATTAAACCATGACCTGAATGTATTTGTTTTAGCTGCAGAGCTTTATGAACATAACGGTCACACTCATGTTCTCGGGTAACGCTGGGGTCATTGCTAGAGAAACCCCATAGATAGAGCATTGCAGCATAGTTTACATAACCTGGAAATGCTGCAGTACTGCTATAAAACAGAAGTGCCTGTGACAGAGGAGGTCAGACTCCTGTCCTTGTCACATTAAACACAATGTTTATTCGGCCATGTGTGGAATTTCCTCAGTACGAGAGGTCAAATACGCATCTCTGGGCATGTCCCTTTAAAACATCACTTCCCACTCGAACATAGTCACTTCCTCTTGGAGTTAACCACGTCTGCTGATCAGTAGAAACATTTCGGTTGTTTAGCTGGAAAAGTGTGCCAAACTCCCCTCAGATAGCTGGAATGTAAGGGGAGTTTATAGAGGGAACGAGAACACTGATGCCTTTTTGTCCCTCATGCGCCTTCTCACCTCCTACTTCCTTCTGACATTTCTGATCTCCCCTTCTCTTCCATACATCAGCATTTTTCCACCTCAGGAGTCACAGTTCCTTCTCATATGCACCCCAGCTGTATTCACTCCTACAAGCTCTTTCACTCTCTCTCTCTCTGTTTCTCAGATTCTGCATCGGTCAGCAGCATTTTCTGCCATTTCTTTCTCTCTGCCAAGTCAGACAACCTGACCCTGTAACCTTGCTGTGCATCTTTTCCCATGATTCAAGCATGCCCTTCATAACAAAAGGCAAGTATCAGTCGAATTTTTGTAGAAGGAACCAGTCATCGCTGCAGTGCTCTACTCACACACAACATAGCATCATATTCCAACAACCTGGTCCCAGTGGAACCTATCTGACTGAACCCTGTAATTTAAACCTAAATTAATGTTTCTAAATTAGAAACAGACACAAAAACTCCAATGAAGAGACACAAACACAGCAGCAGTTTGACTAAAACACACTGGTTCATTTAAACAGCAAAAAATGTGCTAAAGTAAAGAACCTTTCTGTAGACTCCCATACAATGACCGCTCTTTATTAGAGGCATTAAGAGTGAGTAGTGTTTTATAACGTGTAGCTCTATTATATCGAGCAAGCATAGACTTTACCATTCATACACAACCCCTGGGATAATAGTTCTGGGTAATTGGTGGGTATTTAGTTTGTAGTTAAACTGAACAGATCTCTTCTGTCTTAAGAGCGACCACACAACAAAATACGACTTTCTTTCCAAGTTGAATGTTGTCAAAATCTCAAATTAGGTTGTGTGCAATTCTGCAAGACTCTACTAATAGAAATGCACTTACTGGGCCATCACTGAATTATTTTAATGTTTATAACATTTTGGCTGTATACAAATATATAAAATACAATACTACATACTGTAAAAAAATATATATTATTATTTATTTATTATTTCTATTTCAGTCCTACTTCACATTTTCATATTTAATTTTAATGTTACAGTTTCTTTGTAATTATTAGTGAATTTCTTTATCCATTTTGACTGAAATTGTTAATACCGTTTTTTCCTCAGTGTATTTTGTCCAAATGAATAACAATGCTATAAGTTGCATCACAAAATTATGAAGTATGAAACATTTATTTTAAGATCTGCTGTTAAGTGTTTTTAAACCACAAGTTTCAAACATAGGGGATATTGAAATACACAATCAAAATGTTCTTTCAGTTCATTGTTCTTATTAGAATAGTGTAAGAGAAAATTAAATGTTGTTATCCAGGGAGGAATTAACCCACAGTAAAACAATGTCTGGCACTCTGTGTTTATAACATTTAAACCGTAATGAATAGAAATAGCCCCGATCCCATTAATGCTTAGCTTAGGGGAAGCGAGGCCTACTGAGGTGTAAAGTATCGACAGTGCAAATCAGGATCTTTTGTATTGTGAAGCATGGGAAAAGATTCTTTTAGATGCTAAAAGATGCTGAAATTGCACTAAAATCCAATCTAATGGATTTAATAAGCTGCACCGGTCAGGTCTCTGTGGTCCTGAGCACACGCCACGGACACAGCCTCACACGTACAGCTAGCTTATTCACAGAAAATGTCAACTTGAGCCTGATTGCAGTACACTGGGGGAGGGAATTTGTCAATTGAAATTGAAAGCAATTGTGACGAGTGGATCGCTACTGACGAATAACATAAAGAAGGATGTGTCTAGTGTTTACTTTGAACAGATGCTGACAAAGTCTGAATACAGACAGGTTTGTTTATGGTCTTATCAGCATTTCACAGCAAAGCTTTCACAATCAAGTTCACATGCAAAGTTTCAGTGTCAATTTGAGCTGACAGAATACTTCTACTTCAGTCACATCTATGTTATGTGTGGACATAATGGCTCATTAGATTAAGGTCTTTTGGCTATGATCACACTGTGGCTCATTCTGGCCAAGAACCATTAACTTGAAAAGAAATAAAGCAACTGACTCAACAAGTTAAGGGACCAACCACAGGTTATTTAGTATTTATGTGGTGTTTTGAAGGTTTATATGAAAGGTTATGCTGCAATTTTAGACTGACATGAAAAGAATATATATTTTAGATATACAAAGCATTAAAGAGAAGTAATTGTGTGTGTGTGTGTGTGTATAGAGTTAGAGTGAGAGATTTACATATATTTATATGCTATATGCTATATGCTATAAATGTTTACATTACTATAGTAGGTTGGTTGTTGTAATCATTAGTCTGGACTATGAGCATTTGTTAACCTTATTCAAATTCTCAAACATTCAATAAAATACATTAAAGGGATAGTTCACCCAAAATGAAAATTACCCCATGATTTACTCACCCTCAAGCCATCCTAGGTGTATACAACTTTTTTCATTAAGATGAATACAATCAAAATTACATTAAAACATATCTTGGCTCTGTCAAGCTTTATAATGGCAGTAAATGGTGATTGAGATTTTGAAGCAAGTGCATCCATCCATTATAAAAGTGCTCTATCCGGGGCTCTAGAGTTTTAAATATGGATTAAATATGGTTAACACAAATGCATTAATTCACTTCAGAAGGCCTTTATTAACCCCTGGAGCCATGTGGCACATTTTTTTTGATGGATGGATGTACTGTATTTTTATTCAAAATCTCGACCAATTATAAATCTTGAAGCAGCCAGGAAAATATTTAAAATAACTCTGACTGCATTCATATGAAAGTCATATACACCTAGGATGGCTTGAGGGTAAGTAAATTTAAGTGAACTGTCCCTTTAAATCCTGTTGGTTATTTACTTCATGACATGTAACATTCACACCGCCCGCTGTTGATTTCTGTCTCACTCAGCATGTGTCATCCACAGCAGTGCGTCAGTGTGTGCGGGAGCTGATGGCTAACGTCACCATGTAGCAAAAAGGGTGAGAAAAGCGCTGCCATCATCTCATGCACTCGTCAACTCATAAGCATTTCCGACCCAGAGACTAAAAAGGCTCATATTTGCCAAACAGCTTCAGTGCTAATTAGATTGGCCATGACTTAGAAAGTGAAGTCTTAGGGGAGTTAGGAGCCAGATGTGACGCCATTATCAGAGCACTCAATCTGATGTTCTGCACTGACACTTTAAATGTTACTATATGTCAAAAAAATAGCACTGTTATGAAATCAATAGTGAATTGATTAAAAAAGGTTAAAACCCAGTATGCCTTTTTTAATCAATTCACTATTACACTCTTAATTTTATTGTGTGTACATATACTTATACTTACTTATACTTATACTTAC
>JAUMHE010000060.1:12848747-12866442 GCA_032359235.1 Enteromius mattozi | reverse complement strand
ACTTGTTGGGGCAGTCGTGCAATACATTTCACTTCATGTCATACCGTGTATGTATGTGAATGTGACAAATAAAATTTAAATTTTTTACATTTTTTTTTTTTTGAAAACCTAAGCACACATAGACCTTCACATGTGAATCCGTCAATCTCCACTTTCTTTAAAACTTAGAAGTGTCATCATTGTAGCTTTCTTTTTATTCAAGTATGTTACTAAGTGAATAGAAGGGAAGTTAACTTGCACTAAAGCAGATCACTTTTTATTCATTAGGCTGGTGTACTGTATCCCAGTCTCCGTCTACTCAAAGAGACATTCCGGTCCAGATCAATGGGAAATTCAATTTCAACTCCCTTGGCTTCTGATCAAAACGTCATTTTGCCAAAAACAGCACTGAGATCAAATTCATCCACCGATGCCTGAGCGTCTAACTTGAAATAGAGACGAGAATACGTATGATATGATACATTGGGTCAATTCGATTCCACAAACACAACGTAACAGAGACAAACTTACTAATATTAATAAGTGGTGCTTTTTAGGGGAAGCCAATACTCCACGTATTAAACTTCAGTACTTGGCTACATCAGTGTGCTACAAGACATGAATGATACCTCAAACTGGTTGGTGTGTTGTTCTGTTACTTAGTAAATCACCAAGAACACCCTAAATGTAACCATCAAGATATGAGATCAAAAAGAGTCACTGAGAAATCACATAGCAACGTTTTCAAACATTTAAAACAGTGAAGCAGATGCTTGAGCAAATGTTGTTTAATAAATGTACATTTACGATCAGGAAAATCTGCTGTTGAAATGCTAGCACAACCAAGAATTATCCTGACTCCATGCATATGCATGATTACATTGCACTCCGTCTGTCTGGTTTACTGGCACGTTCCAGAACCACAGAAGCTTTTAGCGGCCGAGTTACAGATCAATGTCTATTCAACACATGACTGGACAACAATAGATACAACACGAGAGAGAAAAGGAAACCCAGAGGGAAAGAAAGAGACCAAGAGAGCAGGAAAGGAGAACGAGAACGTGATGCGGCAACAAGAACAGAACAGGGCTATTTAAGGAAGGTGAAAGCCACTGCGGAGCTCTGTGACTGAAGCCTAATTGGACAGGTCTAGTCACAGAGGATAAAAGTACATTAAGGTCAAATCTCACATTCACTTACTAACCCAAACCCCATCTCAAACCCTCTCAGACTCAAGTTACCTGATAACATGAGGGTCCCGCTACTGCTGGAGCGCCGCAGCATGCGGAGGCCCTCGGACCAGGAGCGGGACTTGGGCAGGCGGCGGAAGAAGCGTCCCAGGCGCTTGGAGACCTGTCCGAAGCAGGCACTGGCCACCGCCTCCTCCGTTCTCATCTCCGGCAGCATGACCGCCGCTATCTGCGGCCTGTGACGGCCATGACCCCAGTGCCACCACTGCGTCCCACTCCAGGTGCCGGTCCGTGAGCGGCCTCCGTCCCGGTCGGGGCTGGGCGCCTGCGGCTCCGTTGCGTCGCGGTATGGGCTCCCTGCGCCAGTCGCCCCTGTGTGTCCACCATCGCAGGGCTGCGCTCGGTTTTGTGTTGTGCACTGAATGCCCCCCCTCCTCCCTGCCTTTCTGCCACCCTGCACCCCTACCCTCTGACACAATCGCCCCCTCCACTGACTGGTGGTACTCTCTCTCCTGTTCTTGTCTCTCTGCGTCCGTGCTCCTGTTTTTCTCACGCAGTGCAGAACTTGTACCAGCTCAGACTGCACCCACTCATCCTGCTCTCTGCAGCATGTTTTTCACTGAATCCTTAAAGGCACAGCCGCACTGCTCTCATGCCTCCTACTCTCTTTTTTCCTCTCCCTCCCTGTCCTTCTCTCTCCATCTCAATCGATCCGTCAATCTCTCTCTCTTCCTCCCTCTATACCTCTCTCCTGTCACTCTGTGCCATCATACCACTTCCTGTGTGAGAATACAGTCCCGTGCTTGGAGAAACCTGTTGTCCTGAAGTACATCTCAAGTTCTGAACATGTTAGTCCTCCACTCCACACCTTCTTCATTCCCTCTTGTGTATATCTATAAATAAAGAGAATTTAGAGCAGTGTCTTGCTCCATTTCTCTCAACAACAACTATTACAACTAAAATGGAGACTTACTGGATAACCTTAATAAATCACCTTGTCCTTATGTGCACATATTTCAGTTCAGACATTCAGATGTTAGATTTGTGATCTAATACCTCATATTTCAAATGAAAGATTCAGAGGTTTGGTTATGCCAATTAAAATGCATATGTATTAGCTAATACCTAAATAATGCACCTTATTTTTCAATTTAGAGATTCTGAACTTTGATGATGCATGGAAAAAAGCATATTAAGCATCACCAAGCTCATTAATGCAACTCATATTACATTTCAGAGGTTGTATTATTCAAAAATAAATGCATTTTAATGGCCTAATAGGTCACAAATACACATTATATTTCAATTTCAGTATATAGAGGTTTGGTTATCATAAAATAAAGAGTATTATTGATTAGGCCAATATCAAAAACATAAATTAATGCACCTCATATTCAAATGGAGAGGTTTAGAGAGGTTAGATTTTCCCAAAATACATTCTGAATTATCTAACAGCTCAATAAAGCACTTTGTATATCAATTTAGAGGTTTGGTTATCATAAAATACAGCATATTATTATCTAATATATCAACAAGTCTATTAATGCATCTCATATTGCAATTTAGATATTCAGTGGTGGATTAACCAAAAATAAATGTATTTTAATGATAAAATATCTCAAAAATGCACTTCATATTACAATTTATAGATTAAAAGGTTTGGTTATTTCAACATAAATTCATCTGAATTAGCTAATAAATGCATATTGTGTAATGTAATGTAACGAATAGCTCTATTACCTCAATAATGCATCTCATTTAGGTTAGGTTATCATAAAATCTAGTGTATTATTCATTTAATTTATCAAGTTTATTATATTCCAATTTAGAGATTCATTGGTTGGATAATTCAAAAATAAATGTATTTCCATGATCTAATAGCTCAAAAATGCATCTCATATAGAGATTCAGAGATTATTGTAATGAGCTAATGCTTGAATAATATACTTTTGCTTTTAACTCCTGTTGACTATAATAGATGGGGTGGCACATTTCCTGCTGTCCTCACCCCAGGTCTCCCAAAAGAGACAGCGAGGTAGAGAGAGATAGAGGTAGAGAGAAGAAGCCAAGGGCAGCCTAATTATAGCCTGAGATAACTCCCAATGGGTCTGTCATACTTTTGCGTTCTCGCTCCTCCTGTTCAGCAATAACTGCCCCATACACCCCATCATAGACCTCATTAACACATCTTTAATTCACACAGCCCACTCTACACCTCCAACTCAAACTGACTGCCTGATACTAATATCAAACCAATGAAGCCTTCATGCACTAGCTTGCGTATCCAACCTCAATCCAGTACTCAAACAGGAAGTGATGATTTAACAGGCCCAGTCCTTCTGTCACTTGAGGTGAATGTTGTATTAAGAAAGCAGACAAAGCTTCTGCTGTTTAACCATGTGCTTTAACAAGGATAACTGTGTCTGCGCACATAACCACTAAACCATCTACAACATGAATAGCACGTTTTAATGGTGTTTTGTGGTGCACACAGTCAGACTTGTGCCAGGGATCTGATTTAGTTTGCAAAACTGAGAATTGGGGAAGCAGCCAACTTGATTTACAAAGAGTGGAAAGTAAAAGCTGTAAATGTTTCCATTTCAGTTGAAAGAATATATATATAGGCAATTATAAGGCAGACATCTCATATGTAAGTTGAAGTCTAAAAGCTAATTTAAAAACTTTTTTACGTTCACAGGTGGATGCAGAGCTTCCAAAGGTCAGAAAGTAAACAGCAAATTACATCTACCCAGCAGCATCCCTTTACCTCGTCGAAGCCAAAAAGAAAACATTCCTCTTTCTAGTATTACAGTCTGTCTGAAACTTTTAATTAAAAATCAATCCGATGTCTGAATGGCACCCATAAGCCATAATCCATCTGCAATATGGCTAAAAACTGTTTTACTCCAGCATGGATTAAACTCAAAGGCAGACAGGCGGCATCCATCCATTGCAGACGGATATGTACTGAATTGGGTGGGGGAGGTTGCCAGAAACCCAGCCAGATTAGACAAATAAAGCCAGACTGAAGGAGAGGGAGAGAGCAGGTAAGACTGATGCTTTCAGACAGGCCCATGCAGTGAGGGATGCTTTTTAAGACACTCAGTAACTCTGAGTCACCCTAGCAGAGAGGCTACCTGAGGAGAACTCACTCATTCTCCTTGACTAAACCTTGAGACCTTGTTTAAACCTGCTGTGACTCAGCCCAACACATATCATCTAAAGGGAATATAATTTAGACACGGAATGGAAGTACTGAACACAATGGTGCATGCATTTCACAATCCATTTATAGCCATGTATTTGTGCAATCGAAGACTAATGAGAGGGTTCAGGTTTTGTCAGTGTATGCTGGCTGAGCAATAAAGAGCTGCCTTAGAGGAACATTTTATTGTTCAAAGGATATTATTTTATCGCTCAGGAGATTTCATAGAGATTACAGATATGTTTCTCATACAAATTCCTTGAAATCTAAATGGGAGCATTATTTATGGTAAGATGATATACTGGGAAAAACTGCTAAAAAATGTGGTACCATCTAATTAAGTGATTCTATCTGAAAAGGTATGAAGAGTGGTTCAAAATTACATTAAATTAAGTTAGACCAACAAAACAAACTTTGGTAACACTTTACTTTATGGTTACACCTATTAGTTGCTTATTAGCATGCATATTACTAGAATTTTAGCCATTTATTATTAGTAATTAAGCACATATTAATGCCTTATTCTACATGACCTTATTCTACATCCCTAATCCTACCCAATACATAAACTTAACAACTACCTTATTAACTATTAATAAGCAGCAAATTAAGAATTTTTTGAGGGAAAAGTCGTAGTTAACAAGTGTTACCTATTCTAAAGTGTTACCTATTCTAAAACATTAGTTCTGGTAGATATTAGAAATCTAATAATGACTTACTTTCTTCTAAAGAGCACTATATATTCATTTTTTCATCAGGGAAAACATCTAAGAATCAGGTGACTCAAGGAAACGTCTCCATTCATTCTCTTATGAATTGTATTGTCATCTAAGAGAAACAATTGATTTATTAAAGAGACCTCTTTTGTGATTTTACTTTCCTTTGGGAGAGTAAGAGCACAAAGGAACTGTTTATAGACGAACGTAACCACTGATGTTCTCTGACTGCCTCTTTCATTCAGTGTATAATTACGGGCTGTGTGCACTAAAACGGTGATCTGTAGTAGTCAAGACGCTCCATCTTTAGTCAGTCTGCACCACCGCAACATCTTAAATACACCATTTCCCAGCATGCTCCAAGACACTTATAAACAAAAAAAGCAACAATTACAAACTACAATGCTGTGCTTTACCCATGAGTGAGTTCTGGTCATGTGCAATAACTCTGCTAGGGGCATCTAAACATACTAGGGAAAAGAAACCAATGCTTATGTTGGAGGCATATCAGGACATGCTCTTGGAATGCAACACAAAACCCCCATGAACTGAAAATGGCAAAATCTTGAATTTGGAAATCCCCAGCGTATCCCATTCTCATTTTTTCCTGACAAACCACAACAAAAACAAAAAATTACACCCAACCCTGGCATTTACAATAAAGGTTAAGGAGAAAGAGGAACAAGTGTTTTAAAAGCTCCTGTGGTTTCAATGAATTTACTGGAACTCTATGAAATGTGATAAGGAGCTTCTGCAAAGACATTCATACAACATTCAGCTCGATTGACTATACTGTTCCTTTAAGTACAATTCTTTTACTATTTACACACTCTCATATTGTTTCAAACCTGTACGACTTTCTTAAGCAAGACACAAAAAGGGGATATTTTAAAGAATGTTTTAACTATTTTAACCACATGGTCAAAAAACACTAGAAAGAAAGGTATTTTTTTATTTTTAGGAGAGCTGTGCCTTTAAAGGGATTATAAAAATGATAAGGCAAGGTTGAAGGGAGGGTTAAAGTGACACCCAAATTTGACTTTTCACTGCACTGGAAGGGCAGAACAGTCATTGGGGTTAATGTATAATCATAAAATCAACCCCAACTTCTAAATGACACACTCCATAAACCCCTGCAATTTAGCTGTCTGCCTCTTATGAAGCTGTTCACTGCAGTACCTTTCCAAAAGAGAACTGCTGACACACTGCTAACTCAGCAACGCTTTACACATGCACACACATAGACCAGCAAACAGATGCACCGTGCACACACAAACAGGCTGAACCTTATGTTCTCAGGGTGCATTGGGGTAAACTCATTCATTTCAGATCACGGTAGGACATCCTAACACTGTATGAATTTAATCTCTCATATAGACAGTGTTAGCGGAGCTTTTTTTTTTTAAGCTATGACATCATTCACAGACCTATTTCTGTATGTGCAAGCACAAGTTAAATGGAATGTGATTTCGGTTCTCTTTTTCAAACCTGTCCAAGGAAGCTTTATTTATAACAGAAGGTTTTTGTTATACCAGCCCTTTAAAAGCATTGAATTAGCTGAAATGCATAATGGGACAGTAAAGCGCAGCAACAAAGTACAGCAGCAAACCCAGTGCAGAGGCAAAGCATAACACTAACCTCTAAACCATTAAGAAAAATCCAGGGTAATTGGATCCCACTTCAGATTCTTACTTTATTTATTTAAAAGGCATGTGTACCTTACTCACATGCTTCAAATGTTTCTCATCCCTATCTCCTGAGATCTCTGTGGGTGACAGTACTTCATTTAGGAAACCACAAGGATCTGGAGGGGGTTATCAGATATACCCCTTCCCCTCCAGACACAACTAATCAAACATGACAAATATCGAAACAGAAATACAAACAATGACCTCTGCTGGGAACTTCCCCTTCATCCTCTGTAAACCCTCCACATGTATCAGCATGCTTCATCTTGATGAAAAATACGCTACTGGAAGTTCCTACAACACTGGAGCTGTACAAACAACTCCTTGAGCAGAAAATGCTACAGCATGGACATTTCTCAATGTATCGTTCTTCTATAAACTTCTTTTCTACCCATTTCACGGTTTTGGTTTTAAAAGTATGCTGGAAAGTTCTTTAAAGAGTTTTTTGCATTAGAGACGTTTCCCTCTTCCTCACAATTCGAACACTTATCAAGCCTTTAAGTTTAGAGAGTATTTTAGAGAGTACACTACATACAACAAATGATCGTAATAATTTATCTATCTACCCAGTCCATCCATCCATCTATCCAAAACAGCTTATAATTCATCTTTGTCTGTCCATTAACCCATTCATGCAACTATATTTCAATCTATCACCTGTCTACTCATCTGATCATTCATCCAGCTATTCTCAAACCATTCAGGCATGCATCCCCCCTACATTCATCTATTCATCCATCCCTCCATCCATCTAACTCTCAATCCATTTGCCCATCCATTAATTCATCCATCATTCCTCTAACCATTCTAATATGCAGCAATTTAGTCCTGCATCCGTTTGTTCATCCATTAACTACTTTTATCTTGAAACCATGCCAATCATTTAATGCATCCATCCTACCTCCATCTACTGTATATATTCCAGTGTTCTCATCTATCTATCTATCAGTATTTTTACATTTATCCACCCAGCTCTCTATCTACGTATTTCCATCCGTCAATCCATCTACCTATCAATCCCTCTATCCATCCGTTGCACTCTCTTCCTCCAACTATTCCCCTATCAATCCATCTATCCTCCATTCAACCAACCAAACATCTATTTATCTATAGGTATTTGCACATTTATCCATCCAGCCCTTCATCCGCTTCCATCAGTCCTTTGCACAAACCTATCCATCTGTATTCATCCATCCACTTTGCATTCATCCAACCTTCTTTATATCCTTGCCTCCCACAGACTTCCCTAATCTTCTGCCTGTTCATCTATCCGTCATTACATGCACCTTTCCGTTCAATCTACGTCCATCCATCCATCCTCATGTTTATCTAAGGTCAAGTTAGGAGAGGAGAGCTAGCGGTCACTTACTTTTACACTTTAGCGCAGCGCTGTTGATCTGGCGGTTGCAGGCGTCGCACCAGTCGTGGTTGAGCCGTCTGCAGATGTAGTTGTGGCCCTCTCCCTTCTCTGCCTTCACCCTCGGGTCTCTCTGGTTGAAAATGGACCATGCCTCCCTCCTGAGGTGCTCGCTTCGCATCTTCACTACTCCCGACCTTGCCTGTGTCAGCTTGTCGACCGCCAGTCCTTCCAGTTCGTCTGTCGGGCAGCTGAAGTTTGATCGCGCCAAGGGATTGCGAACTTCTTGTGGGGATGAAGACGCATGGATCTTTGCCGTGTCCTTCACAGAGCTTCTCCGGCTCCCGGAACTGTGTCTGCGAAATATCCCGTTATTATTGTTGGCGTTTTCTCGGTCCATGTCCACAATCGGTCCGTCCATATTACTACGCGGCCAGCCGCCACGGCTGTATGATGCTGGAGGCGGCTCGTGATTGAATAACGCGAGCGATGCTGAGACTGCGGCTTTCCCACTGTCCACATCACTCGCTCTGTTTCGCGTGATGATCTTGTCCAGCGACCATTTGCGCGTGAATTTCTTCCCGTCGCTCGACTTCAGCTTGTGGAACAGTTGCTGATCCGAGTCGAGGTGGTGTTGAGCAGGGTGCTGTCCTAAAGTGATGGACGCCATGTCTTTCGGCTTAGAGTTGTATGTGGGCAGAATACAAACTAAATTGAAGCGCCAGCGGCGAGAGTGTGACGCGCGCACTGAATCAGCTGCGCGCTTTAAATGTCACTGGCTGCGCGGACCTGCCCCTTACAAACCCATGATCTTGTCGCTCACTTCTGTTATTACACTAAACATGAGAAGGAAGATCATTTTAAAAATGCCAAGACTGCCCACCACAAACTCGGGATTTTGTCGATCGCTATTATTCCAGCTAAATATGAGAAATAGAGAATTAAAAAAAACTGCATGAATAAACTTTGTTCTCACTGTAACGAGTTTATAAGAATTTCATATGCAACTCTTTTTAGTCACAGGGCCCCTAGAGATTTGCTTAGGGCCCAGTATGACGTAAACACACCCCTGTGCATTTCAAATATTAGCTATTTGTATTATTGTGGATTTTTATAACTATTTACGCTTCATTATCTACAGTTATTGTAACATCTGAAATACACATAAATTATTCTTCATACACACACAAACATATAATTTTATATGATAGACTACACACAAATATATATATATATATATATAGAGAGAGAGAGAGAGAGAGAGAGAGAGAGAGAGAGAGAGAGAGATAACGTGTAGTTTATTGTATTATATAAAATTTAAATTAAAAAAATAAAAAAAAATCACCAATTGTGTTTATATATTTATTAGCGCCTTATATAGTCTGTCAGGTAGCACTTCACATTTAAAAGGTACCTCTTACCTCACAATACAGAAGTGAAGATGTTAAAAAATACTAAATATTTAACATGTCAGTTTAAAAAAAACTGGCAAAAAGAAAGTTGATAAAATTCCATTTTAAGCAAAACATACGCAAGCTTTGACAGTGAACCACGGCGTGGTCTCTGTAAGGTCACCATAGTTCCCCCTGAGTGAGGAATTCCCCTTAACTCACACTCTGTAACGTACCGTCGGAACCCTCCAAACACATCTTTCACTTTCCATATTGCAATGATCTGTAATACAGCAAGGTATGAGTCTATTGACTCTTGTCAGTATTTGCATGATGATAATATTTTGAGTCATCTGTAGTTCAGACATTTTTTAAAAGCCCAGGTGAACATTGTCAAATAAACAAAACCTCCTCTAGAGCTCCACACTGTGTGATGCTGTGTTGTGATCAATAAACTAATTAAAATAGTGCTATTGAACAATTACCTCTCAAAAACGGAATCAATTACAAAGCAGACTGAACTCTTCTCTCTCTTCATCCTGGGACTGTGCAATAATTACACCATTATTGTCAGCTGAATGCACCGTGCCATCAATATTTACATCTCATTCTGTTTTCTTGGCTATTAAAGTCAATACTACTAGATTGAATAAAGATAAAATGCAGTAACTACATGAACACTAAATCTGAGAAATATGACTTTTGTGATCAATATCAAACCAAAGTGCAGTTTTAAACACTCCTGTTTTCTTTTAATCTGTCACAGGACGGTTCAGGGACTCGTAACTCAGTTTGTGCTTTGCACATCAGTACAGATCATGCAATTTCAGCTGCTTGCCATTAAGACATTAATCTGTTCTTTATGGTTTAAGAGATTCAACCAAGGACATTTTTGATATGTTTTGTTTTGCTGTCACTTTAGCTCCAGGCTCTGTTTATATTGTTGTGTATTCTTTGAGGTCTTCATGGTCTGTTGGCTTGAGGTACTTTTTTCTCCAATGGCAGTGTAGTGGTAACTACTGCAAGGCTTAAAAAAAAAAAAAAAGATGTCTTGTTAAATTTGAAAGGATTTTCTACATTGGTTGTACACAAAAACATTCACAGCTAACATCATACAGTACCTTTCTATCATGTTGTTGTTATTCTGTAGCTCCCGAGCCACAGCCTCCATCTCATCCTTTAATCTGTTCATTCTGGAAACAATTTTTATTTTTATTTATTATTTGGAACTGATAAATGCTGTGTCATCTTCAATGCAATAACATACTTGAGAATCATGTGCTCATCTTTTTTCTTTCCATCCACCCCCTCAGCTCCTACAGGCTGCTGGAGAGCTCTAAGCACAGTTATGTCAAGAACCTGCAAGGGTGGAGAAGAACGTGATCAGGATGCTATATATTATTTTGTGGAACAGGAACTGTATAAACATCTGACTTCAGAATAGTATGTTAGGTTTAAGCAGAACGATATGTGAATTATGAGCAGGTATTGAGAGGATCATACCTAACGCTGCTACTGTAGACATTATAAGACTCTCCTTACTTGTTTATTAATTAATTCTGAACTGAGATTTAGTTTGCAAAGAGAGTGTGCAAAAAAACAAAAAAAAAACAAACACACTAAAATTCATAATGACATGTAGCAGCATTTAAGATCAAAACTAACTCAAAATAATAACTGCTGTGAAAAATAAAACTTATTTATTTATTATAAAAATACATTATTTCCAGATGAGCTTGAACCCAGAGTTGGTCAAAAAAAGTAATTTTAAGAGGCTGTGTGAGGAAAAAATAGACATGTTAATCTGTGAAACACATTTATCTATCCTCCTCAGGTATAACTAGTTATCCCTGAAAAGGGCTGAGCAGCCATGATTAGACAGTCCTTATTGTAGGGCTGGGCAATATATCTGGTGATATAGTCAAGCGTGTCTCGTCAGTAAAGCCAGTTCTTGGATAAGCGGTATAAATCCATCACCTGTTTTCAAATATGTTTCTACTTTATTGATTTGAATAATTATTTAAAATTGGAAGTGATGCAAGTTCCACTTGTAATTAATTTTACTTAATATTCAGAATGACTGTGCACAGGCAGCATAATGAGAAATAACTAAAGTCAACACAAATAAGGAGAAGTGCTGTAAAAATGTAAATTCTGCCTTCTCACACATTCTTTTCTTTGGGATTGATTCCAAAGTAAGTCAAAATTTCATTTGATAACTAATTTGCTGTGTAATTTATACACTAACTTGTTCACTTTGGATAGGATTAAATTCACAAAGCGAGTCTGTAAAACTCTACATTTACCTAACCTCCTCAGGGACTACTCGTTACGCCTGAATAGGGTTAAAGACAGACGGTGTGTCTTTTGTGGAAAAAAAGAGGGCTGACCTTGTTCTGCTGGGCCTCACACACTTGCAGATCCCCCATCCTCTGGCGCAGAACAACTCCAAAATTCTCTAGACTCGCCTGCATCTCATGAAGAACCCTGCAGAAACAACACAGCATACAGTATGTTGTCCTTTGACTGCCTTTTTGCTGCTTTGACAGTAACAAAATGTTTATCGAATATGTTCGACATTAGGGCCCATACATGATGTGATGTATTGGGTAGTGTATTCTCAGTCGACGTGACCTCTGCCATACCTGTTCCAGTTGCCAGCAGCCACCAGAACATCCTGGTATTTCTGTAAACAGTCATCCTTGAATAAACTCTTGACCTTCTTTATGTATGTAGACAGATTGAGCCTGAGCAGAAAATAGTTGTTTAATCACAGTGAGAATAGGCACTCATTTAAGATGCTCCTGGTGTTTAATACTTACTTCTCAAACTTGTGAATCTGTTCATCATTGTAGCTTAGCTCTGGAACAGAAAGAGTATAAATTAACAGCAGTCAGAGCAGTCATTTTAAAAACCTCAACTAAAAACCATAGTTCATTTTTTTCTGTGCGACTGCTCAAGATAAGCACTATTTTAGCTGACTGGCTTCTCTGCAGAGACATATCTAATATTATCAATGCAGCCAGGCAGAAAGGGGGGTTATATTCTTCTGTCTCCATGCTTGCCTGTCTGGAATGGTCCGTACTGTGAGATAAGGCAGCACAACAGTGCCTCCCTTCCCTGCAGCGCAGTACTGAGAACTAATCTGACTAATCTCAGCACTGGCTCCACTCATCAAACTCTGATTCCAGCTCCAGAAGTGCGAGTGACAGAAATGGGTCACTATCTAATACGCAGTAAAATCTCACACAGTTTGGTGAATTTTCACTAAGCGTCCAGAAACCATACGACTTGTTGAAAAGAACATTTATCATGGGTTTAAAGTACACTATCTGCAGAAGCTCAGAAAGAGTGATTTTACAGGTGTTGTACTTTAGATTCAACTGTAATTTGTTGTTAAATTAATCGAAAAAAAAAATATATATATATATGCATCCAATTACTTCCTGTAAGTCTGTCTTTGGAATACTGCTGATGTACTCCAACAATCTTCCCCAATAAAACCTCCATCTTCTGGATGCTGCATTAAGAGAAAGAAAAATACATTCAACTATCATCAACATTTAGGATTAAACTAGTAATTAACAATATACTGTATTATTAGTTATATAATAATATATTATCAATTTTGTTACAACCTTCCATAATGTTATGCAAATGTATAGATTTTAATCCCCCATTCAAAATATACATTTTCTTTATTTATTATTTTTTTTAAATAATTTATAATTATGTTCTACATGTGATAATATGTGAATGAGTTAAATCAACATTTGGACAAATTAGGAATGCACGATAATCATCGGCTGATATGTTTGTACATTTTGACGTATTTACTACACATAGCCTGATAATAAACGTGGTTTTGTGCAGTTCGTCACTGAACAACAGCTGTGTGTAGTAAAGTAAAAGAGAATACAAAAATCCACTGGCATAAAATACATATCATATCCATTGGATAAAGATTTAATGTTGTGATTAATAATTTTAAAACTAATAAACTGTAAGCATTTTCCAACAAATTATCCTAACAGGTTGTGTTACCTCTTATCCTGGGCCAGTGTCTCGGAGTGTTTAGACAGGATCACATACAAATGCTGTAGTTGATTCTGAAACTCTCTGACTCCACTGCTATACAAGCGCTGCAAATCTTCTTCAATCTACACACAATGATAAACCTTAAGGATGCAAACTTTTGTGTGATCTAGTTTATTTATTCAACATACATTCCACAAAGCTTACCAGTCGGAATTTTTTCTTAATGTCTCCAAAGCCTGGAATCTCATGTGCAAACCTCTGAGAACTGGTTGGGAAGAATCAAGAGACGTCCATCACAAAAAAAACCACAAAAAAAATTTAATGTTTATTACACTAGAGCAGGCATTAGATTTATGATACCATGTAGTAAACTAAAACACAAATTTAGTTTCTCAATGGTGGATTCTTACCATAGATTGAGATGCTCCTCAGTTCTGACAGAAGAAAGCCGCTTCATATTCACCATGGCAATCCGGTTCGCCACATTACTGCATTCAAAACGAGTGTTTTCACTGAAAAGTCAAGAATATTGTTATTGGACACACTAAAATGTCAAGATCAGGTTCAGGTTTTCTTGTGGCAATAATTATCAGGAGAATAGCGATTATATAAGAGCTCACATGTAGCTATAGAACCCCTGTAGAATCTGTTCCCTGTATTTCTGGAGTGAGCGGGCTATCCGCAGGTACTGATGGATGACCCCGACAATGCTCTTTAGGAGAAACAAAAACAACAGGACACAGTGTGAGGCTCAGAGATAATGGTATTATAATGTTCACCATAAATAAACACCAGAGATCAAACAAAGAGGCTTGCTTACCTTGGAGAAGTTGTAATCTGCCATGATGTCAAACTTCGTGGGCATCACAGGGGCCTCAGCTACAGAAAAAATTAAAATAGAAGAGATGGCGGAAGAATAAATAGAGACAAAGTTACCTCTGTAAATGTTACCTTTTTATTTGTAAAAATGCATAAAACTAAAGTACACTGATAAACAAACTTCAGGGTTCATTAAAAAGGCTAATAAACACATTTACAATGACCGTACGTTCTTTGTATGGATGGCCTACTAGTTTCTCTGGTCGTCGGCAGATGAGAATGATAGGGCGGTCTGGAGTTGTGGGGGGAAGGTTCACTACTTTCATGCTTGGCTCCAGTATGAGAGGATGACCCTGAAAAAGGTACTGTTGAGCTTCCGGTTCAATTCCGGTTTGGGTCTGAACATCCTCAAACAAGATTGAGACCCTTGAGACGGAGAACAACAACAAAAAAATTTGTAGTCACTGTGAAAAGTAATTTATTCTTATATATATAATTGAAGGTTATCATTTTTAATGGATTTTAAATGACCATTTGGGGACCTACAACCAAATGACATCTGTATTAACAAAAAGAAACAGAATTTCCATATACAGCAACATAAAAATTAATTGGGCAACATTTGATTGAAGTTGCATGGAGTACTTCAGCCGTAGTTGCTGTAGAGATTAGAAATCTCTTCTCGAGGAGGTCACATACGTGTTATGAAAGTGGATGTAGATGTTGTGTGCTGTGGCCTGCTGGAGAGAGAAGATGTGGACTGTGATACGGTGCAGAATATCAGTGGTGGCAGCAAAGAACTGGACAAAGCCCCAGCACTTCTCCTGATTGGCCTCTAGTATGCTGGCTAACACTGGGACCAGCTGGGTCTTTAAACCCCTGTGAAAAAACAGAGCCATTGGTCATGTGCTACCAAGAGATTTCAGTGTTCTAAGAACTATCAAGGATTTCTTTCCAGGATGTTATTCATGATAAATAAAAGCATGAAACTTCCTTTAATAGAATTAGAATGATTATTAAGATATATTAAGATAGTTATTGTCCTTGGTGGGAATGGCCCTTGATACAGTATGACACATTGAATTAATGGTTTTTATCTCTAGCATATAAATTATATATATAGCTTTCTGACTGAGGTCCATATACAATTTCCTTGTCAATACTGTCTGTACACAAAGTTTTTAACCACTTTTGCATAGAGAAACTCACTCTGAAAGTTGGCAGGATCGTGGCAGTCGGTAGCTCCATTCAATGTGTCCATCTTCTATCTTCTGCACACCTGCTATAGCTCCTTCTGGCTTCTCTGTTGTGATCTTGTACCTGGGGATAGTGTTGGGCGATGTGGTAATTTTTGACATTACCAATATATGATATTATCGTGTATGGGTGGGTGGGGGCAAGAGAGAGACTCTCTGTACTTGTCATAGGGTATTTCATAACTATTTGGTGACCACGCGTGCGTGAGAGAGAGAGAGGGTTGCACCTGGAAGTACCAATAACCAAAACATGTTAAATATACAAATATTTGAAACAGCTAAGTCATATATTTAGATACAGCAGTCATACATTGCTATTAGGACTGCGTGTTCTACTGTGACAAGTTTGCCGCACCGGCATGGAAGTTATCACTCTAAAAATCAGTCAAGGTGAAAAGATACTATCGTCTATCGGCACAACCCTACCTGGGGAAAGCATCAAATGTGTATCAACAGTAATGTAGCAGTAATCGTCATTTACAGTTATAATTAATATATAATTGATTATAATAAGTAGAACTAAAACATTTACAGAGACTTACATGATTTTCTTGTTTTTGCGTGGGCCTCCATATGGTATAAAAGGAAGACTGCCAGTGGCAGCATGATAGAATGTGACACCAATGCTCCAAAGATCCACAGATACACCATAAGCTTTCTGTTGGGGCTTCCTCAACACAGCACGCTCATACATGTCCGGATGCTGAACCACACAAGTTATTATATAATTGTAACGGCTGGACAAATCTTAAAAAAACTTGCTACATGCTCAAATGCATTTGTGCTGTAAGACAGTTATTTCCTGTGGCTACAAAAGTATTGTTGATATGAAACAAACAGGTTAGTTCACTGTAATATTAATACTGCTGGAATTACTTCTGGTAGCTTATATAAATCATTATAATTTACTGAAACTTCAATGTTTAACCTTTTTTTTCACATAATATGAATATTCACAGGCAGATTAAAGGAACCCCACCAAAGTAATATTTTTGATAACAACTGCACATGCTGTATTAGCTGTGAATCAACGAGTACAGGAAGAGAAACCTTTGAGGTTTTTTTTCAGCAATAATTAAATAAAGAAATGACACGGCGTTTCATTCTTACCAGATATTCCTCTGTGCCATATATGGACACAAACTTCTCATCGTCCTCCAGTTCACGAGCAGCACCGAAGTCTGTCAGCTTGTACACAGAGCGCCCATCCTCACTCACTTGCCTCATGATATTGCCAGGTTTAATGTCTCTGTGCACCACACCATTCTCTCGCAGGTGGTTCATTCCTTGGACTGTATATGACCAAATGGGAGAAAGACTAAATTTGAGAAGAGCTCCATTTATCCACAGTAATGTCTCCCAACAGGTGCATGTGTAATGGAGTGTAAACTAATTAACTATTTAATTCTCTTTGTTGGTTCTTACCCACACACTGTAACACAATGAGGAACTCAGACTCAGGAAGTCCAAACGCATTTTCAGGCTCCTCTAGCAGGTTCAGCAGGCTGCCACCTGAACAGAACTCCATGACCAGAATCTTATGCTTTGGGTTCAAATGCATCTGACAAGCAAGAATAGAAATGAAGGCAGTGTTTTGAAAATTCCCCTATAATTTAAAACTTATTTATTGTAAAATATATTAAAATTATTTCTAAATCGCCTTGAACAGCATGATTTTTTGCGCGCTCCCGACTGATACTTTTCCCGCAGTATGCTATTTTAACCAATCACAATGCAGCGCGCCTATACAGACCGAAGACATGTATGCAAAGATATGATGCCCGCAAATGTCGTCAGTAAAGAGCACCTGGCTTCCAAAAATGATACAGACTCTTGATAAGAGATGCCAACTGCCATCGCGAAGTTATTTTTCAAGAGTCTGTTCCAGAGCGTTCACACAGCAGCAGAATACAGTTGTCAGTCCTGTTTTTTTTCCCTGACCCTACACCTAAACCCATTACAGGCATTTTTAGATTTTCAAAAAAACACCATTTAGTATGTTTGTGTATATATATATATATATACATATAAAATAAAAAAAAACATACTATATATA
>JAUMHE010000060.1:12807363-12824316 GCA_032359235.1 Enteromius mattozi | reverse complement strand
TGCAATTAATCATAATTAATAGTAATTATTTATATACATATCTATATTTCCCTTATTGAGCTAAAATATGTTACATTAAGTTTGTTTTTTCAGACCACTGGCTAATAGATTTTTATATTATTCATGAGAATAACTTCACTGCATTTTGGTAGATTAATATTTTAAAGCAAGAAAAAAGGTTAGACCAAATTAAAATTTAATGTACTTCGAAGAAAAAATGTTTTAAGGATGTTTAAATATGTAAAAAAAATTAAATCAGGTTAACAACACTGATTAGTAAATGTGTTTTTTCCATTGTCAGAAAAACTGTCAATCTGCACAGTTGTTCTTTTTAATATCACAAACATATATATGACATAAAACTAAACAGAACATGGAGAAAGCTTTTTTGAAGCACTAACAATAACCCACTAACACTGTTACACTACCTCCTTAATCCAACCAATGCTATTTAAACCTTTTTACCACATTTTCTGTTGATGGATTTTAACATAAATGTTTAATACTAATGTTAAACAGTTACACTCTTACTGGTAGCTTAACATTTGATCAAATTAACCATAATACTTGTCATGGGTTTGATTTAGACAAAAGTGTCTGCAAAACGTACAAATATAAACAATTCAACTGAATAGAAATCCATGGAATTAGGAATGTATGTGTAAAAGCATTGATTGAGTCAAAATGCTTTGACTCAATCAATGCTTTGATATGAAAAAGTGCACAAAAAAGTTACATTTTAGACAGATGTAATATAAACATGAAGAATGAATATGCACACATTTGTTGTGCACATTGTATTTGTCGGACCATGTGTACGTCACCTCTTCATTCTCTATTTTCAGTGTGGACAGACGGGACTGTAGCTGCTGGCATCTCTGGATCAGCTCTCCCTGCACGGACTGCTGGGCACACAAATGTCCCACCTAAGGGAGATAGACAGAAGAAAGTGCTTGAGAACTTTAACAACATAATGAAGGTGAACTAAAGCAAGCCATCTCCATCACTGACAAAGCTGATGTCCCCATTTGCTCTGAAGAACAGAGTGACCCGAGCAAGCATCAATCTGCCTCTTTTTCACTCTCTTTCCCACTCTCTCTCGTTTTTGCCCATAACAGCTGGGGAACATCTGGCTCACTGTGGTCCACCCTCTCCCTGAGGGCTGAACACACGACAAGGGCACACGTGCACTGGGGAAAACCAGCTGCTCTGTTCATCAAACACATACAAACATCCAGGACCCCTGATGCAGATTGGCTAATTACAAACACATCAGCACAAAGTTCAGCACAGCAGAAAACATTGTTGATTGATTTCACAGAAAAAAAAAAGTAGTACATTTAAAAATGTTAATGTTTAGGTTGAGCTGTGGTGTCTATTTTTGTCAATGCTAAAATACCCTCTATCCCAGTTTGATATTCACTTTGTGTCAATATAAGTTTGACTGACCAATGGCAATGCTTAGAAAACCTGTTCGTAAAAAAAACATTATGTTTGTTTTGGTGACAATAGACAATAGTTAAAAAACAAAGCAAAGCAAAAGGCAAAAAGCAAAACAAAAAACAAAACAAAACAAAAAGCAAAGCAAAGCAAAACAAAGTGAAGCAAAGCAAAACAAAAAGCAAAGCGAAGCAAAACAAAACAAAAAGCAAAGCAAAACAAAAAATAAAACAAAAAAGAGAAACAAAAAACTATTACCAATGTCTTACTGATAAACAAATAAATAAAATATAGAATAAACAAAATAAATAAATAAATAAAAAATAACTGGCTGTTTGTAGGTGCTGTGGCATTAACCACTGATACAAAGGGCAGAGAAAGAACACATCTTGCAAAAAAACAAATAAATAAATAAAAAATAAAACAAAAATACCAGAACCAGTTGTGATACTAAGACACAAAATTCTGTAAGATCTATTTCTGCATGATTCAATATATAAATTTCAGCACCTATAAGGTTAGCAGTCAATTTGCCATACTAATAGAGAATAATGTAAAACATAATAACTGGACAGTCTAAATGACAACCCATGGTAATGGAGGGCTGAAGCAAGTGTGGTCTCTCAGCAGGCATGTCTGTCACTATGCAACCATCTGATTAAGCAATGCTTCATTCCTCTAGAGGTGTCTGAGTTTGTTTGGACATGCAATGAGACACAGTCTTGTAAGAGTCACATGTAACAGCAGGACACATCGTCTCAGAAAGACAATGCTGATCGTTGCGTAACAGTATCGACTGGTATTTAGCAAAGCTGATTTCTTGATATCATCAAGATGTTTGATATTTTGGAGCAAAAGCACTTGGCATCAGTAAAGCTGCCCTCAGTTGCCTAAGAATGTCTGCGTGTCATTGTTTAGCTACATTGTAAGTCTGCTGACTCTGCTGTTGGTATATCGCTTGGGGCATGAAAATAATTACCATCACTGCATATTCCATTACTTCATTTCACCACTGTCATGCCATAAGCAATAATAATCACTCTGACTGACCATATCACCCATGTGAGACTGGAAGTCGAAGCGCATCGGAGGACAGAAGACGTTGTTGTAGGTCTCCATGAGCCTTTGCTTGTCTGCGTTGGCCTCCAGGTTCTCTGCAGCATTCTCAATGGTCTCTAAACCACCGTGCTTGGAAGTCTCCACGTTAAACTCAGCTGAGAGGTAGGTACGCAGTGCACGGTTCAGGCTGGCATGGTAGCCCAGGTCACAGCACTGAGAGAGGGGGACAAAAAGAGGGAATGTAAAAGCTGTGAATTGAGAAACCTAGAGTAAAGCACAACATCTGTAAAATTGTAAGTGAATTTCATTCAAAGGAACTTAAAGTATTTTTATTAGTACTACAAATTAAAAAAAATTGTGAAAAAATAATAAAAACAAGCCCTTTGCCCTTTGTAGTCCCCCTGAAGACCATTTTTGTGTATTAACCGCTGCATAGTTAAAACTTAATTTCCATGCTCTGACTGCTTTAAATGAGGACTACTCAAACTAAATCCATCAGTTCCTCACTAAGAAAGAGGATGCCATGTTGCTTGGGCCTCTGCGTGCCTACATTGAGGGTGATACGAAGAGGAGATTACAACATTTTGTGGGTGCCTTATAAGGAGTATGATGCTGATTTGGTGGGACAAGAGGGCCCTCTTGCGGAGCTAACACAAGGGGTTGCTACTAGTTTACCTTCAGGGTCACACTTGAAGAAAGAAGGCTGATGAGGCAGCGTGCTGTCAGAAGATATTACTACATTGTGGGACACTGTACATGGGCATATTTAGGGCATTACACTTAAACACCCTTTTAGGGTTACACAGTACACTGGAAATAAAAAAAAAATACAAAAATCCGAAAAAGTTTGCTATTGCTCACATGACAAGAAGAATAATGGACCTTTTAAAAAAAGTGATGTCATTTACACATTCTAAGTGTTGAAATTTAATTACTTAGTGATTACATTTTCATGCAAAAATAAATGAGAAGACCATACGATGGCTCAAAAACCTCCCCTACTAGAATATTAGCCATTTATTAGTGTTAATTAAGCACATATTAATGCCTTATTCTACATGACCTTATTCAATATCCCTAATCCTACCCAATACCTAAACTTAACAACTACCTTAGTAAGCAGCAAATTAAGAACTTATTGAGAGAAAAGTCGTAGTTAATAGTTACTATTAACTATTAATAGTTCACCCAAAAATACTCGTCCTCAAGTAGTTCCAAATCTGTATGAATTTCTTTGTTCTGCCGAAGATATTTTGAAAAAAGTTTGTAACCGGCTGTTTTGGTCACCATTGACTACCATAGTAGGAAAAAAAAACATACTATGGAAGTCAATGGTGACCCAAAACAGCCTGTTACAAACTTTTTAAAAAAAAATATCTTCCTTTGTGTTTGGCAGAACTAAGAAATTCATACAGGTTTGTAACTACACTTGAGGGTGAGTAAATGTTGACAGAATTGTCATTTTTGGGTGAACTATTCCTTTAACAAGTTTTACCCATCTAAAGTGTTAAAAACCCTTAGAACAAACTAGTTTAAACCGGTGTTGTTAAACTAAAACAATGAAAAAGATCATACTACAGATACTAAATACTAAAAAAAAATACTAAAAAAATATTACAATTTATACATAAATAAAGCTGACAGAAACACTAATACTGTAGAAAAATACTGTAAAAAAAAAAAATCATAAATAATACTAAAAATAACATTACTTCAAATTAAGCTTGACTGCATTATTATATCAAATATGACCCTGGACCACAAAACCAGTCATGAGTAGCACAGGTACATTTGTAGCGTGTAAAAATGCCAAAAATCATTAGGATATTAAGTAAAGATCATGTTACATGAAGATATTTTTTAAATTTCCTACTGTAAATACAGTATATCAAAATGTATTTTTTGATAATATGCATTGCTAAAAACTTCACCTGGACAACTTATTCAGCTTTCAGATGATGTATAAATGTCTTATGAATTGTTTTGTGGTCCAGGGTCACAAATATCAAAAGCTTTAAGGAGGAATATTTGTGATTTAGCTACAAAAAACGGTGCTGTAAACATTTCTCTATAACAATACACTAGAGACACATGAGTGATGAGATAAAGGTGGACTTACATCTATGAGGTCAGACAGATCATGGATGTAGTATTTGAAGACACAGCTGTTGGTGGCCTCCAGAGCCAGAAGGTACTCATTCCTGGCCTTGATGGCTTTCAGCTTGTTTTCAGTGTATTTTGCTTGCCGCTAAGAAAAAAAAAAAAGTAAAAGTAAAAAAAAAAAAACCCAAAGAACAGGAGGATTAGACAATGGTTGAAAAGGACAATTTGTGTGTAAAAATACAAGTTTGGAACAGCATGATGGTAGGTAAATAGTGACAGACTTATTTTTGAGCGAACAAAACCTTTAAAGCTTGCGTTAAACATGAGCTCATGATGGATGGCATATTGTTTAACTTCTACTATCCCTCCCTGAACAGGCTCATGTTAGAGCTGCCACCACAAACTGTACTACATTTCCATCTGTGAATGCTGCTGGGGTGACCACAGGCACTCTCTGGTGGGACAGACATAGAGGAGATGCTGTTGGCCTTGTGGAAACAGAGGTGGCCCTGGAACAACCCAGCGATGATCCCATCAATCATTTCGTAAGCTGGTGGTACTGGACAGAGACCGTAACCAGAGGACCCCAGAAGAACAAAGACATGGATTGACAACAATATCTGGCCCAGACATGCTAATGCCTGCCCCCTGCCCCCATGTCATCTCATTACATCATCAAATGACATTCTACAACACACTATATACAGTCATGCTGGAGCCATTGACTTGATGAATTAAGCTGCCGTTTAGTGCTTAGGATTACCATATCGAATTGGAAATTTCAGGAATTTTTTTGCAGCCTGGAATCTCAGAGTGTAAAATCAAATCTGGTTTCGCACTATGAGTTTACTTTGTGATAATTACCAGCTGATTTTATTTTATGATGTGTTACCTTGCTACTTACAAACGAAATATGTAAAATGACAAGAAAAGACCATTGTTGGTCTTCAGTTCTGACTTCTCTTAATCTCTTCATATAATTTTTTTTTTTATATGTAAATATATATTAAATATAGTTTTTTACTATATTTTATTTACTATAGTTTTAATAAATTAATTTAATTTAATTTAAATGATGACATGAAAACATACATTATTTTATTTTTATTTATTTATAATGAATATGGAAAAACCATTGCTGGTCATTTTATTTTTTAATTTTAGTTTTAATTTATTTAACATTTTTACAAATGCAGAATGGTGTGACCAATCAGAATTAAGTATTTCAGAGCATTGTGTGCTAAGCATAGTATTATTTAGACATGATACGCAAGGATTTCATATTTGATGCATGTTATAAATTAAACCCCTGTCAACAGGTCATTAAAGCTGTCGAGGATCAGGTTTAGGACCCTCAACACCATCTGGCAGTGACCGCATCCTCTCTATCTCTCACCAGCTCATTGCTTCCTATGCTCTCCATCGTTCAGCCTCTCTCTCAACTCCCACTCTATCACCTTTCCCATTTCCCTAAAATCTCTTTCCATCTGTTCGTTCTTCTCCTGCCCACGTTCACCTTTCCTCCACATTCTCTGTTTAAAGTGTCAAGAAACTCTGATTTCTCCTTCCGTTAACTCTTTTATCACCCCATCTCTTTTCATTTGAATCCACTGATCTCTCTGCTCACCTTCTCCTTCATCTTCTCGATCTTCTTGACAGAACTACGGCGCACATGTTTCTCCTCGATCTTGATGTTTGTGAGAGAGTCAGGTGAGCGCGGGGTCTGCCTGTCCTCATGCCGGACATTGCGACTCATCTGTTTCTCCTCCTGCTTCTCTGCCTCCTTCAGCTTGCTCTCAGCATTGATGCTGTCCATGTTGTACATGTGATAGGTCTTCATCACCTGGGCAGTAAAGAAAAAGAAATGAAATGTGCATGAAACTGTAGATTGGACAGAGAAAATGCATCATGCCTAGTGATGTATGTCCTTTAAATGTGATGAATTGGACTTTTTGGAAGCCTGAATTGTATGGAATATATATGGATATATACAAAATATATTGCATATACAGAATTTTGACTTTGATCTCACACTTCTTTTGCAAGATTTCTAATTGCAACAAACTCAATTTCCAATATTATTGAGTTAATATAATTACATTTCAAGTCTGAATTCTAAGGAATAAACTCGGAATTGCAAGACAATTGCAATTATAAGCTAAAAAGTTGTAATTATCTTTTTTTTTTTTTAAATCAAGCATTCAATCAAACTTCCATAAAAATTGTCAGTACAAACAAATAAGCATAACTAACTATAAATATTTTCAGCAAGACCCTGCATGATGATTTTGGCATATGTGTCATGGTGTTTTTTTTGTTTTTTTTTTAAATAAGGAACCGTACATGTGACAAGAACTGGGTCGAAAGAGGAGAACACCTGAAATGATGACCTGTCAGCCTCAACAAGCACAGAGATATTCACATACTGTAACAACCAAAAAAAAAAAAAAAACAGTTCCAAAATCATCCACACAAATGCTTAATATTTGTAGTCAGGCATGCAGAACCTCTTTAGCTCAATGTGTTTGTAAAGGCAGAGAGGCAACGGGACAATGACTTTCCGTCACAAGGACTAAAACTCTAGCAGAGCTGCTCTGCTGAAGAAAATTACATAATCTACCCCAATTTATTAGCCCTTGTTGTTTATTCCTTGTACTGTATTAGATCAAATTACAGAGGGAAAAAAATGCACAGCACAGATTTATTACTTTGGGTGGACTGCAAACAGAAGTCATATGCTGTAAATAGCATACTCTATCTTACACTGTAAAAATTAAGTTCTTTATTTTGAAGTAAAAAACTTCCGGAAAACAAAACTTCCTTCTATAATGGCCAATCATGTAAATGTAGATGTAAAAACACTTCATTCCAAAGTTTTTTACAATAGCTCATTGAATACAACAGCTCATTAAATTCACACCAAAAACCTATTCTGTGTTCCATTCGTAAAAACCAGAAGTAATAAGAGTAAAATGAGGGAATGTTGTTATATATAAAGTGTTATATAAATACTAAAAAAAGATTAAATAAATAAGAAGTTATGGTTTATTACTATTCCTTAAAATTAAATTACAAACAATACAAATCGCAAGGAACATCTAAAACTTTATGACCCCTATAAAGAGCAGTTTTTCTAAATCTAATGAAAGACTATGATGAAAGATCTGTGACTGTTGCCAATGAATGGAAGACACCACCAAGCTTGATAGTTAAGCAGATGCTAAATTTGGGAATGGGATTGAAGGGAGGATCTCATTCCAAACTTCAGCTCCTTTGAGAGGAATGTCACAGAGTGACGCCATTCTTGTTGTTGCAATTAAACACACTGCATATAAAGGAACAACCTTTAAAGACCAGAGAGATGATACCAAGCCATCGCTCGTTGTCTGTGTGAGAGAGAAAGTTAATGGACTCCATTTCCCTCCATTTACACTGGCTTTCATGAGGGTGTCAGCCTCCATAGTGGGCATAATAAATTTAATAAGCTCTTTGCAACGTCATCATTAATAGGAAACACTTACAGGAGGAATTTGGCGAACATAAATGTGGGCGGCTCTCAATGGCCTTTTCTTGCTCTTGTAAAGTGCAAAGAGGTGTCAGGCTCTTTTCCAGTTCTTAAAGACAAAGTTCACCAAAAATATATCACAGAAGAAAGGTTTGGATCGACACAAGGTTGAGTAAATGTTGACAGAATATTAATTTCTGGGTGAACTACTGAACAAGCCACCGTTGAGCTAAAGATTGTGAAGAGGAAATTCAGTTCATGATGTTTTTTTTTTTTTACCATTTTCGGCCCTATGGGGTTCCTCTGTGATCCAAAAGGCTGAGATAATCATCATCAGCTTTTCCATTCATTCTTTCCTTTCTTCATATAAAGCACAGATGTCACAAAAAATTATGCCAGGTTTATTTTCATCATCCTTAACTCTTTAATTAAAGGATCTGCTTACTTTTTATGGGGTATTGAAATGGGTTACAGTCATTTCCCAGGAGAACATGTGTGCATGCGTACGGGGGGGAATCTAGTCACCATTCAAAGAAAGCCAATATCACGGGTCCTCCCTCCTACCACATTTGAGCCCAGAACACCCCACCCTGAAAACCCCAAACTATTCCTTTCTCCACCCACAAAAATGAGGAATACAAAAATACGTGGCCAAACACAAAAAGCATTGCTAATTGAATTTCTCCTCGCAGTAAAAATAAAAGCTTGAATTATTAGGATTATTTAGGAAGCCTCGTGCAACACTGTGCTGTGCCTCAGAAAGCAGCACTCCCCTACACAGCAGGATAATAACATGACTTACGATCCACTGAATCATCCCTGAATTTTCCGTGCACCACTGCTAATTTCGGCACTGCCAGGGAACATGGGTCTCTGTGGTGGTACGGATACTGCAAAACTAAGTCTGTAAAACAGTAATCATACTGCCACTGAGGGTTAAATCAGAGGTTAACTGCCATTAAAGGCTTTTTTGTGCTAAAACGTAAACACTGAAGGAGTTCCTGATAAGCCACTTTCCAAAAATAGGGTGCATGTTGGTATCCCATTTCTCCACTACTTTTAATGAAGCATAAAAGGCACAAATTTCATGTTATAGTGACACAATTAGTGCTTCGTAAATCCTCATTTAAAATGAAAATAGTACCGAAATAGCATTAAACACATTACTGTCTGTGTTCATCTAGCTTAACCATTCAACCCTGTTACCAATCTTATTGTAAGAAAAGCAGATAATTTGATCAGATTGTTTTACATTTCATCAGATTTTCAACAAATAATTAGGACAGAATATAAAAAGTGATTGGTGCTTGAGGAAGTCTATAAAACACAGCATGGCTGGAATATCAGGAAATCTTCTGTTTTAATGAGTGAGACTTAATTCTGTACTTCAGACATTACCATCCTGAGAGCATCATCACCACTTATATTCCATAGTGTTCCTATGTTCCACTGCAAAAGCAATAGATCTAATTTAGAGCCTCAGGTAGGCTACAAGCAGTCAGTCTGAATGCCAGCAGGTTAGATTCATTGCTGACTGATGACTATAATTACCATCATTCGATACTTGTTCATACTCCCTGTCTTACTAAGGAATTACAAGGACCGCCTGGTAAGACATTGTTTTGTTCACTTACACACAAACCCATTTTAAGGCACATAAACATTAAACGGTTCCTTCTAGACTGCTTGGAAACTACAATTCGCACACACCCTGTAACACAACCACACACAGGGGGGCCACACAGTGACTAAAAGCTCTCAAAATATTTTCAACAAGAAGAAAAAGTAACTATAGCCAACCCCACGCCTCAAAAATACTGATTGGACTACAACCACAAGAGACCAAAATAACCATTCGACTGAAGCAGAGACTCGATGCCTCATCACTGCAGAAGGCTGTTGCAGAGGAGCCAAAGATATTAAGTGAAAGACACTGAGGCTTCATACACTCCTTTTGAAAATTGAAAGTGACAAATGGATAACGAAACTGAAAAAAAAAAAAAAAATTAATAAAGATAAAAGTCTCAGATTTAGTGCTGAAAATGAAATTGTTATGCTTGACTCTGTTGTGTTTGTAGCTTACCGTGTACAACTCATTGAGGACCTTCATCAAATCCTCGTGCAGCTGGAGGCCAACTTCTTTACTCTGCAAGAAAAAAAAAAAACATTAGTATAAAACAATAATGCTGTATATCATGATAAACAGTACTTTCCTGTTCTTTATTACAACTGATAATCCGTTTTGGGCTGTGAGCCCTGAAGCTGTCACTATTAGACCGATGAGATGTTTTCTGCCCTTTTAGTAATGGAGGTCATCACCAGCAAACTCAAACATCCATTTCAATACAATCCTGCCCAAACCGTCACATTATACTGGAACACTGCACACTGGGCTGGGTTAACCATTCAGGCAATTGGGCATGTCAAAAATGGGGCCGTACAGAAGAGTTTTCAAATAGCGCAGAATGGAAAAAGCCTCTTATTTTGCTTATATATTCTGCCTCAGTGGTAAAAATGTCACATAAGTGAAATAAAATGGCTTAAATGGCGAGTTATTTATGACTTTAAAGGAAAGTTCTACCCAGGAAATTGTGAGAGATTTTAAGTCACTAGCATCGCTACTTTAGGTTACAGCCGTTGCTCTCATGCACTTGTCTAAAGGTTAAACTTGCGTTGAAGCCTTTTAACATAACTGAAGTGTACAGACAATGCACAAGTATTGAATTTCAGTTCAGTGTCAATCACTTACAATGAACGTCCAAAAAGTGAGCCGCTGAACAAAACTGGAAACCATTTCTTGAGATTTCGGTAAGACTTCCTTTTAGAGACTATGGAATAAAGAGGTCTGGTAAACTCTGTGTGAAATGGAAATGGTGGTTTGCTGTTCTGGTGGATGCTGGATCTTGTAAGAGGAAGTTCGGGAACGAAGGCACAGCATGACATGAAAATGAAGTGCTTGCGAATTCAAGTCCAAACTTCAATCGCTGTGGGCTGATAACTTGAGAGCCAGCCAAGAAGATGTCTAGCATTCAGTGAGGGCTTTGACTCACTCCTGTCATATTCCCTGCATTGACATTTTTGTGGGTTTTGCTGTTTTTGAAGGTCTGAACAAAGTTTTATGGTTGTTTTTGGACAGATGTCAATTAGCTCCTGAGTTGTTGAGGATCAGAAGTAACGGAAATGATGGAAGAGAAAAGAAATATGAAGCTGAAAGAAGATGGAGTTTGTGCATGGGTGTAAAAGACAGACGGGAAGTTAAGGGTGAAAGAGTGAAATAGAGAGAGTGTTCACACACAGTCAATCTGTCAATCTTCACAAACAGTGATTGTCAAATCACACAGTCCAAATCATGTTCCATCCAGGATGGAAAAACTGGAGTTCATTTTAACCCTTTGAAAGCGGAGATGGATGAGTAGGCTGTGGGGAGACGTCCCACAGGAGATCCCCTTGAGGAAGTCATTCATAATGGAGCTCTGATGGGTTTTATTTGGAGGCAGTCGGCTGAGTAATATGTGAGAATGCTCTGAACATGTCTGAGGAATTTTGTCAAGCTTGGCACAAGATACAGCAAAAAAGACAAAAGTTCAAGACAAATGTTAAAGACAAATGAAACAATGCCAAGATAAGATGCCTTTCTATTGCATTGTCTTCACTGGCTGCAGTCAAGAACAAATATATCTGTATATTAACAAAAAAAGAATATTGGAATCTATAGATTAAATTAAATGTACAGCGGGATGCAAAAGCTTGGAAACTTCCTGCAGAATCTGTGAAGAATCTATGAAAGATCATACAGAACGCATGTCATTGTTATTTTTTTTAGTACTGTCCTGAGTAAGATATTTTATATAAAAGATGTTGTCCACAAGACAAAACAAAAAAGCTGAAATTATTAAAACAAACTCCTTCAAAGGTTTGGGAACCCTTTGTTCTTAATACTGTGGTTTGAACCTTTTTTAATAGTTGTGTTTGAGACCCTCAATCGTCCTCAGTGTGAAAAGATGGATCTCAAAATCATACAGTCACTGCTGGAAAGGGTTCAAATATGCAAAAAATATATATAAAAAACAAAAAATCAGCTTTTTTGTCTTGTGGACAATGTCTTTCTTAAATTAAAAATAACATGCATTTTGCACGATATCTCTTATTTTGTAAAAATTATTGACATTTTCACAGATTCTGTAAGGGGTTCCTAAACTTTTGTATGCCACTGTATTTCATACAAATAAAATAACGTATAATCTAACTGTTATTTACATTTTTCAAATTGTTATTATCATTTTCATTTATAATGATGTAATGATGCTCATTTAAGCATAGAATTCTTTAAAATAATAACATGTATTTAAAATCTAAATATAAATTAAATTGCTGTGTAATGTCGAAGTTCCATTCACTTCACTGAAGACCAAATTACTATAATGAGCTTTTATTGTATTAAGATGTAAAAGATGCCATCAAAACACTTTTTATTGAATTAAGGCATACAATGAAAGCAAATTATACATCTGGTTTATTTTTGGCATGTGCATGGTGGCCTCGAAATAGAGCACATTTTGTGTGTAGGTTCAGGATAATTTCTAAATATTGAAGAGCATTAGTACTAGAAAGTTAATCTATTTGTCAGTGGAGACTGAAGAAAGAGGAAAAAACCTTTGTTAATCTTTTCTTAATTTAATCACAAACACACATAATTAGCAACCATAATCTCATGAGGAAACACTCATAGACATATGAGCTCTTGTTCCAGGGATTCATAAACCCCAAAACAACCACTCAATATATAAACAGCTGGTGCAATAACATCACTGGAAGCAACCTCAGACCAATAGATCTCTCCAGTGAAAAGGCCTAAAAATACCAGCAAACAAACATCCAAATACATTATTTATGAGAATGTTGTCCCTTTACATGTGTGAGTGTTAAACTGAAGGTGTGGGAGATGGAGCATATGCTCTCTCCAGCTGACGTCTTCAAAAGAAAGGGTTTGTCTCCAGTCTTCCCTGCTGGTTTCCCTAATTCAGACCTCTTCAATAAGGAGCATTTAATGGATTTATTCAGCCTTCTCTTTCCATTAGGAGTGTTAGGTCTAGGCTACTACTTTCCACTTTTCCTTCCTCTCTCGTGCTCCGCCTCTCACAGACACACATTACACTTCCCCTCTAAGCAGCATTACATTCCCGCGGTGAAACAGATCTTCAGGAGTGCGGTCGGAGCAGGCAGAGCTGCCTTTCTCCATCTGCTCAGAGACATACTCCAAAGACAACACAAAAGAGCCCAAAAAATGGGAGTAAACTATTGATTTTCCATGAAGGCCTCTATAAATCTATTGGACAACAGGGGAGAGGCACCGGGATGGGAGGACATGGATTTATGAGCCGTAATGGTGAGATGCACTTGTTAAATGAAAAAGATCACACGTTTGTCTGAGAGCTTGGCAGGAGATTGGCTTTGGCTCTGCACAAATCTGTCAAAGAAGCATCGCTTTGGGGTGTGTGTGAGAGGATTGGTTTACTGGCACTCAACATCAGTCACATGTCAAAGGATTGCTGTTATCTGTGAGGATTGTCCTTCCACCTCCGCTACTAATTCCCCCAATAAACAAGAGCATGTAGTTGAATTGATGAAAATCATCTGCCTTAATGTAAAAAACAGAGCAAAACCAAATGAAAAGCATTGTGCTCGGAATGATCAGAGACACTAATTCAGCTGAGAAACGCTTAAAAAATCATAAGTAGTTCATAACATGAATAATGTTTGTTGGCTGGAGTCCAAAGCACAGCTAATATTCCACAGTCTATTGTCTCTTCCCAGTAAAGAGAAATCTTTTCGATTTGTTTTCATCATAGCTAGTGTCAGTGGCACTAACTGAGGTTTTCCAAACATGTCTATGAACCGATATTAAATATCTGGCCGATACAGTCAATAATTATTTTTAAAATAAATCAGAGATAATCAAACACTAACAATGACAATTTACACATCATAAAAGTTTGTAAAGTATGACAGATATTTATTTGTAAGTAAATATTATTAAATTGTTGTTTTATAATTGATTTTTTTTTCTTTGAAAAGCTAGACAAAAAAGTAAAAAGCACATTTTGGCCATTTAATTTATGTGGTTGTAAAAAAAAAAAAAACATGTTCAGTATTCGGCCTTTGGTCCAGTGTTTTATTTTGTTCGGCTTCGGTCAAGAATTTTCATTTCGGCGCATTAAATATTATCTTTAAGTGAGAGCTAGATGATGGCATAAAATACTTTTTATTACAGCAATTTTTAATTTGTAGTAATATTTTAAAATATTCCTTTATTTTCTATCAAAATACTTTGTTCCGAAAACATTGTTTCTCTACTATTTGCTGCCACATTAAATAAAGTAGAAAACTGTTTTGAAATCTTTTTATTCTTGCTCATGAAAACATGTTTAAATTAATTAATTGCACATTACATGAGAAGGTAAAAGTTGCTATGTTTCTCATTATGCACTGATTAAGGGGAACATCCCAAATTCCACTGCCAAAACTTCTCTCTCTCTCCCCTTTTAAGAGTGTTTCCTTTATTGTGTGTCTACGCTTATGGTTCAATAAAGTCGTGAACCTCCTCTGGACACGGCTCCCTTGACTGTATTTGCATATAGAGTGCAGAATTTCTCCAGCATGCCGTAGCGCTTTTAAGAAAGGTGGGAGGTGTATGGCACTGGGACGTGGGGTAAAACCAAACGCACAGACTTCAGCAATTCCTGGGAAGCCTCTAGAGAGAGGCCGGCCGTGAGCGTTCAATTAAAGGACTGTTATTCCTGCAGTACAGAGTGCCGGGTGAGCTAAACTATAGAAGAGAGAGACTGGAAGAGTTGACGAGAATGTTGATAGGAAGGCTCATCTCTCTCTCTCTCTCACAGGAACCAAGAAACAGACACAGAGACAGCGGGAGAAAAAGAAATGCTGACTGGGGTCTTGGAGAGACAAAATTGCAATAAACATTAAATTATGCATACCTAAAACCTCTGACTATATCACAAGAGGTCTTATCAACTAAACATCAAAAAACATCAAAACACCCTGCTTACAGTAACTGATGGGAGACTTTTAAATTGTAGTTCACCCAAATATTTAAATTCTCTCATCATCAACCAAACGTTGTGGTCCCTGTTGAATTTCATAGTAATTTTTTCCATACTATGGAAGTCAGGGGGGACTAACAACTGCATGAGCAACCACATTCTAGGCCTGTCACGATAACAACTTTTTGTTGTGCGATATATTGCCCCGTAAATAATTGCGATAAGTGATATTATTGTAATTTTAAGACCATTTTATGCCACTGAATGTATAATCATAATATAACAGCATAATTACGCAAGTAGGCCTACACATTTTCAATTGACAACAAACATTTAATTCTAAAAAAAACTTTGGATCATAGAAATTAAGTATCAAAATATTAGATACCTTAAAAAAAACTTGAATAAATAGTAAATACACAGTTTTTTAGTAGAAACAAGACAAATGCACAAAGAACTTTTTTTGGAGATTTTTTCATCTACAGATTTTTCCCTTTTTGTCTCTGAAAAGTAAGGGTACACACTATTGCTGAAAAACACAATCCCTATTTAGCAATCAGATCTCTATGCACAAAGGCAAAGATCCCTAAACAAGACCATATCTGCAAATGAAACTTTTTTTGTAGAAGGATATTTAAACATTTGAACTAGCACCTAATGACTACACTACATCATGTACGAGAAGCTGCAAAAACCATAGGCATAAGTGAAATGCAATGTTTTTATGTAAATATAATGGGCGATATACTGCATCACAGAAAATTATTGAGGTCATGTACATATATTGTGCGACAAGTCGGTATATTGATTATTGTGACAGGCCTACCACATTCTTAAAAAAACCTTCTTTTATGTTCACCGGAAAACACATTTTTACAGGTTTGGAACAACAAGAAGGTGAGTTACAGAATTTAGCATTTTTGGAGGTTCCTTCATCATCTAAATAACTAAAGCTGGATTTAACCCTAAACCGACCAGACTGAACGGGATTCACTTGGACAATTAATGGAAATGTGTTGCTAAGAAAGCATCTCTTTCACAGCTCTGGGTCCAGATAGCAAGCGACCTGAATCTAACCAGTCTAGACAAGCCAAGAAGAATGAGACACCAAAGGCTGGATGCTGTCTTGCATCTATTAGCCCTGCCTGAGCAAATATGCCAGGTTACAGATTTTTTTTTGCTAGAGGTTTTAGATTCTAATCCTCTCACTTTCAGCTTTAATGAGCATAAACATGCATAAGAACCCACAGAAGATTATGAACCAAACTGCTAACAAATAAATTTTACTGTCCTAAATTAAAATAAATATTGACAAATTATAATATATATATATATTACAAATAAAATTAAATAATTACAATAATAATCAACAATAATAATAAAGTCAAAATAGGTCAAAACTGGTACGTCAGTGAGAAGAGAAAGATTATCAGTTGAACTGACAAGCAAGTAAAAAATGAGGGCTCAAGCTCACTGACCACTACAGAGGCTTTAGTAGAGAAATCGACTGGTGTGCAAAGATGAACGTCACCTTTTTGAACAGGCGTCCTGAGTCCTCGCTGACCTGGGCGAAGCGTGGGATGATGTTGTTGAGGTAGAGATCACTGAGAGTGGCATGGTCTCGACTCTCTCTCTTCACCTGAGCCAAGAGAAGGTTCCAGCAGTTGACTGGAGACAGGACATTTTGCTCTTTCCTGCAGAGAAGAGTAAAGAAAAAATATTTTTTTTTATAATTTATCCAACAGTAGAGCAGGAGAGTCAGTTAAAAAAATACATTCTACAAAA
>JAUMHE010000060.1:12795519-12807263 GCA_032359235.1 Enteromius mattozi | reverse complement strand
AATTTTATTTTTCCCAATCCGACAAAACGACATTGTTGTTATTATCAACCGACAAGATTATGTTAAATTACAATTAAATTTTAATTGATATGTGGCTGTGACACATTAAAAACAGCTACATTCGTTTTCAGGGATTATAAAGAAAATAAAGAAATTATTAAATTATTAAATTATTAAAGAAATAAATAGGTCCATATGCGAAATATATTTTTTTGAATGAATAATAAATTAACAAAAATAAAAAAAAAAGCAGCCTATATGCAGAATTTCAGGCAAAATCTGTGATGAACTCTTAAAGCAGCATCCTGTGTCCATTTTTTACAAATACATAACTGTTTTTTTAATGTGATTTCACACAAATAAAAGAAATATGTAAAATAGTTTTGAAAAACGCCTTTTTTCTAACATTTCATCGACGAGTGTGGATCATGCAACTGCGTGATCTATTGATATGACCGCCAGATGTATTAAACAGTCTTTAGTCCATTGTAGATCGTAGATAATTTTTTGTTGCGGTTAACGTCATGCGCTGTATTTGGAATTGACGAGATTCCGGAAAAGACACGGGTAATGTGTTCCGGCAATTGTTCACGGGTGGTAAAATGTATAGTATTTGGAGATTTATTTAGCAATTTTGGGCTATTAAGTTTCCTGAAAATATTTTAATATGCAAAAAGTCTCACCGCCATCAGTCATTCAAACAGCCAACTGTATTTAAAACTTAATGAGTTCAGATCACTTTGTCGCAACAAATCACTTTGAACAGCCCTCGAGACAAACATGTCGTCGCTACAAATAAATCAGCTCAAAAAAACCCTCTGGACTCCTGCTCTGATAGAGAATGCGCCCAGGATGTCAAAGGTTACTCTAAACTGTTCTGGTACGGTCAAGAAGGGTACACATGCATATAGACCCATCCTGATAAACCTGTTGCCCTATACGTGAAGTTCACTGATGGATTACAGAGCAATGGATGTCACGCCGAAGAGGAATTCTGTTAAGCCTTGCGTTACTCTGGGCATATGCTGCAGGGATGGACACAGTGGCCTGTGCATGCCAGAGGAGACAGCTGATGCTGAGGGTCTCGTAGAAGCCCATGAGGTGGGACCCGTTCCCTGCTGCTAAAATGCCTCTGAACGGGTGGGGCAGAACCTGATGTTTCTTCAGACCAGACAGTCTGAAATGTCCGCAGAGAGGGTAGAATCAGGAAGCACTGGATCTAAAGAGCCTGCAGACAGCATCCGGCTGTCTGTTAATGTTTTACTGACTGTCTGTTTGCAGAAGCACAGCTAACACATGACCTTGGTCCTGCTGTTAACTGTAGTGCAAAGCATCTGTGTGAAGTAAAACGGTTATCACATGTACCCAAACAACCAGCAACCTTCAGAGTTCTGCAAATGTGTACTTTAAAGGCCTAAACAACTTGTGACCTGTAAAGTAAAAAGATTTTAGGTAAAATCTATTTCCTCCCTAATTTTATAAATATAAATAAATAAATAAAAACTGCAACTATAAAAAATAATGACATTTAATTATATTTAAACAATTGCATTCAGCAAGGACAAACTCAGCAAAAGTGACAGTACACTGTTATAAAACATTTATATTTTAAAACCTTTTTTTTTTTACATTAAGCAGCACTATAAACATCATCTGAACCTGTTTCAGCATTTTTCAAAAATAACAATAATAAAGAAAAATACATATTCTGGTCTGAAACAAAGCACTGCTGATGTCCTGAAGTATTCGGAGTCTAATAAACCTCAAGTGATGTACATGTACAGATGTGTATTAACACTTGTCTGACACCAGTCCTCCGTGCTCAAGAGCACATTGGATTAATCATATCACTCGACGGGGATCCTGTCTCTCTGTACAGGACATTCCCTCTGGCTTCACCTGCCGACAAGACTTCAGACAGACACTCCTCCCAATGAGTTCAAAGCGAGGGGAAATCAGCCAGCATTCAGAGCTCAGCGGGGGGCTCGGTGGAGGTACATCACAGCTTGTTCTCCAGCTCAACATCTGTCAGTGTTGTGGAAAGGAATGGACACATCTCACTTCATCTGCGCCCATGTAACTCTTTTGATGATGGCATCAGATTAAAAAGACCAAATATACTGTCGTCACCAAACATCAAAGTATTTCAGCAGATGATAAAGGAAAGCAACAGAGATTCATACTGTAAGCTTGACTGAATCCTCAAGCATTACTTTATTTTTGTGTTCTAATATCGCTCATATGTATGTTCCTTATTCTTTATTCAACATTTCAAATGTTTTCTACTTGTAAAGTGTTACAAAACATATACAGACTGTTGTGTTAAAGGGATAGTTCACCCAAAAATGTTTATTTTGTCATTAATTACTCAACCTCATGTTGTTTCACACCCATAAGACCTTTGTTCATATTGGGAACACAAATGTAAATATTTTGATGAAATATGAGAGCTTTATAACTCTCCATTGTTAGCAAAGCAACTACCACATTCAAGGCCTAGAAAGGTAGTAAGGACATGGTTAAACTAATCCATGTGACATCAGTGGTTCAACCGTAATTTTATGAAGCAACAAGAACACTTTCTTTGCAAAAAGACAACAAAAGTAATGACTTTATTCCATAGTTTCTTCTTTTTCGTGTCAACATTCACCGTGGTACTCTTGTGAATGCATGGTGGAGACTGACACTGAAGATAGTGGTATGTTGCATTGGTGTCTACAGGGTCAGAGAGCTCTTGAATTTAATAAAAAAATATCTTAGTGCTCCGAAGATGAACAAATTTCTTATGGGTCTGGAACGACATGAGGGTGACTAATTAATGGCAGACTCTACTGGGATAACATTGTGACTATTAATAGAGTTATTGCCCAAGTATCAGTAAATTCAAAGTCTTATAAAAAAGCTGAACAATGCCTTATAAAAAAGCTGAATATGCATGGAGAGCTTAACAACAGACCTGCTGAATAAAAACAAGCTGTACACAAGCAGCAGTCACAATTCAGCTAGAATTGTAAGTAAATAAGTATATTGTGTTTAAAACGCTTAGGTGTGCACACCACAAATGTTTCTCTCCACCAGCTTTCCCAGACACCCTTCCTCCCATTTAAACAACAGCGGTTAAGAAGTGTAGCAGAAATAATTGCTTTTGGATGTTTTGGAGGCTACAACTGCGGTAAAGAGTGGAATGAGATCTCGATGTTTGCTCTGCCAATGATCGCACAACATGCTGGTATAAAGCAACACTTGAGGGAAGAATGAAACTGGTTCGAGCATGTAGCAAAAAATGACGCAAAAATAAAGGTCTTGCACAACAAGGGTTCAAAGAAGGCAAGTTCCTGATGGTAAACCTCAGAGATGTGTGCCAAAAAGTGGTGGGAACACCTCCATTAATTGACACATGGTGCAAAGCATATAACACAAGGAACATGAGAAGACAAGAATATGCAAACAAAACAAATCTTTAAATCTTCACAAATACCAAACTGGGTGTTAAAAAATAAGAATACAAAAGTAAAACCAACAGTCAACAGATTGTTGAATGATTAAAACCAACCTGAGGCATTGACAGCCCTGAGAAACATCCTCCCAAACACACTAATTTGCTTTTTCATATGCAAAGAAGCAAAACACATAAGATGGAGTCCTTGGAGAAACTCAATTCCTCTCGAGGAATGAACAAAGGGGTGTTGATGAGATTAGCATGGCCCCTTGGCTGACGGAAAGGGTTCTTAAATGGGCATTCAGACGAGGGAGCTCCGGGTCATTTCTGGAAGGCCATGAAAAAGCTGAGGTCACATGAGCGGAGGAATTGCCCAATTAACAGCAAGGTCATCGCAGACAGAGTCGGCCTTTCACCAAAGGAACGCTCTGCAAAGCCAAGAAGGGCTAATTCCTAGGTGACATACACAAGGGACGTGACATGGTGGCATGTGAAGAATTTTAAGAGATGAAGAATATGAAGAAATTCTTGACATTTGGTTGGAGTAAAATGATGTGTTGCATTAAATTAATCAAAAGTGAAGACTTTTTTTTATTATTCAAAGAATGTATCTGTCTCAATACTAATAAAACTAAGAAATGTTTCTTATGAGCTAAATCAGGAAAAGAATGGAGTAATGGCTGAAACAGAAAACATTTGTTAAATTCTAATAATATTACACAGTTGCTAAATCTATAGAGTCATTAGCTTAGCAACGTACTAAAATCAGAGTCTGTAAACCGTGAAGAGTGACCAATTCATTCAGTCTTGGTTGGAAGGTACATGAGAAGGCGTTGAGGGGAATTCTTCACTCTGGTGAGAAGTGTTTTACAAGGCCTCGGTTTCTGTTCAGACATGATGCTGGGAAGACATCAGTCAAGCTAGTCAGACTGGAGAGGAAATGAAACTTGCCTTGCCTGCTTTCTCTTACTGTCACACACTTAAGAAGAACAGGCAAACACACCAGACAAGACGGACTCACTTCCTCTAGTCAACTAACCCTAACTTTATGACACTAGTATATGGAAGTCTAAAGTAGACACAATCCACTGAAGAGAGTCCATTTTCAGTAAATTTGTCGATTTCTGACTGTAAATTTTTGTTTAAATATACTAAATTATAAATAAATAAAAACAAATTTGGAATAAAACCAGCCAAGTTAAATGTAAAATATAGTATTGTACCATTAAAGGGTTAGTTCACCCAAAAAAGAAAATTTTGTCATTAATTTAAAAAACCAAACTAAAACTAAACTAAAGTTGAGCAACTGATGTCATATGGACACATGGTTTTACCACGTTTCTGGACCTGGGATCATTTCAGTTGTGTTGCTGTCAATGGAGGGTCAGGTGGCTCTCTGATATCATCAGAAATATCTTAATTAAGAACGAAAGTCTTATGAGTTTGGAACGACATGAGGATGAGTAATTAATGACTGAATTTTCATTTTTGGGTGAACTAACCCTTTAAAAAACATAAAAAGCACCTCCTGCAGATTTTTAATACATAATATTTTAAGAAATAGAGTTAAAAGTCTTGCTGTAGAAAAGATACATTGCCATCTTGCTCTGACCAAAGTAACTTGAATGCACCTCACGTTGTAATCACAACTTCTCAACTCAAATACAAGAGACGTGTATGTTTAATACAGGGTTTATTTGAATACACCTTAACAAGCTAATTAAGTTCTTAAAGATTACTGGACACTTCCCAAAAGGTGTTTTGGATCAGGTTGGAGCTAAACTGTGTAGGAAGGTGGCCCTCTTTGTGCAGCATTGGATAGCAATGGTTTAAAATGCTAGACTACAAAATTCAAGACATTAGGAAGTGAGGTAACGCCATATGACATTGCTTTAAAAACTTTGAAATGACGAAACCAGCATTGACCCTAACCACTAAGGGGGAAAAAGTTAAGAATTGGTTTGTAGTGTAATCTTGGATCAGCACTCAGCAGAGTGGACCATTAAACATATGACACGTTGCCGCTCCTCTGTGGCACCAGTGTAACCGCCACCCCTCCCATTTGTCATGAGTCCAGACGTTGTGGTGAGTTTCAGTTGCTTCTTTGTATCAACTCAATCCATTTGTAGAAAATCAGGCATGCTAGAAATTCGGTCAGTGCCATGGCGTGTTATCATTCCAGACCGCGTGTTTCTTAACCATGCTGTCCATTCATTGCTGGTCAACTCGTCATCGGGCCTCCTGCTGGCTTGCTGAACAAATGACGCACACTGTCATACCACACATAGAGGAGCCTTTTGAACCCTTGAGTGGTAGAACGGAAGGCATCGAGCTGAACTCTACCCTATAAGAACATAAGCACTATATCAGAGGTCTCCAAAAGATCCCCACAGATGTCCTTCAGTTTGTAGGTCGGGACTCACAAACAGCTACGTTCTTCTGGAGGAGCGGGACCGGAAAATACCTCACATTCCTTCATGGCATCATCGTCCCAGATGTTGCCTTTTGCCTGTTAAACATACAGATGTTGGAGCTGGATTCCAGGGGCTCAGGGGACCCATGGAGGGCAGGGGATGGTATTTAGACTGAACAAGATTATGAGCCGATTAGAGAATCTACTTCAGCAGGGGTCACTGGTCTCAGGAAGGACATTAGCAGGGGTTACTGCAGATTTGGTGTAGTGAGGGGGCTCAGAGAAAGAGATGGTTTAACGCGGGCCTAATGTGGAAGAAAGTGCAAGAGCTATGAGGAAATTTGAGACAAGCACAAGAAATTATGTTAAAATGTAGAAACAAGTTCTCAGAGAAGAAATGCAAGCAAAAGAGAGCAAAAATACGTGATGGAGAATGGAGACATAAGGTACTGGGCAGCATCATAAAATGTGACATTTTCTTCTTCTTCACTTATTAGTTTCCATCCATCCATCCATCCATTATAATTAGTTTATTTTTGAAAAAAACCCATTTTGTTTAAAATGCAGAAAACAGTTCAAATAAAAAAATACAAATGTAGAAATTTGTATTATCCAATAATATGTATTATTATTATTATTTATTACAATTATTGTTATTGATTATAATTATTACTGTTTCTTATTAAATAATTATTTCTATATTGTTATGCCTTTTTATTTAGATACTTTTTTTTCAAATAACAATAACAAACATAAATCTGCTTTATTATTATTGATTAATATTAATACATTTTATTTTTACTTCATTAGTTCAATATTTTTTGTGATTTTTGACAAATGTGTTTAAAATGTTAATCTAAAAAAATGTATATTATTGAATAGTTTATTTTCATCACTATTAAAACAATTAATATCTTATGGGGTTTTTTTTCCAGTAATTTCTTCATTATTGTTCCATAAAATGTCTACATTATGACACATATTGCTGTTGACCAAAAAAAAAAACATAGTGGTGTACATCCACTGCTCACACTAGAGCATAGGTCTCCATTTGAAACTGAACCTCCCCCAGGGTCTAAAGGTACACAGGGGTCTCATGTGCACCGTGGTCTGATAAGGCACAGAGCTGTCACAAAAAACTGCGCTCTCAAAAAAAATAAATAAATAAAAAACCTAAAAAAACATTTGCTATCTATTGATTATTTCTAGAAGCTGTCAGAGAGCCGTATGTTGACTTTCCCAGACCCAGCCTCGAGCACTCAAACCATTATATTAGGAACCGAAGTTAAGTGCAAATACAAAGAGCAAAATAACGTGAAAAGACAGAGAGTGAAAAAGGGAAGGAGCAAAGAGAAGCACATGACAAGGTGGAAAATGAAAGAAACAATGAAATAACTTCAAGCACTGGATATCCCCTATGTCAAAACAATGCCTGGGGTAAAACTGCCAGAAAGAAACCTGCCAAGGTACGCACACTAGACCCTGGAAAACAACTCAAATCCAGTCCAACCTATTTACACAGCAAGCATGAAAGGTTGACAATGTGTCACTGCAAATACAGGCTGTTGGGAGTTGCAAAAGCACCTTGATAATGTTAATGCAAGCAAAATTTCTGCTTTATAGCGCTCGGGAAGACGTCCTAAATATTCTCAACAAATACTGCATTCATTTTTAGACATGCAGACTCTGTCATAACTCACACATAAGCCAGGGCAAGGAAGTACACTTCAAACTTTAACTTTTAGTTGGTCTTTAAGCTTATCTTTGGTAATTCTTTGAGGATGAGGTTACCAGATCCTCACAAGACCAAACTGAATCCAACAGGATCTGAACTTCTGACCGCAGAGATCCGTTTAGACAGTATATAACACTGATTAATAGGCTCTTCGACAGAATATCCTGTCATAATGACTGCTGTGAGACTGCATCACTCTCAAAGCTCGCTAGTAAGTATCGGGAAACCTGCATTCATTTAATGCCAGGTCTTCAGCATAATTGCCACTTGCCTTTCAACACAACTAAGCTTTAAAAAGCCTGTTCAAAGACTAACCCTATGTATAAAAATGACATCTGGGTCATTCAAAAGCTTGTTTTGTTTCATGCTAAACAATAAAATTAGCAGTATAAGCTAATGCAGTCAATCAGACAGGATAATATAAACATTAATAGCTTGAGTAAGAACATACATGCTCCACTTTACTTGCTTTTCTTATTGTTACGCCAGCAGTTTCTTCATAATACCTCTAACCACTACAGAAACAGGATCAAATATGGGTCACTGGAGCAGAACCAAGGACTTCGAAGAAAATTTTGGACTTTATTCCACGATCAAATCCCTGCTGATCATCAGAGATATGAGAAAAGCCTCTTATATAAGGCTTTCTTGTGAAAGAAAAAAAAAACCTGTAAAACTGTATTACAATGTCAAAGCTGATTCATCATAATTTTTTATCAAATAAGGAGACTCTGTTTACGCTTGCATGCTAAAATATGACGTTGTTACCAAAGATTTTAATGAATTTATCTTGAATAATCCTAAAGGGAAGTGTTGACTGCATATCACATGACCTTGGTGAGAGTTTACTCAACCGTCTCAACTTTCACTGCAAAACAGCACTTATGTAATCAGAAAAGTGTGTGAGAAGAGGAAAAAATAAACATATTGATTTCAAACTGCGCCCAGGTAACGGCACGGATCACAGGACTATGATCTATCAGCTGGAAACACAGCCAAACGTTCTCTTACTTGAATTGAGGGTCCTTTGTGTAGCGTGTCTTGGCCAGGAACCTCTCGGCAAGTTTCTCTAGGTTGCGGGAGTAGTCCATCTCGATCTCGGCCTTCTTGCGGAAGAAGTCCTGCAGGTCCTGCAGGAGCTGCACGCGGAGCTCGCATTGCTGGTCCAAACACTTAAGCTGCTCCACCAACTGGGCTCGGATCTCTGCCAATCAGAGGAGGAGAAGAAGAAACAGTTATTACAGAACTTCCCACTCTGGTTATCCATTCTAAACACCAGGAAAATTTGGAGAATTACTAAAAGAAAAAAAAAAAAAAAAAAAAGATTTGAAAGTTCTTGAAGTCTCTAATGGCTGCATTTAATTAAAAATACAGTAAAATACAGTAAGTACTATTAATTATTAGAAACAAAATTACCTTTTTAAGCTATTTTTAAATATTTATTCTGGCACGTTAGAATTTTCAGCAGCCATTATTCCAGTCTTTAGTGTCACATGATGCTTTAGAAATCATTATAATTACCAATGGTTAAAAAATGTGTTTTTGTGGAAACCATGACTTTCTGTATTTTTTTGTACAGCAGTTATGAAGCTCAAAAAACAGCATTTATTTGAAACAGAATTTATGTAACTATGTAAAGCACGTACAGTCACATTTGTTCAATTTAAGGCTGAAACAAAATCATGTATTTTTTCCCCTGCAATTTGACAACGAAAAACATCACACTTTTTTGTAACAGGGAATTATGGATTTCTTTATAAAATGCACAATCAAGAAATATTTATGCATGGTAAAGAAAGTTCATTTTGAACATTGTTTGCTAATGCAACAAATTTTAAAAAGGTGCTTTTTGGCATTACTATTTAACACAAAATAAAACTCAATTTAATCAATTAACTCCACATTATTTAATCTAGGACTGCTCACTAAAACATGATCATCCTCTAACCCAGGAAACCCCCCCCAAAAAAAAAACCCATTTCACAATCTAGTCTACGCAGCTCGTGTCTAGTTCCTCAAAAAAAAGTCAAAAATAGCCTGGTGAAGAGGCATTTCAACCTTCTACACAAAAATGTTTCAAAAACCAGGCTTCAAGATTATCATTAGGTAAAGTGCGAATTAACATTTTTCAACAGGCAGAAGAACAATGCACATCAGAAGATCTTTTTGCAAGGCCCATCACGCACACACACATACATCTTCAGAGTGTTTATCCAGGCTTATCACTTTTTATTTCCGTTGCATCTCTCTCTGTCTCTCCTTCTCCCTGTCCAACATCCGCCGAGCACTCAAGCATGGCTCCAAATTAATTCACTCCACTCAATCCCGACAGCCTATTGAAATTTTAAATTATGATGATGGAACCCTGGAATTATGGATGGAGCTACTTGTCCTGCATAGTGAAGCTCCAATTAAAAAAATACATGATACGATACAGCAGAGCCATCTAATTCAGCAGTTATATTGCAGTTTAACTATTCAAAGCAATGCAATCCAAACATTAAAAACTATAAACTAGCACCTGTTTCATTGTTTACAGCTGCAGGATCATATTTCAGCCAATGTATTAATGGCAAGTCTTGAGTTAGCTGTCAAAGTAGTGTCACGAGTGATGAGAAATCAACCTGAGAGAGTCCAAGAATCAACAGTACCTTTGCATTTCCTGCTGTAAAGAAATCTGATGACTTTTGCCTCCATATATGCTCTAACCGTTCCAGCCCAGAGAAGAGAAGAGAACAGCGGGGTGTGACTGTCCCAGGGCTATGATACCCAGCTGTCCCGACTCTATTGTGCTTTTGCGCTGAGAGCACACTTTCACTCTGACATCACACAGAAGTGGGATTTCCACAGCCTCTGAGTCTTGGTTGAAGTCGAACACAACAATGTTCACTCCAATACATCCCAAAAGTGTAGGACTGGGCTTTTCCCACTTCATATGACTCATTGTGATGATTTGTACATGACTATGTCATAAGGCAGCCCTCGACTGTGATAATAACTACCTGGACCTTCTTTCTGACATGCCAACATGTGTCGATACCACTGACACATGTTATTTTCTGCTGTCTGTATAATTTATGATCATAGGAAATGAGTAAGTGCCACATCGTAAGGTCTCAGCTTTTAAAGAGAGCCCTGTAATTTTACCAAAAAGCAAAGTGGCTCCAAACAAGCACAGACAGAGAATGGTCAATGAGCCTAGACAGGCCTAATAATAAAGTTACGAGCTCACCATTTCATTTTTATTAAGATAAATACAGACATAAACGAAAACAGAGGAATGCATATGGAGATTTGTGTATGGGCATCCCTAGAAAAAATGTCTGTGTGCCTAATTGCTGGATAAAATAAAATTAATCATGTTTTATTTTGCTTTTTAAATACTAGCCAAAAATAGGATTATATTACAGTTTTGATAACGTTTTTAATTCCAGTTTCTAAATCACAGTGGTGGAGTAATTCTGATGTTCTTGTGGCTGAATATGCGTTCATTCACGTCTATGTACAAACCAAACCCTCTTAGCTAAATATTAGAGTAAAACCTGAACAGTTTGTGCTAGACGCATTACAAGCTAGAACAAGCACCACAACTGATTAACTCAGAATAAGCTGAAATACAAATGAAATTCACTGCTGTTTAAATAGAGATTTGAGAAGAGCAGTAAACGCCATCACTGTCACCAAGAGCAGGAAGAGTATAATCCAACCACACTCACAAGAAAACTCAAGTCAGATGTTCTGCATTTGTCTCAGGGGCTCATAAAATGTTTCCTAAGTCTGAGAAACACTGTGCTACCAATTCTCTAGCATCCTGCTGTTCTACATCTATGGGAAGATCTTTTAAAATAGCTTGAGTGGAAACAAACATAAAAAATTACCAAAAAAAAACTTATCTTTAAAAAAAATTATCTTTAGCTCCATATCCACTTCCAAAGGGAGACTGAACACTTTTGTTGAACACTATGAATAATTAATTAATAACAAAAAGCTTTTCAAGTTTAGTATGCCTCTTTAAAACATCCACTCTGCCCTTAAGCCAGAAATATACTTGGAAAGTCACAATACTTTGCATGTAGCAAACTTCTAAATATATATATATTATATATTATATATGCATACACATATAACCCACATACATATAATATTCAATCCATATA
>JAUMHE010000060.1:12750757-12776725 GCA_032359235.1 Enteromius mattozi | reverse complement strand
GAATACAGGATATTTTGGCTGATATATAAAAATAAATCTACATTTGAAAAAAAGTGAAAAAAAATAAATGAAAATTCCCTTTTGTCATTCCAAACCCATTAGACTTCATTCATCTTCGAAACACAAATTAAGGTATTTTTGATGAAATCAGAGAGCCAATACAACTGAAATGATCCCAGGTAAAAAAGATAGAAAGAACTGTCCATGTGATTTAACTTTTTGCAACGCTAGGAGAATACTTTTTTGTGCAAAGAAAACAAAAATAACATCACTTACTCAACCATTCTTCCCTCCTGACTTACGTCTTCCGCCATTTTAGAGGGTTTTTACTACGTTTCTGGATCTGGGATCTTTTCAGTTGAATTGCTGTCTATGGAGGGTCAGGTGGCTCTCTGATATCATCTAAAATTTCTTAATTTGTGTTTAGAAGATGAACGAAGGTCTTATGGGTTTGGAATGACATGAGGGTGAGTAATTAATGACAGAATTTTCATTTTTAGGTGAACTAAACCTTTAACACACACAGAAAATGAAAATTAAATATACAATATGGACCATAATATCCAATAATCAAATGTAAAAAAAAAAGAAAAAAGGATATTAAAAAACATATATATATTAAAAATAAAAATAAATAAAGATAAACAAAAAATGATGAAAATAAAAATATTAGAAGATTTTAAAAAAAACTAAAAAACTAATGAAAGCCATAAATAAGAAAAAATAAACTGATAACTACCTAAATAAATGAATACAAGTGCATCCCTAAGACTAAGCACTGACAAACGTACACTTTCCATTAAAGCAAGTTCTCAACTTTTGTGGTTAGTAATGAATTAAAAGCCACTGAATATCTATATCATAAAAACGATTCAGTCTCAAATTAAATGATGTGAATGATGTAAAAGTCACAGAGAACCTGAGTCTTGTCCACTGTAAAAAACAGTGAGATAAAGCTTAAATGTTGTGGAAAAGGTATTCCACTTGTCAGACTTTTGTGATCAGAGCTGACGGGAAAATAGATACCTATAAAAGTTCTGGTTTGGAGGAAAACCATGTCTGTGGTATACAGAGATAAAGGGAAAGTTTAATTGTGCTGAAGAGAGACACACCTAAATATCATTCTTGCATCCATAAATTCACAAAAGATGAAGCTAGATGTCTTGTTTTTGGCAGCCGATGCTTTTTCCAGTCTACAGCACAAAGCAATAGTCAACAACAAGACATCTGAGGGTGTCTGAACGCTAAGTGGGGATGGAAGATGTTCTATCATTCTTCACACAATCCCACAATTTGCATTCTTTGCTAACTCAATTTCACAGCTAACCATTGTTTAAACAATTAACTATAAACCAAGGTGGATTAAACCAGTATCTAGCTGGATGTCAAGTAAGGAAGGGAGCCAGAAAGCCACGTAGCAGTCACTAACAGTAATCAAGAACTGGCCTAACAGAGGCAGGAAACAAAGCAGGCCTTAACACAAAGAAAAAATCTGTTTCCTCTCCTTACCCAAGGGACTTCACAGACATCCAATACCTCAGTTTCAATTGTTTTTCATTTAGGCTGGGTTTATTTAGAGGAACTGCTGCCCTTTATTCTTTATTTATTGACTTTTAAATTGAGGATATTAATATGATGTTGTTGATGTATAAGGCTTTTTATAGCACCTCACTCATTCTGTGCATTTCTAAACCTTTCTATATATTGGATCCTATTTACAAGCAATATAAAAGCCAAGACATGTGGATATGCAAGGTAGATTATAATTATTATACAGGCAATATAGCCTGTGGTCTCTCATGAAACTGTCTTTAGACTGAAGTGTGCCATATGGAAATTAATACAAAGCAGAAAACAACATGCCGAAGTGTGTGGTCAACCGTGTGTTAAAACGTCATGTGTTTGCAATTATTAAAAGTCTGGTTAAGAGGGGGGGGGGGAAACACCAAAAACCAATGTGTCATATTTCATCCTGACTGACAAACATCATTTCAGGGGTTGCAAGAAAAAGTAGGAGTGAGCAGGCCAAGAAAAAGGAACAATAGAAGAACAGAGACCCGCTTTGGTCCTACAGGTCTACACAATGCTCTTATTGTTAGTCCAGAACCACAGCAGATCTGGAAAGAAAGGAGAAGAAGAAAGAAAAGACACCAGTCCTCTGTAAAGACTGTGATCCTGACTCATGTTGCACATTCCTACAGGTCTGTTGCCGTGCTAGACGTGGACTCCGTTCTCACAGTGGCCGGGATTAAACGAGCGGAGGAACTGAAACATATTTGGGCAAACCCGAGCAGAAAACGCTTCCCCATTTTAGTAACTTTTTTCTCTTAGACACTCCACAGAGTGAAAAAGATTATGTTGACAAGGTGCGATGTGATGAGCTGGCATAATTTTGCATAGCAAACATGCTGATGGAAGAATGCGTTCGTTGGCGGTATGCAAATATCAGCATAAATACCACTAGATTCATTCAAAATCGAGTCACTGTTCAAGCTGACAAAGAGCTAAAGAGAGTCATCTTAAAGACAAAGTTCACACCAATATTTTTTATTATCATTATTACATGTCATTATTTACTCAGTTACTTTCTGATGACTGTGGCTGGTCAAATTAAGTGTCGATCATGTGCTTTTCATGTCATACTCAAACTTTTTAGTTTCAGTTTCGATTTGTGCCTCACGCCATTCCATTCTGTCAAGCGCTGTGGTTTCGCCTCTCCTTAACACCCAAATCATGTAATGTAACTGTCATGCTTTATTTTAAGGAGTTATTAAAAAACTCATTAACTGCAACTAACGCTGTTCCCCAGGTGCGTTCTGTACACACACTGCAAGGCAGAGCTAAACTCAAATTAGTTAAAGTATATGTAAAAAATGTCTTGGCGAGTATTTACACAGAGACACTTCAGCTATATCTTAAGTGAACATACACAATCAGGAAAAAAAAATAAAAATGTATTCGACCTGTGCATTTAGTCTCAAAACCCAATGCAAATATGCAATGTGCAACGGTCTGTGTCATTAATATTAATCAAACAACAAAAACAAGAAAATCACTCACTGCTCTTGTCTGAATCACTTTATGACTTAAAACTTTTTCGCGAGAGCACCGTGTTCCAGCTTCTTGGCTAACCTATGACTTGACGTATGACACAACTCAGATAGCCTTACTCATAGGCTTGTTTCCATCTGGATATCCTCAATAGTACATCTCAAAATTGTGAAGATTGTGATTTTGTGTGATAAGTTTTTTTGGGAAGATACTAACTCAAAAAATACAAACAAGCACATAAAAGTGACCAATATAATTCATTTACTATATTCCAAACATTCTAAACCAACTAATACTAGTGTTGTGCAAGAAATACACTAAGAAAAAAAATCATATGGGTTTCAAAAGAAATGATGGTAAAATTACATAATTTTTTTGTTTTTACTAAATTACTCCTTTGAAGGTGAACTGTGCAATTTTTGCACAACTATGGGGCTGCCTTTAGTTTTGCAAAAATGGCAAACCAGAATTGCAAAAACAACGAATAATGACTGAACTTCATCAAGCAGTTTGTACTTCTATTTGGTGTTGTGAGTGGTGCAAAAATGTAACTTTAAGGCACTTTTTTTATTTGAACCATCAATAAGAAACCATTTAAACAGACACCTTGTTGTACCACATTCAGACTGTGCAACAATTCTAACATTTTTGAATGCCTACTTTAATTGAGCTTGTGGAAATCCAACATCCTCAAAGGAGGAACTAATGGAAAACAGCCATGTCTGTGACACGAAATCCATAATTGGCACTTGTTAAAAGGTAAGCCTCTTCCTGGCTGGCATCCTCCAATCAGGACAGCTAAAACATAAGGGAGTACATCCAAAGCATGCACTCTGACCTCTTTCATTTGATCCCGTCTGTAAATGCTCCGGGTCTTAAAAGTGACCATCCCCAACTGGCACGTGATCTCCTGCCATGCAGAATGCAAAAGTCCACTAAAACCAAGACTGCCCATTTCAGTCTGACAAAGAAGTGGATAGAAGACAGAATGTAAATGGTTTTCCACTTTGCAGGCTCTCTCCAACCCTCCCCCACACCTTCCCTTGGATGAACGCCGGGAAAGTATTTGATGACTTTACCGTGCCTGTTTGAAGGTCTTCTGGACTTCAGGACACTTAACACGGACTGACAGAGAAATCACATTATTTAGTCCAGCGTTACCCATCAGGGAGATGAGCCACGGAAATGAACACGTGTGCATGAATTGCTTGCTTGCTAATATATAGAGAAATGAAAAGGAAGTTGGAAATAGCTGGTCCCTGAGCAAGCCTGTAAGTGGAAACAGGTTCATGAGGGCAGTTGAACAGAGCAAGCACCTTCCCTTGGTCTTCATCTGCATGTTTCTGATCCAGCCTTGCAGAGTTTTCACATTCAGATTGGGATTCACCTGGTATTTATTTGTTGAGAAGCACAGTGGACGACTAATTAGAGGGAACAGAAATTCGATACAGCCATTTTCATTTCCACAGTAAATTATGCTGATGCAGTGCAAACAGTTTAATGAGAGTTTTAAGGGGTGTGATTTCAGTTCCATTCCTTCCTATTCTATGTCAGGTAACAGTTTGTGCATCTAACCATGTGCATCCAGTGAGATCAGGCATCTGTTGTCAATTATGGCCTTTCTGTTGCGTTCACAAACATTACGCTCTGTCTGTCCATTGGTGGACTGAGGGAATCGAAAATTTCTCCTGCATCTAAAAGGAAAGAGTCATGTTGGAAACGCAAATGATTCATTGGTTAAAGTTAAAAACTTAGATCTGGACCAGATCAACAAAGTATTCCGATTACAGAAGAGACCTTCACCCTGATCCAGGTCAACTCCCTCAGGGCTGGTCCTCTGACAGGAAGTCCAAAAATCGGGGGTGAGTTTCCAATTCAGAAGCACACAATAGCAACAATGCATGTGTGTTGTGCACTGTCTCCCCCTCTTTCCTCTCCTCTTCTTCCTTAAACAAACATCCTTCCTGGGGAAGATTATTTCAGATCAAGTCAGCATTTCCACATAAAGTACATTTACATACTGTATTCTAGCTCTGCGCTGGGCACACCATCCATTCCACAGACTCATTAAGCGCTAAAGTGGAGCGACTTGGCCGGAGCGGGAGCCACGGATCAATGCTGGCCTGTTCTAATTGAGGCACGCTCGTTATGGGAAGGGTATTAAAAAGGACAAGAAGAGATTAGTGGAAACGTAACGATTCGTTGCAGCTGCAGCGTGGGTAAACAAAGGCTGATGCAGAGCCGTAAAAACCTAAATGACTTTCTCATCATCGACCTCACAGATTAACTGAACATATTGGAATGGGCTGGAAAAGGTTCTGGTGCTTTCTGGAGTGATCACTAAGGAACAATTCCATTTAAATGCATCCTTCAAAGCAAAATCTAAGCAAAATGGTCTAAAGCAAAGAATGCTATTTCTCCAATATATGATATTGGTGTATAGTAGGAATCACAAATGAGACCAACAAATCTGTATGCAATTAATCAGCCTGGTCTATACATAATCGATCGCTAATGTTAACACATATTCGTGTTGATGTCTCTCATTGGATCAGCCTCTGAATATTTCAGTCTCTCCGACTAATCAATATTTTACTCTGTCTGCTCCAATGCTCCAGATGTGTGAAAATACAAAAACACTGCTAATGAAACCAAGATTTTTCTCATTCTCATTCCATATTTTTTTTTGCCAGATAACAGCTGCTCGGGTCGTGGAGACTTCACTACTTTGCTTGTCAGCAGAAACACATGCTGTTGCAGAATTAGAAGTACACAGTCAAAGAGTGAGATAGAGAACAAAAAAAAAGTGCAATCAAAAGCTAAGCTCTGTTTTAGGCCTTGAAACTGGATGAATGTGGTCATTACTGACACGCAAACAGGGAAATGCGAGGAACTCTGTTGAAATATGTTGAGAGGGAAAATGTTAGCAGGCTTTCGCACCCTCCCCCAAAAACCAGCATCAGCACTTCAAACAGAATTCAACAGTGACCTACATAAATAGGCGTCAAGACTCTATTAAAATCTATTTTTCTACAAAAAACGCCCGACCTAATCTATTTTGCACTATATGGTTTCTCTGCCATCTATAAATTACAGGAACTAATATGAATGAATAAATGTCCATGTCCTTGAAGGAAGTGTCCATGTTTAAACCTTCATTAAATCAACCTGTCCAAACACTTTTGGTTCTCTTTCTATTGTTAAAAAGGCACCGCACATAAGGGGGAGCAAAGCATCTAGGCTTTTACCAATGCCAATTAGACCAGTCAATCATTTTGTTTTCCCACAGCTTCAGATGCATAGCCACTTTTCAATAGCTTGACAGGCTCACTTCCCATGTCTGAGGGATTATAGCTACATTATCCAATCCTTCCAACCAGCTGTGGTGAAAAACAGCTGTACATTTCCCGCCAATCCTTGGAAACGTCAAGCCCATTCTTTTAATCTCCTTTAGTTCTTTCAGGTAGAAGCTCTTACCTGAGCCTTTAAGTTGATTCCTTTATAAAAGATCTGAATAGAGAATCCGAGGTATTGAGAATTGCAAACAAGTGTCAGAACGAATGACCATGCATTCACTGGATTTTTAAATGCTTAAGATACCAGCACCAACTCCAAGGCATTGGGTATAAAAACATGATTTCAATGGAAAAACTGTGTGTTTCACATCAAGCTGATGTTAATCAATGATAATCCAGTTAGAACTGTATGCAGCTTTGATGTGTCTCTCTCTGACTTCTCCAGTTTCAGATTTTCTCCTCATGTCTGGTTGCCTCAGCCCAGAAATGGATCACCAAGCAATTACTGCTTCCTCTTCTGCTACTAATTCATGACAGATTATTTAGCCAAATCAGTGATGTTTCACTGCTTTCGAAATCTAGGCCATTTTTCAGCGTGCGCCCTTGCAATTCCTGAGAGAAGAAATCATGCTTATTATTGTTTCTTTCCAAATCCTGTCAGCTCAAGATTATTGAGCAAACTGATCTACAAGCATTTTTTTTTTTTCCAGGCATGGTAGAGTAACATGGATTTGATTGTGGGAGAGACAGGGGGTTCAAATTGGCATAAGAAAGTGATATAACATGAGGAGCTGGAGGAGGAACAATAATTAATATCAGGTTTATAGATTTATACTGCATTTATTTTATAAACTGAAATAAAGTCTTTCTTCACACAAGAGCAGATCAGTGTTCTGCGAATACGATTTCTTTGCAGTTCTGTAAAAGACACTAAAGACAACTGCTGTAAATTTATCAACTGCTAAAACTGAAAAGTGCTGGTATTGAAGAATTTAAATGATATATATATTATATATATATTTCCATTTAGTGGAAAACCAGTGAGCTGAGCATAACCATAAGAGCATAACCATAAGAATTTACATTCAGCAACTGTATTGATTTTTCACTGACTGATTTAATTTCAAGATTTCCATTACTTTTGGGAGATCATCGTTTTAAAATACCCATTTCCTTACGTATATAGGTAGTTGACTATTGAGTGAGAGCAAAAATGTAAAACAAACAATAACCTCTAAACATTAAAGATAAATCATTCTCATGCTATTTGTAACTGTAAGAATGGAAATACATTTTCTCATGCCAATTGTTAAGTTTAATGTAGGACACAGTCTAATTTTCTATTTGTCAGTACCCATATAAACTGCTGCAGCTGAACTAAACAAACAGCTAAGATGGTTTGCTTGTCCTAGCTGGTTTAATATTGGTCTCCCAGCCTCATTACCCTAAAAACCTGAGCAAAACCCTTCTAAAACCAGCCAAAAGACTAGCTAAAACCATCATACCTAGGCAGTTTTAGCTATTCCCATGCAAAACGTGCACTTAGACACCCTAAACCAGGCTCTGGTTTTGTGCAGCAACATTTGTATGTCACAATGACCTGCTTGAATGTAAACTCTCATAGATGAGAAACTCACTGGCTCTTATTAATGAAGACTCACCAGCAACAGGCAAAGGCTGCTCAATTGCTCTATTCAAAGGCACACATAACGGCGTGAATAACATGATAGGGAGCTTCACTAATGAAGTGAATCATTCAATTCGTCTTTCAATTAATAACAGCTTCGTTTTACTTCATCAGACTGATGTTTCTATGGGAACGGAATCCCTCCAGAGAGACAAAAACACGCGTTGCGTACACACATCTGTGCGAGTGAACAAATACGCACGGTGTATTGTTACAATTACTTAATGAAATACTACACTACTACTCAAAAAAAAAACGAGAAACCTCCAAACCTACACTTTGCACTGTTACCGCAGCGTGTATGGATCCAACTGATGAGGTTACAGTCGCAACCGAACTGTCACCAAGCATCACACCTTTACTTCGTGCACGCGCAGTGGTGCCAAGCCACAACAGCTTTCGGTCAGATAAAACTCAAAACGGATTTAAACGTGTTGCCAGGTTTCTTTCCTACTGCAAATCATATTTTCAACTAACCTAAGACAAAATAAATTGGTTGAACACAGCACCACACCAGCTCGTATTGAGACACGCAGGGCAAAAGAAAACGCCCTGCCTTGTCTATACGTAACGTTACAACCTTCACAAGCTGACGGAGGGAAACAAAAACAGCACAGATATCACACACATAACCCAACTCCGGTTTGAATAGTAAAAAACCAGGTTAAAAGGTTAGCATCTACTGACAATATCGCTTCTCACACACGACTGAGCGATCGCGCATCTATCATTCATTCCGTTAGGACACATTGCCACATGTGGAGGAGAGCTTTGTGTTTCTCACAAAGTCGTATAAATAACGTTTCGGCTTATGTGACTGCGTTTGCACCACTTGTGCTCCGACATACGCACTGTAACCTAACCAACAAAAAACACAATGGCAGCCGTGGAAGAATGCGATATTTCACTTACCTTTAACTTGCGTTTCATACTCGGCGATAATCTCCTTGTCCTTTCGGAATTTAGCCGGAGACGTCATATTGATCAAGTCCTGTCACAGCGAGAACCACCGCAGAACAAAAGCCTTTTCGCCCGCACTTCGTCTACAGATATCCAGTAAATATGTAGGAACGGAAAGCAGTAGATGGGTATTGTCTCCTGCCGATGATCAATCACGCCGCATTATTAGTCGGAGCTGCCGTTGGCTTGCTAGGTTGAATATGTCCGTGACCAGGCGCGAGGAAATGAAGCCAAAAAGAAGAGTTTCATCCCACCGTTCACTCACACTGGATCCGCGCGACCAAACGCAGCGCCTTTAAAAGTTTCAGCTTTCCTCCGGCAGTCAGGCGTGTGAGTGAGGCTACAGAGGCTTCTCAGCGCGGGATGAAGGCATGGATTAGACTTCCCAGCATCACACTACTGCACCCTGCGCGCGCACACACACACACACACACACACACACAGGGCAGAGAAAAGTTCACTGGATCAGATTTCTAAAAAACTGGTTCCTTCCAGTAAACTTCCTCAAAATATTTTCGTTTTGTTTTAAACAGACGTTCAACCTCATCAAAGCTCCTCTTTGCAGTGTTTGAACAGTGTAAACTGATGCATATTAAATAGCAAAATGTGAAAGGAAATATGATATTATTCTGACATTTTAGTAATGAATAGTAACTAATGTGTCTTTTTTCAGTAACAGTCACATGACAATATGGCATCAACACATACTTATAACCCAGTATCACTCCTTCTGACTTGCTGCCATTTATGATTTTTTTTTTTTATCTGAGATCATTAAAGATACCCAGTATACTGCACACATGGGAGGATTAGGTTAAAGAGCACTTTAACACTGTCTATCATATCATGTAAAACACGTTTAAATTGAGGCTGCCAATCCAGAAGGTTGTTAAACACTTTAAATCACTAGTCCTTAAATGAAAGAGGCCATGAGCGACCAGAGGGAGTTTGTCGAGTAACGTGATGTGAAAAGCAGAGAGGCCCCTGGTGACTCTGAATAGTTCAGGCAGGGCTTTCCTTAAGGAGATTCCTGCATTTCATCCGGAGGTTTCTCTAATGCCTAATGCGCCCGTATCACATACTGTTGAACTGAATCGATCAAGCACTTACCTTAAAAGGCGATTTCCATGTCTAAAATCGAGTTTCATTTACCAGATCTCTCCCTCAAGACTTTGCTGTTACGCTATTCTCTGAATTTCCCAAACTCAAACCCCGCCTATTTTCATGGAAGAGAAAGAACAACCCCTCTCTATTATCATTGGTTAGAACACACGATCAGGACATGAATCCATCATCTTGCCAAAATATAAATTTCTGAGGCATTAATACTGTTTTATTTCATAAGTCTTTGATTTTAAAGGCTTGAGTGGATTAAATCACTTTACATATTTGCAATCTGTCGTTTTACAGCCTTCCTTTTTTGACTGTTGTTTTTCCTTTTAATTTATGTCGTCGTGATGTTGATAATAATACGTTTAATAATCATCAGAAATAATTTTTGTCTAAGTGTTTATTATTAAAAAAAAAAAAATGAAAATCTACGATGTCTGATTCGTGAATGAATCACTGCGAGTCGGATCTTGAATTAGATGAACCGGTTCACAAACCCGGTCTTACGAACCGAACTGAACGCTTCATTCACGAATTCACCAGATGGTTTGAACAAATGAATAGAACATGGAAAAGCTTTTCAGCCAATATATCTAAATCTAATAATTAATCATTTAAATGCAAGTTATTTGTAAGAGTTAAACGACTGCATTGTATGTATTTAATAAGCTGAATCGATGCTGCAACAAACTAAGCTAAAATACACGTCATTAAACACACTTAATGATAATATTCAATCAAAACAAACGTAATAAACAGCAATGAAACATGTAATCCACCACAACGGGATGTCAGGGACCACGTTATGATAATAGAATCACTGAACACTTTTTGAACCGGTTCTTTGAAACAACTCGTTCAAAAGAACCGACTTGCAGAAACGACTCGGATTTCCTCCCCCCCTAGTTGTTTTGTGGTTTGCGGAACAGCACTGCAACCAATCATCTAAGGAATTTGAGCTGACCAATCATGTGTGATATATGGTAATTTGCAACCAATCAGCGTTAGAGATCGGGCTGTTTGAAAACCTTTCAGGAAGTGTAAATCCGCTTTGACGCGGACGTAAACAAACGTAGCTTAGCAATCTAAACCCTGTTGTGACTATAGAGAGATTGTACTGTAGTACAATGTGTTTCTCTGCCGCCTAGATCAAGAACGATCTGATATCCGGTAACAGGTAAGAATGGTTTCATGGCATGCTTAGTACAAAATGAGATCATATTTTAGGTAGCTAGCTAGCTTTCTTCTAATAGGAAAGGTACAGGTTTTCTCAGCCTCTTCTAACAGAAGCGTAAAATGAGCTGGAATGAACTTACTGTGATTTACACCCATAGCGTTCATTTGAAGGGCTTTCCCGTTTTGGGGATCAATAGACTATAACATGGAGAAACTGCTAACGTAATACAGGTGCAAACAGGCTACAGCTAGCTAGCTAGGCAGGTGCAGGTCGTCTGTTAAACATCTGCTGTAGCTTTCACTGCAGGTGCTGACTCTTTGTTCTCATTTTAAATCAACAGGAACCGGCGTTTTGTTAGGAGCTTTACTTGAGAAGATCTCAACTCAACAATGTCTACTTCAAATTTTAAGAATAAGTGTGTGACTCAAGTTAACTGTATATACTGTGACAGTCTGCTGTGCATGAGGGGGATGAAAGCTGTACTTTTGGCTGATACGGAAATAGAGTTGTTCTCAACCGACATACCACCAAATAGGTGAGGTTTCCGTCATCAGATTTCACATACTGTATATAAACGTGGTCATCATAATCTTTATGTTGGATCCCTAATAGTCTGTGTTGTCTGTGTCCTTATTTAGGACAGTTGATTTTGTGGCAAGCTGCTATTCCACTGAAAGCTGCAAATGCAAATTAAGAGACATTGCTTGTTTGAAATGGTAAAGTATTTATAAATAATACTGTTTTTTACTTGTATTGTTTAGGATTTAAAAAGTGTATGGATTTACAACATTTAGTAATAACAAGTATGGCAATGTACAGTGCTGTTCAAAATCTTAGAGTCAGGGATTTTTTAAGGAAATGTATATTTTTGTTCTGCAAGGATACGTAAAATTGGTCAAATGTTGCAAAGGCATGTATAATGTTATACAAAAAATTATATTCCATAAAAGCTGTTCTTTTCACAAGAAAATAATGCATCTCTGATGCCACAAAATTAGGCAGCACTACTGTTTTCAACAACAATAATAATAATAAGTGTATTGACCAATAAATATGAGAATAATTTTAGGATATTAGAATAATTATTATTATGTGACACTGAAGACTATATTTAAAAGTTGCAAAAGTATTTCTTTTACATTAAAAATATTATCAAACTTTAAATCATAGTTTATGTTTGTTTTTATTTGCTTTGCAGCATTTTTAGACTTTAGGTTGGCTTCAAACTTGTTTAGGTAACGTTCAGTCCCTTGTTAACACTGAGCCATTTTCTGTTCTGTTTCATTGTGTCTAACAAAGCATTTGAATCAGGTGTTTTTGTTTGTCTCTCTGGCTCTTTCTGCACATTCAGTGGGAATGTTGTGGGATATCACGTGGTGGCTCCATGCAAGCCCTGCTTGCTGTCCTGCAACAATGGTCATTTCTGGATGTTCAACAGTGAGGCTGTGTCCACCATCAATAGACTGGATGCAACAGGTTTGGGACAACTGATGCAAAAACACTGTCTGTGCCCTCTGGTTATGGTCACACAGCTTTTGCATAACTTTGTTTCAAAAGTTATCTGCTCATAGCCATCAAAAAAACAAAACAAATGAATAACAGATAATTCCATGTTATATTATTGAGTATATTCGAATACAAAACCTTATTTTGTTCTGTCACGCAAGGGCGTTTTAAAAGGTAAAAATCTAGATTGACGAACTAATGCATTTCAGTAATTGAGCCTTCCACAGAGTGGGCCAGCCTGTCACCCTTTGAGGACGTCTTAATTGCCAAAATGCATTAGAATGCCATTGTAGACTTGAAATGTGTTTTGTTTCTATTCGAAGATGTCCCCTGAATTTTATCATTACTGTTTGAAACTCATCCAAAAAGCACCTTATATATTTCACAAGATAAGATGCTGCCAAATGATCTTTTAACTGAAACTTCAGTTATTGTTTGGTATAAATTAGGAGCTTGTGTATCTAAAATAAAATTAAGTTTAACTGCAGATACACTACTGTTAAAAAGTTTGGAATTCATTAAATTTGCCATCACAGAAATAAATGACATTTGAGTATATATTAAAATAAAATCAGTCTTTTTCTAAAATACGTATTCAAATCTTATACACCCTAACTTTTGAATGTTAGTGTAAAGATTGTATTTCAGACATAAATTATTAAATGTTTAAAAATAAATAATACAGTTCTGTCTCTTTCATAGGGCAGAACCTGTTGCTGTGGGGAGATCTTCCAGAACTGGAGGGCAGTGATGACGAGAGCCTGGACAGTCTCTCAGAAGAAGAGTACCTCAGATAGAAACACACACATGCATCCAAAGGAAGTAGACTCTTGACGGTAGCGAACCAGTTTACTTTCACTCACACAAGTCGCCGTTTAAAACACTTTGTCTTGTCTTTAGCTGACTGAGACTAGGCAAAAGTCTTTACCATGATGCCAGCTTGATTTATATGCATTTTCTTTCTGCATCCTCTCAGATTAGTTTCAGTATGTCAAAGTGCCACTACCAAAGAGATGTTTCTGTTTTCTTTGCTTTACGGTTTCAGTAGCACAAAACATGAGGGTTGGATTTAAAGATTTAGGATGGTATCCTCATATCTTTATACAACATTCACAAATGGTTTAGACTGTTTAAGAAGATTAACAGTAGTGTTAGTTTGAGGTGTTAATACAGGTTATTTACTCCTGTACTAATGCAGTTATAGATAGATAGATAGATAGATAGATAGATAAAATAAAATGCTGGTTCCACGAGTCTAGGTGGTTTTATAGGAAGGAAATGACTAACATTTACCATGTTTTAATGGTTTACCAGTATATTTGTCCATTTCAATTAAGTGTCACATAAAGTCCACTGAAGTTTGGTATCAATTGGTACATTTATTCTTTCATGGCTTTGACATTTGCAGTGGCACAAAATGATTTGGTAGCTTTGAGTAGAGTAGGTATCAGCTCGGTGACATCTGGCATTTCAACAACTTTAGTTTAACATTATGGTACTTTGCTTGGCACACTTCTTTCAATTAATGCTGATCCATTAAATAGTGGTTAAACATCTGTACTTTCTGCACTCCAGTTATGTTTCACTGTTTGTCACCAGGGCAGTCATGAATAACTACAGAAGGAAATCTGCACTTGATTACTGTAAATTCTGCATGACACTGTGTGACATTTTTAGGCTTTCAGATTTTTTCTTTTTTACCATGGAGGTAACAAAATGATTCGCATCCTCTTACATTTCTTTTGATTTCTGAAGACATGATACAGTCATTCAGTAGCTGTTTACCATTTCACTGTGTAATGCTATGATTTTCACAGATCATTTTTAAATATTTAAAAAAATATGAAGGCTTTTATGCCCTGCTGTAAACGTCTTAGCGCAACATTTTACGTCATGGTGTATTGAAGGTTGCATTTTCAGTAAAAAATAACAGCAGCAAGAGTAAACAATCATTATTGTGATAGCTTTCAGGTGTAGCATTTTTAGGGGTTGGCTCTTTTATGCCTTGAAGCGATCTTTAGTATGCATCTATGACCAAAATAAAATGATGAAGAATATGTTTTGCATTTTAACTTATTAACAGAGGATTTATTTGATTTTATCTATGTTTTGAATGTATTTATTAATAGACATGATACTGTATTTATACTGACGTGATTTCTTTGGCGCCATGTGAGGATAAGAAGAAAAAAAACGTTTGTATACTTTTGATCTGCACTGAGAATATGTTGTTGGTTTAAACTTCGGGTTATTTTGTATGCTGAATGTCTTGATATTAAATTTTTAATGTGGATATATTTGTGTGCGTTTCCTTTATTCACCTAACTCTAACTGCAATGCTGATGCAGAGGCAGAGCTGTTTTGCTAAAAGTTCACAAACTTTGAAGAAATCTCCAGTATTTCTCTGATTTACCTCTGAAAGTGGTTGGAGAGATCGAAAAAGCTTTCAGTAAGTGAGACCCACGATTCACTAGATACTAGCGAAAGCACACACACATCCAGGAAACACCTTCATCATTATCTGGAGTTTCGTTTTTATCAAGAACTTGACTTTTTGTTTTTTGGCATGAAAGATGCACAGATAAAACCAAAACTGAAATTTAATGACTGCTTATAGATTCATTTTCCAGCAGACACAAAGCAGCAACTATGAAAGAATTTGTCTGGGAAGAAATCTAAATAAAATCCTGTATAACCTGAACATTGCACTTCACAGACATTCACCATTAAATATAGGCTAATTTACTGATGTCTGGAAGTTTAAATGAATAAATCCAAAGTGGGATATTTTCTTAAAGTTTGCAGAGCAGATTTGGAGCAAATTTCTCCATATTTGTTCTTCGTCTGCATCTTTGATGGCCTAAGGGTAAGTATATTTTCAGCTAATTAAAATTTTTTGGTAAGCTATTTACATTTAACCATCATATTGGTAAATAATGCACTCGAAATGTCAAAATATTTGATCAGTCTTCCTTTATGTGAGGCCAAAATCCATGCCCATAATCTCAAATGAGCAAATATGATTAATGCCCATAAAAGGAGGATGTGGTAGTGTTTGAATAATTCTTGGAATTGAACATATGCTATTTTTGCAACCCGAAACCACATCCACAAATAAGTTATTTTCCACTTGAGAATAAACTCATTTTTCTCTGGAAAATGCTGACTTACTTCGGCTGTGAATTGCAGTAACTGTTCAGACACACCTTTCAGTACTTTAGGCCAATCTATCAAAACAGCCTTTGTCTCTATAAACACTCCTCCACACCTCAATAAATAAATCATTTGTCAAAATGCTTGCCCCAGCTGCTCTTTGTATTTGTGCACACCTCCTGACAAACATAACTGAACATATAATGATACGTGTTTAGTTCCACCAACATGCTAATGGTTAAAATCACATGTTGTCAAAGATGAGACTGGCTTGTGTTCTGAATCTAAACTGACATTTTAGTGGAGCCAAACTACTATAAAAAAAAAAAAGAACTGCACTATCTATCTATCTATCTATCTATGGTGAATAAGTTGCACCTTTGTTTGAGAGTCAGAAACCATTATGTACTCCAATACACATCTGCATCTAAAGTTGATAATCCACTTATCAGCTAAGCATGAATAATAATTTTTAAAAAATCTTTTTTTTTTTTTTTTTGCAAACTGATTCATCCCTATTAAAGATGAGATTTACAACTGCACAATCACAATGAGTACTGCCAAAGCAGACAGCTCAAGGCATACCTGACTGAACTTACAAAGAAACGTAAACACATGTATATTTGTTTAAACATGCAAATAGAGATTCAGCAATCATATTTAGCATGCAGTGTTGTCTCAACATGTAGGCAACAATCAAAATACCTACTATCATTTTATACTGGGTGTGTGAGAGGATGGGGGTTGGTTTGGGCGTCACTCAGAGGGTCAACTATTGTCCCTCACTGACAAGGCCTGTCAATCTTCAAGAATGTCTTGAGTCGAGAGTTACCTTAAGAATAGGGGACCTGAAAAGGTCTGTCAGTGGTTGTGAGAAATGGCTGATTTTGAATGGAGTGTTGTCCACTGGGAGAATCAGAATGTCTGTGAAAGGTCAAAACTGATTAAATATGTCTTGTATAGAGCAGAGAACAGCGCGTAGTAGAGCTCACTGCCAGATAAAGGTGTGACAATTAAAGTGTTAAATGGGTTAGGCTACTCAAAAGCAGTGTTGGGAAGGTTTTTTCAATTACTTGATTAGACTAAGTTCTAATCAGTGTTTTCAACTGTTAACCATTTTGAAACATTTAAACCAGAAAGGGTTAACCTTACTGCTCAACACTGATTACTGTCAAATCTTCTAAATCCTCTTCACTTGAATTAAAAATATAATCAAATCATTTTAAAGCACAGCAACCATAAAATCAGGCTTTATAGAGACCGTTCTGATATTAAATAAATCGTGAATAAAAAGATATAGTTTTATAATAATAATAATAATAATTAAGTGATGATAGTTTAATTAAAATATATTCTGAAATACAACAACACTGGTGCTGTGCCAAATTTTGACCCCCTGCCAGATTATGCCTCCCCTCATTGAAATCAATACTAATCCTAACTCCACCCCTAATCATAGCCCCTCCCCCACACCTAACACTAAACCTACCAATACTAGGGGAGTCATAATCTGGCAGGGGGTCAAAATTTGGCACTACACCGGGACTAGTTAACTAGTTAACCGCCATTTTGGACCAAGGCCAAAAGCAGCGTCCAAAACAATGGGCTATCAAGGTTTGCATTTGATTCTTTAGGTAAAGCAGGCAATTTGGAAAAAGTAACCTGCACAGTTACTTATTGTATTTATTGGACGTAAACACATTTTTGATCCAAAAGGAGCCTTCATCAAGAGGTCAGATGTTAACTAATTTGGGGGGAGATCAATGTTAACTAGTATTAACTTAGTAGGCCTAAACATGAGATATGGTTAGTGATCGTGGACATGCTGTCCTGTGACAAGATGTGGATTTAATCAGGCCTGTAGACATTTGTACCAAGTGTATTCTATTCACTGTAAATGTAAACACTGGTTTTGTTTTGGGGAGTAATTTTAGTATTGCCTATATGGTAAATGGCTCCATCTGCTGCTCATTCATAACATGCAGTTTTGTCTTCACCAATGCTTCCCCAACCTGGACGGAAATGTGTACGTTGTACATTAGAAATCCGTTTACGATCTCAATATTATAACAGTATTTTGATATGATTATTCAGTGGAACACAAAATGAGATATTATAAATATTATGGGAATAAGGCTGAATATTTGTGTTGCGTTCACTTTGACGTTGCCTGTGAATGATAAATGAGGCTTTCCTTCTGCCTGACCTCTCATTTAATGTTGCAAAAATTCTGTAGATTTGGACAGATTTTATGTTTTGGGTGAAGAACTGTATTTCATTTTGGGGGTTAATTGTTGCAGTTGGTCACTGGCCACAAGGAGGCGCCATAATACAAGGATTCAGAAGAAACACAACCGAACCATCGATCTTCTATCTAGTGCATTTGTGTTGTTGTGTAGATCAGAATTCAGGGACGTTTGGTTTGCAGCTCGTTCCGGAGTCACTTTGTTTTTTTTAATTTTTATTAAAACATGAGGTTATTTTTGTCACGTATATTAGCAGTTTAAATGCCCCTACATTTTTTTCCACTCTTCTTAGACTCCAAATATTGCGCAGGTGATCAGAAAATGGATAGTGCATCTAGTATTTGTAAAATTAACTATTAATTATTAATACCGAATACAGGCTAATTTAGCCTACTCTGTGCAAAATTCTTGAAATACAGAACGCAATTAAGAAAAGGCTGGAGTATCTTTGCAAGAGCTGTTTGATTTTACTGCGGTTTTGAAGGCTGTAATTAATTTTCTGAAAGGACATGACGTCTGTTCAGATGAAAAGCTGTCCATCTTTTGCTTACAAATCCCCGTTTAAAATGCCACTCAGTCGTTGTGTATATGAGAACGCTAATTTGAAGTTAAATCGGTAGAGATGTAATTGTATTGTGTCGCATGTCATATTTGCGGAAATGTAATATCCTAATTTTAAACACGTGAATCGTATATTTTTATATTTCGTAGAATTTTGTATTTCTCTTTTGCGTGCAGCTACAGTTGAATTTACTTTGTACTGTATAACCCTGAGTATTACTATTATTTTTAGTAATTTTGTTCAGGAATTATTTTCTAAGTCTAAAATCTAAAATAATCTGGCAACGACCACAAGCCACATTTTGCTTTAAATTGTATTTTTGTATAGATAGAATAATAAATGCTTGTTTAGGTTTGTAAGCTGTACAAATGATTACATAATAATATTATTATTTTATATATTTAAAAAAAATGCATTTGTTTCCCTTAAAAATATTACTTTTATTTTCAGCTCTATAGTTATTACCTCAAGGATTGTGGTCTTTATACAAAGTCACTGGAGTATTTGCAAGTACTCACTTTCACTCGTCCTCTTTCAGTATCTCCAATGTCTCTAATAAACACAATAAAAATAAAAATGCATATGAATGAATGAAGAATGAAGTTTTTTTTTGTATTGATCAGCTTGATGTTACAGATTTCCTTGTGAACCTCAGTCACTGTATTCAGTAAATTGAATTATTCTTCCTAAGTGCCATGGAAATATTTAAAGAATCTGATCTAAATTCTGATCCAAAATGATCAACACAATACAGCAGTGGATGCAGATGGAACGTAAATGTGACTGTTTTTCTGATGGTATTCTGTTTTAACATTTTATTCTGCTCAGAATAATGTAGTGCTAATCTCGGCAGATGCTCTCCTTTATCTAAACAAACCTTTAATACAGCAGCACCGTTTTATAATTAAAGGGCTAATAGGAGGTAGGGGGTTTGGTTTCTTGTGAAGGGGGTTGAGTCTGTCGGTCATGTCTGTGCATTTGAATACATGTATCATGAATATGCATCTCTTAACCTAGAGCATTAGAGCTGTGGTTGGTCAGTGGATCCGTCTGATTAATGCAAGTTTTGTCTAATATATGTATGACTTCAACTGCTGAGCTCTTCCTGAAGACCGCAGATATTATTTCTATAGTCTATGCATTAGTATAGTACTTTAGATATTCAAAGTAAAATGATTAAATGTGATTAAAACTATCTATGTCTTAGTTATACTACTTTTGTTTGTTCAATCTTTTCTTCTTTTTTTTTTTGATTGTTTGTTTTTAAAGGCAGGCCTTTTAATTCATTTACTTTTCAGCCTGAGTAAAATGAACAGGACAAGATCTTACTCATAGCACAATTAAGTCTAATTTGAACGCAGCAGTATATAGTTAACCTTCAGAAAATTTCCACAGGGCTTTCATTAGTTGAAAAAAAGTATTAAATCCATTTTCATAAATTTATTACTCTCTTCATAAGAGGGTACAATAATCCTGGCTAATCACAAAGTAATAAAACTTGTCATATTTTGTTGTACATTTGGTATTTCCATTTCTGATTCCCAATAGTCTGAGTCAGGCCAAATGTACTTAAATGTACAGTGTTCACATCTGTTTTCAAGCCTTCAGAGTTAAAGGGCAAAATAAAACAAAAAACATATATAAATATGTGGTTTTTTTTTTCAGTGAATGTCTGCTCTGCATTCTCCAATTTTAATTGAATATGTGGCTAAAGTAAAATACTAAAACCTTCATTTAAAAGCAAATTAATGTACATTTCACAAGGACAGCGGAGGTGACAAAGTGATTTTTTTTTGGTGCTAATTCGCCAAGGTACTTAATATTGAGACCTTCAGTTTTAGAATATCTCAAATAGTATAAAATGAGCTATGCGTAATTTATCTTTTTCAGGAAGTTGCGCATTAAGCTTCGAAATGCTTTGATTGCAGTGGTACATTTTCAATGCAACGTCCTGCATTGTTGCAGTCGATTCAATATATTTTAATTGTAGCAAAGGTCGTTGTTTTAGAGTGGGATTGCGATTTGAAAATGCAGAGGGAAAAAATGTCAAGATTTTCCTTCCCTGACAAATGCACTCTCGACAGTGATTGGCCATTTATATGTTCCTCCTGTCTGTTGAATTGTTTTGAAGTTTGTGTGTTCCCCTTTAAGAAGGGGGCTCTTTGCAGCTGAAGAATTTGCTCTCCTGTCGCTGTGAATGGGGCCCGGGCAGGAGCTTAGCGAGGGGCCCAATGTTTTGTTCTGTTACACTTCAATAGGGCGTCAAGCAGGGTTTGGGCCTGACAGCCTGTGGATTAAAGGCTCTTACCAGAATCTGTTCGCCCCACCCCCTGACCCGCGCACTCCAACAATAGCCTGAAAGAAACACATTCTTAACTCTTCAAGTACTAAGTTGTAATTTGCAGGTGGCTATAGCCTACCAAGTCCCTCTAGTCCAAGACGATAAGGGTTATAGAGGAAAAAAAGGAGGGGGAAGAGGGTGTTAGTCGTAGCCCACCTCCTTTTTCCCCCCACTTTAGCTTTCGTATACGTTTAAAAATCTAAATTCATCTGAAAATCAGATCTTGCAGAAAGTCTTAAAGTGCGTCATTGGAACGATAGACTTGAAGTCAGAAAGGTACATTGTGTTCTTCTAATCCCTGCTATCTTTCCAAACTGTAAAAGATACACTGGATGTCAACAGTTTGGGGTTAGCGAAGCAGCCGTTGTTAACAATAGCCAGATGCCTGTTCCGAGCAAACAGCGATGCTCCCAGGGGCTGTAGCGATGACAAACATTTGTTGTTGCCTTCTGTTTTGACAGCACTTCCGAACCTTGGAGCCAGGAAGAAACAGACTTTTGTTTGTAAAATATTGGACGCTAGAGATCTACATGGTAATAAAACCAAGCAAAAAAAAAAAGAAAAAGAAAAGAAAAAACTCTGATGGTTACTATTCTTATTCAGTAGGAATTGTTCAGGTTCAGATGTGTTTAATCTGGATGGACCACTAGGTGGAGCTATTTGAAAGTACGTCAGCAAGAACAGAAGTGCACAGGTGATGGGTTAGTGAAGTTTGTGATTAGATTATTATCTAGATTTTCTGGGGTCTTAAGTGTACGTTTTTATCTAAATGTTTACATGTTGCTTTAACATTTAGCGTGGAAGTTGGAAGATAAAAGCAGTCCTCAATGATTCATCACATGAGCTAAATTCGTAATAAACATGACTAAAAATGACCCAAACAATAGCTCTTTTTGGTCACGTCAATTAGAGTATTTTTCCATTGTGCTGAAATAATGCTCCTCAGAGTATTGCTGTCCAGAAGCTCTCTCGTGGTCCAGCGGAGAGGAGTCAGCTGGGTCAAGCCTCGCTCATCCTTATAGTCCCGGCTGGGTGTGTAACACCAGACTACATCTGGCCAATGATTCAGAGTGTCAGAGTTCACGTCGCCCGCACACACACCCACACACATTGTGGGCCGATTAACGACCCTGCCACTCTTTCTTTGTTGGTCAGGTGATCAATTTGATCACCCTTATTTAAAAAGTTTTACACTGAATGCTCTGTTTATTCACTTCCATATCCTCTATAGCCTCCCGTTTCGAATGGTCCGGGTCCAAGCCTGAAGGGACCCAAGCAAAATGTTTTTATTTATGGGGAAAATGGCATTGCTGACATTGCGTATTGGCTCTAATTGCGCGCGTGGTCAATGGTGTTTTTTGAAAACTTCTCCTTAAAGTGGCAGCCTTTCAAGAGCAGCCGCCTTTTCCCCTCCGTTTTCCTGTCACCAGTAACAGAACACAGATGTGACATGGGGTAGCAATTCCACCTCTATTTGTTTTAGGGCCGATCGAGTTATTTAAAATGTTTGCAGTCCTGAAAAGAGCTAGGGAGGGAGGGAGAGATGGGCTGTGTACACGTATATGTATGTGAGAAAGAAAAGGGGAGAGAGAAAGAGGCAAGGTAAAGTGTGTTTATGGACCCCTGGCCAGACCAGGTACAGCTAGTGACAGATATGTAAACAGCTCGAGCACGCTAGACGCATACTGTGAAAATAAAGTAAAGCAGCCAGATTTTAAATGTCTTCTGTTTACTTTGGGATGTTTCCTAAAACTGTTGAACAGCTAGTTAATTTTCTCATATACATGTCATAAATCCTTTACACCTGCACAGTCTGTAATACAATGTTGAGCTTGTTATGGGGCGGATAATTTATTTATTTTTTTATTAGTGGCAGATTTTGTTATTATTTTTCTCTTCAATAATACTAATAATAACAAAAACAGTAAAGTACTATTTTTATAGTAGCTAATAATATATATTATTTCTAAATAAATATTTTTTTTTGTTATAATTAGTGTTATAATTATTACTTTTAATAGAAAAAAATGTACTACTGTTATAATAGTTCATAATAATAGTAATACTACTACTACTACTAATAATTTCTTATGCTGTGTTGTTGGAGACTAAATATAAGTGTATTTATTATTGTAGGAAATAATAATAAAGTTAATCATATTTTTAAAATTGTTTATATTCCAATGCAACACTTGAGACTTTCCTTCTCGTAAAAACTTTGTGAAATCACTTTTGACTTTTGAAGGCACTATACAAACAGCCGACTGTAACCTTCAAAGAATGAAGAAAGAATCCAGGCTGCAGTGAAATCTAATCCAGCCACAGCTACAGCTACATTTTTCCCTGCCCCCCTGCCCCCCTGCCGAACTCTGACCTCTGACTTTGTCTGGGTCATCTAACCTTGCTTGAGTTATAGACAGAACACATCTTGCCTCATTCTGATCCTCTTATGACTCTCTTTCTCTTTTTCTCTCTCTCTTATCTGTCCAGTGTGTCTCCATTGGGCTGGCAGGAGGAGAAAGGGGGGAAAAAAATCAACGGATTGGGGACCTTACTTGCTCACAGCAGAAATGTCAGCGAGACATTAAACAGTGAAAAGCTGGGTGTGCTTTCATTGCACAACCTGTCTGTTTTCCCTCCTATTCTTTTTCCAGCCCCGCATATCATCTGTCTGAGCCTTTCACTCTGTGATCAGTATGTCCTGGTCATTTTCCAGTTTCTTGAAGTTATGACTAGAATGAATGCTTTATACCAGTAACATATTAATAGAATTATTTTATTTTATTGTTTTACATAAATATAAAGTAAATAAAGAAAGTTCTTCTGAAGACTAACATCACAAAATGGAACCGTAAAAAAACATCTGAGCAGGTTTCCCAAATACTTTTCCTATTCCCCACTGATCAAAAAAACAGGTAGCCAGGTTTCAGTTTTTGCTACGAATCCCTTACTTATAACAATCTCTGCTTATTTTAACATTGAATAAATGACACTCTTCACCTTTAAGTTTTAGTTTTTTGGCTTAAAGGTGTGATCGAAATCTAAAGCTGTCGTACCTGGCTTTTTGTCAAAGATAACCATGCTCTATCTTAGCCAGCTATGATTCGCAGTTAGCGTGAAATTTCTACTTGCGTTTATAGTGATTACGACTGGTTGCGTTTGATTAGGGGCTGCTATAATTGGCTGACATTAGATTTGTGGCCGCATGCTGCTGCTCAGCAGGTGGTCCTGGCATGGACTGTCATTGTTAGGATAGAGGCAGCCATTATGTACGGAAGTGGTGATCAGGAAGTCCTTTCGCCCAAAGCAACGGCTCTGAGGCGCTCTCCTCTAGAGACCAAAAACAACAAACTTGCCAGACAAACACAAACACATAGGCATGTACCTGCAGTCCTCCCCACCTCTCTTTCTCTTGCTCTCTCTTTCCATCCTAACTATAACCTTGCCTTAATTGAACGTGATTCGTGATCCTCCCTTCTTTTCCCTCCCCGACGAAGTGCTTTTGTATGCATCCTTTAGTTCCAGGGCCAAAAGGCCCTTTAGTGCCCTTCAGGCATTTCTTATTAGTGTTGTAACATTATACCTTCTTTCTCCCACCCTCCTTCTCTCTGCAGACTCAGAACAGCTTTGAAACTCATCCTGGACTGGTTCTTTAACAGCACCTGAGGGCGGGAGACAGCAGGTTATGTGTCCAGGTCTTTCTCGCACACCTTCCTTGACCCCATCACTCCCACCCGAGGAGGTAAAGGCCCTTTGTCACGGAAGCGTACACAAGCAGCCCTTGTTTATTTTATTGAATGTTTATTTCATTTTTTAACATGCCACTCAAGGCTCCGAGGAGACGCATGTGTACCTTTCCTCCACCCGTGTAAACACAGCATATTTCGCCACTCGTTTCCCGCTGTAAAAAGTTTATATCTGTAATCTGTTAAGTCAGATATTTTAAACAACATCTCGCTGTGTTTATAAATACTGCCGGGGCGCTGTAATGAATTTACGGTAATGCATTTTTGTTTTTTTTTTGTCTTCACTATCACTTCAAACCTTTCGCGGATGGGTCAAGCGAAAATCCTGTAAGACTGTTTAGGTTTAAAAATCAAAACAAAACAAAACGACTGAAATAGAAAATGTTGGTGTGACAGACAAAAACAACATGAGCGCAAACACTTCTGTGTGTAGGATGAAGACAAACAAGTGGTGGAAGGGTGTAAATCTGAACTCATACTGATGAGGTGAATGATGAAGGATGAACACGCTGTTGTAGATTATTATGACCACCGGCACAGTCATTTTTCACGGTGAAATATACACTGCCGATGATTTAGAGATTTTTTTTTTTTTGGCACTCATGAAAAGTGTGTATTTACTCTGTTGGATTTTCATTTCTCAGTGTGTGTAAATGAAATAAGACTTTAGGTTGCTTTTACAGACATCATGTGCAAATTATTCCTCGAGTATTGTTAAATGTTTGATAGAGTCTGGGGTGTTTTCACAGATTATTCTTTAAGTAAAAAGAATAAATGCTATTGAGATTCAGCGGGAGGCTTCTTTGTAAGTTTTTTCTGTTTCAGTAGTTGTAATCGCTTATCGTTTCTCAGTCCAATTTGTCACGAATCATAGAGGCAAGAAATTGTGGCAGAAGAATGGGATCAGGCTGGAGTGAAGTTTCTGTATGTCCAATTGCTTCTCTACTGATAAAACACACTTATCTTGCATTTATTGACCATATTGTGATGAATGAGTGATGAATGAATAGCTACCCATATAGTATGAATGACAGCCATTGCTTTAAGAAGTAAGGAAGGGGCAGTCGTGGCCTAATGGATAGGGAGTTGGGCTTGTAACCCAAAGGTCGCGGGTTCGAGTCCCAGGTCCGGCA
>JAUMHE010000060.1:12735100-12746058 GCA_032359235.1 Enteromius mattozi | reverse complement strand
AGGTAGAATTTTAACAGTTTTTTATGTTAAAATCACGGTCATTTTTATCTGAAGACATCTCAGAAAGCTTTAAAAACACATTTCCTTGGGTTCTGCACCTTTCCCTTTTTTCATTTTCCCATCTATCACAAGTTTGTGTTTTATGATCAGGATCAGGTAAACCTGAAACCACCCCAAACATTCAAAGCTTCCTTAAGACAGATTAAATGACACTCAAGACAGATTCAGGAAACTCAACAACTTGCTATTTCATTTTGAATATATGTCATTTTACACATCCCTAACATACCCTCAATATGTGCATATGTAAGTGAACCACTGAGAGACTGGCGAAGGAAAAAACGAGCGGTAGAGACAGAAAGCGACAGATTGCTATCTATCTACATTGAAAAAGAATCCACTGTCTTAGGTTTCTGTAGGAACACAGTGCTTTTGTGTTGCACGGCTGGCTCTCGCCAACAGTAGTGTCTTACAGGCTGGCGAATTAAACGCGCTGGCTCCCTCCAACCTCGCTTTCCTCTCACACTAATCTTGCCGTATTACCTTCCAGGATCGCCGTGCTGTTTTAATATCTGTCACTACCTTCCTGGATTTTACGACTCTGCTTCCTCCCCTTTCATTTGTCCTCTTTTTGTTTGACTAGCCTGTCTCACCCTTTTGTATAATTCTGTCTTTGTTTGATGGGAGAAATGAGAGTGATTTCAGGTCTGGTCTCTGCTCTATCTCCGGCTGTTTTTCTCGTCTGTGCCCAAGCTGTCGCTTGGAGAATGCACCCGCTCTTTTGCCGACAAGTTGGTGTAAACACTCTGATTGCAGCGCTAACCGGTCTTGTGGTGCGGCGCACCTGTGTTTCATTGGTAACGGGCTAGCAACAGGTTCGTCATTGCAACAGAGGTAATCTATTAGCCCTAATGAGGCCTGGCGGAGAGACGCATTGATTTTTGCTGAACGCCTGTGATTACCGTCCCACTCAGAGAACATAATGCCTCCGGCCAACAGTAACATTAAAAACAACCACCTCAGTCTAGCAGGGCCCACTAGGGTCATGAAGACATTCATTATAAATACATAGACTGTTTGGACAAATGGGAGCATAATTCAATTTTTCTAACTTAGCGTTGCTGTTATTTAAACAGTAAGCTGCTGTTTCACTCATTGCCGTGAGTGATTACGTTCAGACCGTGTCCTGTATGCATTAATATATGACATTCCGCCATGACAGGCATCATTCAAAAAGTGTCCAAAACATTCGGTATCCCGCTGACATTTCATGAAGGCCTTTTCTTGGTTTTTTTTGCACAATATGTAATTGTATATTTCAAAGCTCCTATCTTGTCATGATTCAAAGCTTTGCCTTGTTATTATTGTAGAACCTGAAAGGCCGGAGCAGAACTAATTCGATATGCCCTTGTTAGTGAAGGCCGTCAAATAGAGTGTTTGTACCTTGAAAAAGCTTCATGGAATTGCGTTCCACTATTTAAGCTGGGCTCTTGCCATTTTGATGTTTGCTTTTATGTCCTGGGCATATTATTTTGTTATTATTATCCGAAACAAGACACACAAATTGAATATTGTATTTAAAAGTCAATTTCATTGAGGAGATTACGCAAATCAGCCTTATTCTTTTCCGTCTCGTCTGCCTCCACCTTGATGCATCTCTTAATTTACACTGGTTTACTCTATTCATTTGCTAGTGCCTTGCCGGGGATCTTTTCATGTTTTGCTCCCAGCTTGCGTTCCTTCTTTTTGCATGGTTATGGCATTTGTGTTTGTTCTCTTCCAGCCCACCGTTCTCAAAATCAAACCTTAAAAGCAATTACCTGCCGACATTTAATGTGCTCAAGCAAGGTGAATTTCATTTCGCCCCGACTGACTGAAAAACCCTGAGATGGCAGCTGCCTTTTCGGCATCGCAATAAAAGCACAGGGTACTGTAACGACAGCGAAATGCGTGAAGTATTCCTAGTGTGTTATTGGTCATTTTTATGGTGTTTGGCCATTTTGGTCCTAAACTGCAAATCTTTATGTGGAATTTCCTTTACTGGCCCTCATGAAGGTCAGCCGAAGATCTCTGCGTCGGGGAAACTATCAAAGCCCATGCCTGAGCCTTTGGGGGTCCGGGGTAATAGCCCTCCTGACCAGGGGGAAAGAGAAACCCCTGATTGCTCAACATTTTACAGAGCACATGTTTGTCATTAACACGTCCTACTATGGTAGTTACAGATGTGATTAAAACAACCTGGGAGACAGGTGGGTCCTGGAGCCCCTGATTTGCAGGCTCTTTGTTCTGGGCCTGCTCACATTCTATGACCGCTTGGGTTTTGGGGGGTTTGTTGCGCCTGGGTTTGGGTTGGGTGGAAGCACAAAGCTGCATTTTTCCCCGTTGAGGCCCACTCATCAATTTTAGCCCTGACCTTTGGGTATTTATTTTTCCCTTGCTCTTTCTTTTTTTCTTCTTCTCTGTTTTCATCCGTTCTTTGGAACTTGGTGGTATTTCATTTTGGAGGTCAGGAAGTCTCATACGGTGAGTGGAGTGAATTGTCTGGGACTAAAGACACACTTTGAACGCGGCTCAGCGAGTGAGCGAGCGAATGAGTGAGATCCATGGAATGCAAAATGAACAGGAATTTAAACAATGATATTTTGAAAATGATTTGGAGAGCTGGCCTGTAACCTTAGAGGCTTGTTTAATGCTGTACAAACTGACTTATACACAGCTAGACAAAAACAGAAATGATTTAGCTATCATTTGCTTTCTGCATATTTTTCAGTTTTTTTTCCTTTTGAGTACAAAAACATAATCTTTATTCCAACACCTGTTATCGGGCCTCTAACGTACTTAGAAACACAACACATAGTGTTTTTTGCTTACAGAATGAGCTTGTGCTCTATTCAGAATTGATCTGAGAAAGCATTGCATATTTCAGTTCAGTTCCTGTATTTAAATTGAGGAGTTTAAGGAAAGGAAAGGACAGTATGGTGTCCCGTGTTTAGAATTTGTGCTCTGCATTTAACCCATCCAAGTGCACACACAGAAGTGAGTAGCGAACACACACACACACACTGGTCAAGGGTCTCACCTCAGTCATTGAGGGTGAAAAAGAACACTGTACAAAAACTGTTAAAATTGTATCTTAATTTATAATTATATTAATGATATTGTTATAATTAATGATTTTTTTAATGATTTATTAAAAATATAGAACATTGAGTTGTTAAATAAATTGTTTTCAAATAAACAATTTAAAATAAAACAAATTATTGGAGTTAGATATCTACTTTATATCTATTTTTTCTTGTTGTTTTTTGTCAAATTGAAATTAGTTTTTGGAGTTGTTAGTGATTATAAATGTTTAATTAACAGGAATTTAACTGTATCCCTTTCTGTAACATTTGTATTTAACTGTAAATGTAAAAATAGTACTTAATAAATTAACTTTTGGTTAAAGAGGGTGGAAAATTTTTTTCCACAATGCATTACCTTTTTAAATTTTTATGAATTGCAGTTTACAGTAAATTTCCTCTTCCTGTCATTCAAGTTCAGCTGTCTATAAGGTGTGGCCAATTGGTGTCAAATTCACACCGATGAACTGAAAAGGTGACAAGTTTTTAATTAAAATTTTTCTCCTCACAACCCTGTGGCAGAAGTAAGCAGGAGGAATCTATGCTCGCTTTCAGAGTGATGTGTTTATAGTAAGCAGCTTTTGAGGGGAATCGTGTCCTTTTATGGTCTTTCTCCATGCTTTGCAAATATGCACTTATGCGATGGCATCTCTCTAGCCTTTTCTCTCACTCTATTGCTCTCTCTCGCTCCGATCCCGGTGATGAGGTACCCATCGAGGGCCGCCGGTGTCAGGTCGGTCCACCATCCTGTGACTCATCCACTTGTAATCTCTCACGAAAGTGCCTTTTAAAGTGTTCGCATGAGTACGTGTGTGTTTTTGAAACCCTCAAAGGCCTCTGACAGAGGTTTGTTTTTACTTCGGACATGTAAAAGCCTCACTCAGGAGTGTTTAGGTTAGAGCGCTGCTGTCTGCAGCCCTCGGTCCACTTACAGCATGCTGTCCGGGAGTGTGTTTAAGAGGAGTTATCTGCATCTAACATATACAAACACGCATACAGACACACTGCAACAATCTTAATATGACTAATGCATCGGTGTTGTTATCAGACGAGAGCTGAAAGGGCTCAAGGCATCTTGTGTGGTTGTATAAGCACCATTTGTGCTCAAAGTAGACAGCTCCCATGTGGATGAATTGGTGTAGTCATTTAAAAAATAGGTTAAACCTACATTTTTTTTGTTTTTATGTAGTTTGGCAAAATGTCATTGTTCAAATCCTGTAAGCTTGACATTCTAACCTTGACATTACAAGACGAGTGGCAACTCCGTAAGGTTTTTCTGAAGTTATGTCCGAGTGTTCAGAAAAGACGCAAGGAGAAAATGTCATATTTCAAAGCTATTAATATGTGCGTAGTGCGACAGGGAATGTATTAAGTCATGTTCCTTATTAAACCTCACTAATGCCACATTATGTAGCATGTCATCAATTAAAATCAATCATTGGAGCTGGGGCATCATGAATTAAAGATGCTCTGAAGGTGGACAGCACATGTCTGGATGATTGGTGTGGGCTTTGTTCTCGTGCGTTCTGGCTGGATCAGTGACCATAGTTCATTTGATCTGAGGTTGGTGTAGTTTCAGTATGATATTGTGCAAATTTTCGAAGATTTTTGCATGATCTGAATGTAGCTTGTAGCTTACATCAGCCATTTTGTCTACAAGTATATCACAAGTTGATGGGTTGGGTGGTTGGAATGAATTATTGTTATTATTGTTATTATTGTTTCATTAGTTTTTTTTTTAAACAAACCATGTTTTTAATGAGCCTGTACCAAACAGTTCTGTCACGCCATAGGCGTGCTCTGTGTATGTTTCTCTGTACTATGTCATGTGTGCGAGATATATCCGCCGACTCGTTAATGCTCAAAGTAAAATTTTCATCATTCTGCAGTGACTTCTGGGATTTACTTTAAAAATAAATGGCTTTTTGTCCTTAAACATATTTATTTGAATAAAAACAGGTGGCTTGTTAAACTTGATAGATCTTTGTGAGAGAAATCAGACTCGTCTGCTTAATGGTACAAAAGTAAAAGTAGACTTTTGTGTATAAAAACACATTAGCAAATTAAAATAATGAGTAAAAAGGCAATTTATTTATAACATAATCAAATGTGGTCATCTGTGTTTTCCTTTATAAAGATTTACTCTGGTAACCATGGTGTCTGCCAAAACACCATAGACACTAATGTGATTGTTACTATTAATACAACTCTGGTAACTATCTATTAGCCACCACTGTCTTAAAAAATGTTTGTATGATATGTAAAATATGTTTGAAAAGGAATTAAACATTTGATTTTATTGTAAATCATAGATATTGATCATTTTAACTGCTCTTTTACCGTTAATGGACATCGCAACCGTTTGTTTTCCAAAACTTTTCCAACTTTTAGGTATTTAGGTGATCTGATCTGTCCAGTAAGCTCTCTAAAACTTGCATTGAAAAATAAATATGCTGCTTTTAGGGTCATTTCCACCAGACATTGATCAGATGTGTTTAAAATGACAGTCACATGGGTCATTCTTGTGTCTAAAAACAGCTGTTTGCAGCTCAGAAATATGAAAATGATATATTTAAAAGACAGGAACCACAGTATATTCAACTGAAGTCTGATAATTTTATGAAGTCTAAATAATTGTATGCACATTTTGTGTTGAAGGGTTTCTATAAAAGTCCTTTAGAGGTGCATCTTCTTCTCACCGTCAGCATGATATTGAATTGAACCCCTGAAGAACCGTCGCTAGTCACTATCACTGAACATTTAAAGGTAGTTTAGGTAAACTGGCCTTTCTTGGGGTTGTTGGGCAGATCTTCTTCTGTGTGTGTGGCTTTGATTAGACACACACGGTGAGGCCCCTAATCTGCCATTCATCTGCGCAGGAATTTCTCAGTTTCGGAGGGGCCTCTGAGAAAACTCTCAACGCAAACAAACAAAATATCAGCTTACCCTGCCTCGCAATATCCCCTCTCCAATCTGGGGACGCTGAAGCAACACACTGTTTATTGTTTCAAAGTAAACTCCGCTGTTGCATTGCTGCCTTCATAATTAGATTTTACCTGCCTTGTTTTTCTTTTTCCCCACCCTGGATTTTTATTCTTTCCTCTTAAAAAGGTGATGTTTTTGTGGACCACTGTAAACCACAGGGTGTTTGGAGGAATGAGATTTCTGAGAAGAGAACTCTAATGGGAATGCGACAGGCATCTGAGAGTTGACTCTTTTATTGTTCTGTAGAGGATTTTTCAAATATGTTTACGATATTAAAAACTAAAGTGAGATAAAAGCTTCCAACGCTGGAGTTAGGGTAATGTCTGCAACGCTTCCTTGGGTTTCTCCTCCATACTTTTTCAAACATACTCCGCAGTACCTCCAGGGATAACCGGAGTGTTTCTTTGTGGTTTGATTTGCCCCAGTGTGGCCATGAGAATGCAGGCACTCCACAGTAAACCCCCAGGGTTGCCACCAGGCAGATCCACCTCTTCTCACTCACCTGAGGGGCCTGTCACCCTTTCCTGAGGGTTGCGATGCACCTCTCTTCATAGACACTAGGGTGAGTTATATTATCAGGGGGAGCCTGTCTACTCCCTGAACGTAGGGCTCGCGCCTTGCTTGTGTGCGCAGAGCTCGCTTTGGAGTCTTTCTGCAATGACCGTCTGATGTCGATCGCCTTGGGAAATTTTAGTGTTGTCAGTCACTATGTATCCTTTCATCGACTTTCCCGAGCCCCGTTCTGTCATTTTTCTTTTTTACCCTGCACCCAAATGTCGCGGAGTTCTACGAAAGTGTCATAAAAAGTAGATAAAATTAAAACTTTTACAAATTTAAACATAAACACGCATCTTCTAGAACTTTAAGAAGCCTTGAAGTGCCTCGGGGATGAATTCTCCCAGGTACCTTGAACTCGTGAAGAGGTTTTCAAGTGCACGTTTATACGCTTGTCTCCTTTGTTTACTATGTTTGTGCTTCTTTTAATTTTCTCTGTTTTGGAAAAAGTAGACAGCTTGTCACTAGGCTCGCTGACCTCACCCCATCACCCGTGAAGTCCTCTTATGGTATTGTATATGCAAGCAGTGGCACTTTGTTTTCTTTCATAGACTTCATGCCTTACATGGAGGCACACAGTGGCTCCAGCCAGCGTTGTGTATCACGGAGGCACTTTTGCATTGTGCATCGACTAGAATAAAGTGTAGGAGGCACACTGGGGTCAGAGCTTCACTATCAAATCCTTGGATATTTTGGATAGGATGTCAGCGCTCTTTCAAACATGACATGCCAGTGTTTAGAAATGAAAAGTACACCACAACAAAAGGGGGAAACGTAATACGCCGTGCCCTGATGCACATTTATCGGCTCACTTCAAAGTGCACTTGTCATTCACTGTCTAAAACAGGGCAATTTCTATCTCCATCTTTGTCAAACAGTTGTGCCCCCTTGAGCAAAAAAAGTACAGACAATATATTGGGGAAAAAAAGAGGGCATAGAAAATAAAGGATTTTCTTTTACTCCCCCTCCTCTGTTAACTCCCCCCACTCTTGCCCCCCTGATCTCTTCACGCACTCATGGGGAATGTTTGGAGGCCCTGTTCATATTTTGTTTGCACAATGCATTCCTGCAGGCTCTTTATTTATGTCAATCTCCCCTTTGATCAGGGTCCGCTTACCCACTCGGTTCCTGTGAGTGAAAGAACCCACCTGTGAGGCAGCAGCCAGGGCTCTGGATTCTTGGGAAAGTTTACCGTCAATTAATAATATAGCTAAATTATTTCTTCACATGGCAAACTACTTATGTAAGGTGATCCTGGCTGGTGGCTGATTCCCTGACATCTGGGTTGGATATTCTGCGCAGATGGTTCTACCTGCTCCGGGAGTCTCTTTTCATTCCCTCCGTCCTTTCTTTCTCGCTTGCTTTTTTTTTTGCACGGGTGAAAGGTAGGCCACGGTTGAATGCTTGGGCAGAGTAATACAACCAGTAGGGAAGTGAATGGTGGCTGTTTTTCCTATTTTTTTTTATGTTTAGTTATAGCTTACACACAGATGAGATGCACTATAGTGCAGGGGTTTTCAAACGTTTTAATTCAAAGACTCTCAGATATGACTGCCTTTGTTTAAAAAAAAAAAAAGAGAAAAAAAAATATTTATTATATTATATTATATTATATTATATTTCTAAAGGATATATTGCTATTATTATTGCATATATAGTTATCTGGAAACATTTGCTTTAAGTATTAAGTTACTTTTGTGTAATATTTATTTAGTTCACACACTGACAGTGCTAAAATTAAATGCATAAATGCATAAAATATTTATTGTTTTTCTCAAATTTTCTAGTACCCCTATATGCTCCAAAAGAGTAAACAAAGTTAAAACCCCAGTGCATGTATGTGCAAAAGTTTCCACAATCTCTAAGGGAATGACACAGAAGTTTTGAATTTCAATTCTGCTTTCGTTTTATTTTTATCTGGTTTTGACCTGTGTGTCAAGATCACTGTATTGAATTCTGAAATTATAGGTAGGCCTACATTTAATGAATTACAAATCAAGCAGTCTTCCCCCCAGCACCAAGGCCGAGAGGACAATCGGATTGTCTTTTGTTTTTTAAATAACTTCTGTATCTTAACTTTCTCATCCCAAGTTTTTTCTTCAACTTGATTAACCTCTCTAATCAAGTATAGTGTTTTTTTTTTGGTCTATTGCTGGTTTAGCATGTGATTATCATGGGCTTTAATATTTTTAAGCACGCTTTTAATAGATCTGCTTGGTGTTAGACACTGCTGAGGGTCTGTCCTGCTATCTGTGTCTGCAGTGAGACAGGAGCTCCGGACACGTTCTCATACAGAAGCCCTTCCCTCGCATCCAGCCCTTAGCTATCCCAGAACCCCCTCAGGAGCGGTGGACTCACAAGTACCCCATATCCAAATAATTAATCCAAAGCAATTACTCACTGCCTTCATCCGTCTCTTAGCCTGCTAACAAAACATTTCTACGTATGTCCTCATCAGTTAACTTTAATTACGCCGACTACAATTTATCAGCCTCACATTAATGAAACATGCTGCACCAAGATACTCACAAAAATGTCCTATTTTCCCTCTTTTTTCTATGATGGAGGAAAAAAATAATAATTAAGAAACCCAACAGTGAGGAGCCTCATGAGAGAGCCAGCAGGAATTGTGAGATATCACTTTTTTTTCTCCTTTATTTTGTTCTAATCAGGGAACATAGTTACCGTCACCAACGTGTCTCCTTTATTCAGCACAAGTGAAAACAAGCACATGAGACATTTTTGCTAAATTTTGCAATGCTGTTTCATAATGCTGTTTTCTTTTACCTGGACGTTGAAGATAATGTAAAATCTGAATTTCTTTTTAGTTCTACAACAATAATACAAGTTTTGTTGCGGGTTTTGTTGTTGAATGCAGTTGGAGAACTTGACTTGCGAAAGTAAAAGTCTGTTAGGATATAATATGATATTTCTGATTCATAAGGCAGCTGTAATGTGTAGAATAGGTTTGAGGTAAAAGGCTATTTAGAAAAATTAAATATGAATTACAGAGAAAGAGATTGGTGATAATATGGTATTTAAAGGTAAAAAATGTACATAGTATTTGCAAAACTGAAGACTAATAATATTTCATTAGTTGTAATAATGAAGTCATGGCTTTTGATAAAAATATTGTGGTCAATAGGAGCAGTCGGGGCAAATGAAAAATAAACTGTAGATTTGATTTATACCATTATAGCATCTCTTAATATACCATCTTAGCATCTCCGTCAGTTATTGATATGCATCCCTTCCATTTTTCAGCCAGAGAGGAGCAAAATATGTTTACGGAGTGGTAAGATTCCTGTACTGGGATGTTGCAGCCAACCGTTCTCATTTGGAGGGGGCTCATCCTTGCTTCCTCGGCCAAGGGCAGCCTGGGAGCAATTTGGCAGTGTAAATTGTTGCCACACATGGGGCCGGTTGCTGGCAGGGTCAGAAGCCCTTGATGTCACACCCTGTCATTTCAAATTAAGTTATGCAAAGCGAGGCAGCCGCTTAATTTTCTTGTAAGTTGGACCATGGGGCCCCTTGGGCATAATGAGCAGGAAGTTATAATTGGACCGAGCTGTTGATTGCGATAATTGCTACTGTCTGTACGAGGTAGCCTGGCCTGCTCTGATCAGCTTGTTACCAAGGCATGACAGCATGCTGCAATTCTGCCTGGACCAAACGAAGAACACAGGAGGTGAGGAGGGGGAACAAGGAGTGAGAGGTCTGAGGGGGTAGAAGTGCTGCTTTTGGAAGCATCTGTATTGTGTGAGTTTGGATGGGTGCGCTAGCCGTTCCTGGAAGGATCTTTTTTTTTCTCTGCAACAGTGTTCTCCATCCTTCCCCTGCTGACCCTTTGACATCTGCCCACTTGTTGACCTTAATTCTGTGGTCTGTGAGAGTGAAACGCAATGAGGTCATTGGTCTTTGTTCTCTGCTGAAAGGTAGGAAAGGGCCATTAGTGTCCACAAATCCCCTGACATAACTGTGGATTCACAGTACTTGAGATGCTAAAAAACAGGACAAATATTGAAAGATGTTTAGACTGACATGTTCTGAATGACGTCCCTGTGTAAGAAAAGTTGTTGTTGTTTACTGAAAAGTCACTAACTTAGCTCAGAATTTCTCACATTATCTCCACTTCTCAGAATCAGCGAAGAGGCAGTGATATTTACATCTATGGTAAAGTTGTAGGATAATGATTTAATCCAGCAATTATGCATTGAATTTATTTTATTTCAAGTAAATTATTTTATTTTTACATTTTCATTCAAGAATCCTGAAAACTATAATTGTCCACAAAAA
>JAUMHE010000060.1:12714951-12731790 GCA_032359235.1 Enteromius mattozi | reverse complement strand
GCATTTTTACATGAGTGTCTAAAACTTTGAACAGTACTGTAGCTTTCCAGGTAGGTTTTTTTGAAGCATCTTGGAGACGTTGCCACAGACTTTTGTACAGTACTGTATATATATATTTATATATCGAGCAGCAAATCACAATATTCAACTGATTTCTGAAGGATCATATGGCATTGAAGATTGGCTGCTGATAATTCTTTCATCATCAATCAAAAATTTACAAATCTTACAGACGCCAAAAAATGAATGGCTGTGAATTAAAAAATGGCAACAGTATGAAGAATTTATATTTATTTTGAGATTTGCTAAAGATTAAGCAGTGTTAGTAAAAAATTTGTCAAATGAAAACTTTTTTTTTTGCTTTTCTTCAATTTGCACTCTTTGTTTGATATAAGTAAAACTTCTCCGTAAGTTCCACTTCATGTGTCATTTACATGTACTGTACTTTCTGGATGACGTTCTCGCTCTGGCTTTAGAATGTCATTGGTTGACAGTGCTCTGCTCTTCAGCCTGACTGATCAAGGCCATCTCTCTCTACGGCCTATAAGGAGATCTCCTGCACCTGGCAGACCATGTCACATGAGCACTATATGCTGACAGGTAAGGGAGATCAGGGCCGTTTTCTCTGTTCTTAGGTTGGCAGGTATAAGGAGCAGGTGACAGGTTACATGAAGAAAAGGGGACTCGTAGATCCATCATGACCTTACTGATAACCAACCCAACATAGAGCTCCTAGAGTGGGTAAAAAACATCCGACTTGCTCTCACTCCCTCCCCTGCTTACCCTTCCAACTAACAACTGTGTGCTTGTGTTTGCTGTTGCCTTGCTACCCGGATTAATTTTAGAGGCAGAAGGAAGGGGCAGGAGGAAAAAAAAAATAACTGTCATGCAAGTCGACAGGCAGTGATTAAGGTTTTAACTGATCATCCTCTCCCTGACAGCTAACCAGTTATTATCTTAAAAGAATCAAACGAATGTTCAAAGCCCTCGCCGGGCATGGAACATGAAAGGAGACGTCAGCCTCTGGCAGCTGACAAGCCAGGAGGAGAGCCAAGGAGTGCACGAGGAAGAGTGAGAAACCAAGAGAGAGAAGGAAAGACAAAGGAGGGAAAAGAGATCTTTATTTTCATTCTACTACAGGGAGTTTTGACAAACTGATCCCTGAGCCCGAACACTGATGTACTAGAACAACACAACACAATGGCGTGTTTATATTGTGGGAAATGGCACAGATGAAAGCAAAGAAAGATGTGTGAAACTGCATATTTTTTAAAATCAACTTGAGATCGTGAGTTGCCTGAACGAAGAGTCGACTAGTCGCTCTTAAGGAAGCTGTGTATAATTATGTTGGTTTTGATCCACAGACCTTCAGAGGGCCACAATTAAAATCAATGGAAAGAAGTGCAATAATGACAGTAGTCCTAATACTGAAATAAGTATAAATATATTTTAATCATTCTAAAAAAAATTGACAGTTATGGCTGTTTCATTCTGTCTTAATGCGATTTAATAAAAATTGTTTATGAAATAGATTTAATCATATGAATTTACCACCAATTTGCCAAAGTGTAAAATAGTTATGAATTATCATGAAAGTGTGTTGAAATCTCGTTGTCTTTATTTTAAGTCAAACTTAAAGGAATAGTTCACCCAAAAATTAAAACTACAGCATATTTTACTCACCCCCAAGCCAGAAAGTCATGTATATTTTTCTCTGCGAGAGCGCCGAGTTCTGGCTTCTTGGCTGACTTATGACTCAACGTATGATGCAACTTATGTCATCTGTCGTACGTCAAGTCAGAGGTCAGCCAAGAAGCCGGAACTCGCCGCTCTCGCAAAAAAAACCCCCCAAAAAACCCGGAAGTCAGTTATTTACGTTATAATTTGAAAACTAGAAATATTTTTGTTACAAAAATCCTTCAAAATAGAGAGCTTAAAAACAATGGCCACCATCCTCCAGCATTACCAAGCTTGGATAAATTTTTAAAAAACTGAAAAAAGAAAGTCATATACACCTAGGATGGCTTGGGGGTGAGTAAAATACTGTATGGGCAAAATATCGACTTTGATTATCTAGGAGTTCATTTGGTAAATGTTTTTTGGTAAAGACTCAACCTCAGACAAGCGCACTATGCTTTTTATGACAACCTTGGAATTTTTGTGACAATTAAACACATATCCAGCTATTTAATGTGATATTCCAAAATTGCCATACAAATATGTGAATAAAAAAACCAAATAGTGTCAGACTTTGTACGACTGAAAACTTTTCAAATTGTTGTTATTGTATAGAATTTTTAATATTTTTCAAATAGTTTTCTCTGTGTGTTATTAATATAGTTATTAATAGATTATATTATTAATAGAGAACTTTTTACTTTGCGAACAGTAAAGTATATATTCATTTAATCCATTTATTAGTAGATAAATGAAGATTCCTATTTTATATATATATATATATATATATACTATTGGTACTTATGACACTGCCTCTGTAACTATTTCAATCGTTAATTCAACTGTTTTACTAATTCTGTGTACCACTAACACTCTTTCTCTGAGTCACTATGCTCGACCCAAATGTTTATACTATAATTGAGATTAAAATTGGCTCCACTTTCCCAAACTTTTTTTTTTTTTTGCTGCAATGACAATCATGCCACCAAACCTGGGGGAAATGAGCCCGGAGGGTATCCAGCGGTCCACTGATGCGTTTAAAGTGTTGAGAAGGGATTTAGAAAGAGACCAAGTCGCTATTTGTAGGAGCGAACAATCTAGAGAACATAAATATGGAAAATAGTTCATTATAAGTTGGTGAAAGGAGCCGTAGATTACGCCATGTCCTCGCTTTAAGTTTGTGTTCTTAGACCCACTTTTCTCAAACTACTAAGAAAACTTTCTTGAAAGTGAAATAACACAAACATAAGAAGAAAAAGAGGTATTATTGTTCAATGCTTTGATTTCGCAATAAGGCTCTTCGAATTTAGCAGAGAAGATGCTCACAAGGTTATAGAACCAACTGAACTAGCAAAAAAAATCACTTGTGAAAGAACATGCACTAGTTCTAAAAGTCAGCTTCTTTTACAATTCCTGTTCATCTGTTTGAATCTATAACAATGACCGCAGATTGAGCCTATTGTGGGTGTGTAAGAGTGATCATAACGGTCCTGTTCTTACAGATGGAGAGCAGTCCTGTCAGATTAGCACCAGGTTCAGCTTCTTATAGCCTGCGGGTGCAAAAGAATCAGCTTCAGCTGTGGCATTTACTGTTGTTCTCCGTTAACCGCTATTGTGTAATGAGAGACTCTCAACTTGTGCTAATGACATTTTAGCCGACATATCCGGAGCTTAATGTCCTTCACTTTTCCTGCGTCAACTTTGTTACCATGCCAGGCACCAGATTGACACTTTGATATTTGCTCTGATGGAATCATTACTAAATGGTCCGCTTGGGCCCATGAGCGTGTGCGTGGTTCAGCATGGAATTTTACAAATGCGAGAATCTAATTAGCTCAGAATTAGAAAAAAGCTGACAAACCTTTTTTCTTTTTTAATTTGAGATCAGATCAGATTATGTCAGCTAAAAGTCATGTCCTCATTGCTGGCTATTCAGAACTCCCAACTTAGAAAGGAAGAGACCACCTGACTGTGTGACCAACCTCAGTTCATTTTGTGCCATTTAGCAACAGAGAAATCTAAAAATATGTTTATATTTATATTAAGGAGCTTTCAAAGTTTTTGATTCCATGGTCTCAAATATAGCCAACTATGGTTGCAAGTTCCATGGTTACCAGCATAGTTCAATGATTCAGTGTTTCCCGAAAGCATAGTTCAAACGAACGTTCGCAATCAACATCACAAACGTAAGTGGTTGGAACTACAGCTTTGGACTTGTGGTTGGAAGCATAGTTTCTTGTTATTAAGATATATAGACTTTAATAAAAATGCAAGAAGCAAGCTAACATGCATCACTATCTGTATCTTCTATTCTATCAATACAGCAGGATCTTAGAGATCTCTGATCAGTTAAAAAGTTACTCCCCCATCATATGTGTGTGGCGTTATTAACAATAGTCCTACAGTATCGTATGTTGCTGAAATAATGTGGTTGAAAAGACAGAGATGCGAGTGTGTTCAGGAAACAGCTGTGACTAGATAGTTCGTTTCCAAAACAATGCATCATACTATGGTGGTTAATCAGCGAGTTACGTCGTTGTTTGGAAAATGCTCACATGAGTGGATGAGGTAGCCCACTTTTCGGTGAACTAACCTTTTAAAGTAATAAAGCTCATAAACAGCTGCTGACATTATATTTTGTAGTGGCTTGAAACAGTATTTAATACATCATGACTTAACAAGTGGATAAGAAACCTAATTTCCATTACTCCCAGAAGTTGTGCAAAGTCAGCCAATAATTATATAAATGGTTATAAATGGTTTTTATTCCTTAATGATTTTGGAGTGCAGCTGTGGATGGACTGTGGATGTGATGTCACAGATAACCTAAAGGTTTTGCATTATAAGTGTAAAATGAATAGCCTGCAGGACTGCGGATATCTAGCCTATATATAGCTTTAAGAAATCATTTTCACCTCAACTTGCTCTTTCTATAGATGTTTTTGGCCATTACACTACTCAGACTGAGAAACATTAACACAGGGATGTTGGCATTTAATCCAGCACACATCCGTAAATCAGTGTGGGGACAGGAGCCGTGCTTTCTAATTGTCCTGTTAAGTGCTGCAGAGTGTGACATGTTAAACACCTGGTGTCCTTTACAACTGAGGATAACCTTGCAAGAGCTCGTTGTAGTAGCTGCAATTTTCATTGTCCAGTACCTGCACAGAAATGTTGGCTTTGTCCTATTTGTTCTTTTAAGTATTAGATTGTGTCTCGTGTGTGTGTGTGTACCCTATTTTCTCTTTCTAATCTCATTGGAGCACGTTGTCCCTTGGCGTGCAGTTTTTAACACTTCTTGGGCGTCTAAAGAACTGTGGTTGTCCCCAGGTTAATGCTGGCAGAAGTGAGGGCTAATAATGGAGACTAGTTCATCAGGCGCCTCTGAGCCTCTGAGCCAGAAAGCCAGTGACCCACTTACCCAACACACAGTCCAGGTATTTTCAGCCTTATTTAGCCACAATTTGCACAATGTCAATGCAATGCAATATAGTAAAAATAATAATAACTTAAACAACATTTTTTTCTCATTTGTAAGACATTTGAGATCAAATAGAAATGAAATAAAAAATAAAAATGTACTGTATTGGCTAAAATAGTAAAAATGGCTGTAGGCTGGCCTCACAGTATTATTGCTTGTAGGTCTGGCTATAAAATCTATCATCTTCTACATTTGCATTTTAATTGCTCCACTGTTTGGACCAATTTTGATTTTGACATGTCTCAGTGTAACGCGTGCATTTGAACAAACAGTAGCGTCTGATGTGTCACATGTTGTCATTAATGGTAAACCCTTACAGCAACTCAGGAGATGTTGATTGTGTGATAATATTAATTGATGAAGCCTTGTATTTGATCATCTGGTTTTGCTAGCAGTAGCGCATTTAATGGAAACCCAACAATAAACTTTTTATTGTTCCGGTTCCATTAAAAGTGTGTTCGATGTAAATGGAGGTTCCAGTCATTTTTGGCAGACACATACTTTGTTTGAAGGTAGACACTTTCTCAGTTCATGCATTTCCTGAAAATCAAAAGCAGGAATTTGATATTGCAAGCTTTTTGAGATACAGGAACACTCATTAACCTGTATTGCTGTGGTAAATAAAACATGCAAAAACAGCAAGATAATATACTATGCATTATATCATATTAAACTAACATCAGCAAACATATGTACTCACATGTATATGAATTTAATGTTAAATTATAGTTGTGATTATTATAGTCTCCAGGTAGTACTTTCTTTGATCACTTCAGAATCACTTTTACTCATAGCAGTGTCTGAGAATTTTTTTAGCACTTGCTGTCCAGACTTTTACCGATTTGCACAAATTTATGGGGCTTAGCTGAATACTTTTCAGTGCCTTCTGAACATCTTGTGTGTGTCGAATAGAATAGAATAGAATGACTATGGAACGAATGTTAACTGATCGGATCAATTATTTGGCCTAATTTTAACACACAAACACATGTCGAATAGTGTCTGTCACTCGATTTAAAGCAGATTTATGAAGCAGTTAAGCTTGTGCTGCTGTGCTTTGTCCTTGACAGTGGAAACAATTGAGGCATGAAACATTAGTTATTCTCCTTGTATTTTAATAAGGGTGGTTTCAGATCCCGTGTCAAAGAGGGGCTGTGTAGCTCCAAGGCAGTTTGCCCTCTCATGATGTGGTTTTGGGCGTTGCATGGTTTATATTGATGTGGCTATTTTTCATGTCATATAGATTAATTAGTTAAATCCTACTTGACAATAATAAAAATAAGTAAATAAATCTAAAAAAACGTACAAAAATGGTAATACGAACAGCATAAATTAACAAAAACTGGTAAACTGAATCAAAAGCCACTTTCAAACCGAGATTCCAGAAAATACATAAGTAATGTGTTCCGGCAATTGTTCCTGGGTCGTATTGGGTTGTATTATTGAAAAAAGCTCCGGCTTTTGTTCACACAGAGCTCGTTCCGGGACTGAACCCGGCAATGTTACTAGGTCCCCAACCTGAGATCGATCACGGATTCAATCCCGGGACGGGTTTGCGTTCAGACTGAAGGCACTATTTTCTGGCAGTTTTCCGGGACCAACGTGCAGTGTGAAAGGGGTTAAAGTTTTTATGATATATATATTAAGGTTGATTTATTGTTGACAAAAAAAAAAAAAAAAAAAAACTGTTAATAAACATCTTCATTAGGATAACACTGATTATAATTTATTTTTTTATTTCATCCATGACTTGTGGTGCAATACTTGCAGGTATAGTCCCATAAGCTAAGATCAAACCTCCTATGATTAGTTCAGAACCTTTCCCACTAAGCCACCACCACCAACACAAGTTCTATCATTACACAAGTAACACGTCAATGCATAACTCTAACCTGCAGTAATCAGACAGCATTTGCAAATAAATGTACCCCTCCCCCCCTTTACTTTCCTCAATGTAATCCCTCAATACCCCCAAAAAGAATAACACAACCTCATTTATCATTATTTGTTTCCCCCCATCGCTTCCCGCAATTGATTGACAAGGGCACTGTCGGGGTAAGGGGTATGAATTACCTCACATTCAAGTTATGGATAGTAAATTATGGGTGGCTAATCCCCCATAGGGAAACTCAACCCTTCTATTCAACCCTATTATTCTGTAATGGATGTCTGATTTGAGAATAAGACACTCTGCCTGTCGGGCAAGAGTTGATATAGCGCCGGGCCTGCGGACAGGGAGGGGTCTCCGGCTATAACTCACTCTCAACTTGATCAACGGCATATAAATCTGCCGCCGGCTTCCTGCAAGATGTGCTCGGGCCCCCCCTCCTCCTGCACAGTTCTTCCTGAGGCTATGGAGAAAGGGTATACCGTATCCCCCCGGACCCCCAGCTTCCTGTCACTATCTGATGTATAGATACTGTATGGCCACTGTCACTCATTGGAATCTTGTAATCTTACATGGACTGCCTTAGGGCGGAGGGCTTTGTTGTCAAAAGACAGCAAGCTCCTTGGTCTTACCTGAATATCTTATTATGAATATCTGTAGGACATACTTTGCATTTTATGGATCGCTTTAAATATTTGAATCAATATTTATCAATCAAATGAGATTACCTGGTGCAATATTGATACATATTCTCTTATTTTACGTTTTTCCAAAAGGCCAAGTTTTGCCTGTTGCAGAAGGTGGAAGATTATTTTCGTGGAAGCAGGGCACAATGCCATGTTTAAGTTGAGATCACACATCATTATGTAATTAGCTAAAATTCTTGATCTTATGCACCTTAGCTCAAGCACACTACTTTACAGTTGGACATCGCAAGAGCACAAACCATTTAGATGAAGTGAACCTCTAGAAGATGATAGGTCGTTCTCTTCATTTGAAGGATAATTGGATCCTTGCGTAGCTCAGTTTTGCCTGAGAGATCACTCTTAAAAATGCTCAAGTGTAATAAATAAAGCTTCTTTTAAGGAGCAACTTTATTCTAGTCAGTGATGCTTACTTGAAAATCCAATGCTGTGTGTTGATGAAGGCCGTTTTAAAGATTATGCTCTTGACAAATGCTCTTTTGAATTTCTTAGCAATACAAGAGCAGGCACACACATATAAGCCGTATGACTAAGTGACAGAATCATCTGGGAATGTGTGATATATCAGTACCATATTGTCTGTTTTTTAAATTCTTTTATATATTCAGTTATTGGATTTTATTTTAGTTTTCCATTTTAAAGTTAATGTTTAAGGACACTAATTTAACCCTGTTAAATGTTATCTACAGCAAATCTCACAAGGGATATCCAGGTTTCATACTGTACATTATAATGTTACCATTCCTAAATTCTCTTTTATTTTTTATTACTTATTTAGACAAAATAGTAGAATTGTAGGTTTATTTATATTTATTATATTTGGATTTATTATATTTTAGCTTTATTTTAGGGTATTTTAACAAATACTAGAATATTAGCCATTTATTAATAGTAATTAAGCACATATTAATGCCTTATTCTACATGTCCTTATTCTACATCCCTAATCCTACCCAATACATAAACTTAACAACTACCTTACTATTAATAAGCAGCAAATTAAGAAATTATTGAGGGTAATGTCATAGTTAATTCGTTAGTCATAGGAAATAAGTGTTTCCTATTTTAAAGTGTTACCGATAATATCAGCCATAACATGAATTATCAAGCAGAATTTTAGTATTCCCAGAGTCATCTTATATTTACTGCCAGTCACAATTTTTTGTCTTTGGATAAACAAACCTGACTAGCCAGTCTAAGTATGTTTACCCGATTTATAAACTTACTGATATATCAGTTCTTCTCTCCGTACACTGATACATCACTGGAAGTTCTGGTGAATAGAATCAGGACGCCTTGGTGGGTAATTGACAGGCTGATTCACAGCACCAGTGTTCTGTCAGTTTCAAAGCCCTGGTCTTACCTGTGGATTAAGTCAGATCAAGCAATGATTGACATGGACTCAGACGGGGGTAAGAGCGGGGTGGGGATGTTCATGCACTGTATTTGGGGTTGCCGGTTGAAATGCTGGCTTGAAACCATGGCTACAGAGCGCTGAGTGAACAGACAGAGACGAAGATGAAAGATTCGTCCTGTCTGTCTCTGTCATGTTTTACAAGGCAGCTCTGCCTATACTGTTATTATGTATTAATTCTGACTGAGGTTTGCCAAAATGACTCTAAAATTTGATAAAATGTCAAACCACTTTTGGTTATATTTAGGGTGTGTTTTTAAGTAAGGACAAAGGTCATGTAAATGTAAAAATAGACATGCATGCATAATTAATACCCAAAATTTCCCTCTGGGTAATAATTAAAACTATTATTTAGAGATGCATTTCAGTTCTCATGAAGCTCCAAGCAGCCTCTTTGACCTGTGTGTGTAACTGAGACCAGTCTATGTAGGCTGATCTGAGATTAGTACGTGATGCCAATACACTTCCCCACAATGCTCTGCAAATGAAGAGTGTGCCTGGGTACTGATCATCTCCATTCATAATCAGCTCATGTGTTTCCCTAATGATGCATGCAGCAGCAATCTCTACAGTCTCTCAGTTCTTTTAGCCAGCTCAATGCTACCTTGAGTCTGACATTTAAAGTCATGTGTGACTCAAGTTTCCAATTGGTTTCCTTCAGTTCCGCCCAGTAGGCCAGAGGACGTGCTTGCCTCCAAACACTCAAATTAATTGCTTTTCAGCAATGGGCATATCTCTTTTACCCAGCATTCAACACTGTAATCAATCAGCATTCAGAGTTAGACTGTGCTTAAACTTTTTTTCCCCTTTCTCTTTATTTCAAAGAAAAAAATCACATTTAGAATTAAAATGTAATGATATTTAACAAATTTATAATCTTTTACAGTATTTATAATAATTGTAAGCAAAGCTTTCTAAAAGTAGGTCAAAAATTTATTTACTTACTGTTTTTGCTAGATTTTATATGTACGTTAAAGTATTTCTAAATATGTAGTATTAACACCTATGTCATATATTTTTGGTTTGTATTCTTCTATTCATCACCGTGTTAGTTACAGTATTTTAATGTTATTGCTTTTAGGTTATAAAATGCAGCAGGGGTGCAAGTGCAAATATAAAAAATAAGAAAGAATTAGCTTTGTTTCATTTGAAAACTCCTAAAACCACAAGCTCCCATAATGCCTTTCACTTCTAAACCGTTCCCTCAACATGTGTTCTCTATCCATGAGACATTTTCAGCCATATTAGCTTAGAATCACAGAGCAGTTGAGGTGTGCACTTGCAAACACAAGGATGTTTATTTTCTTAAATTAAAATGGGAATAGACGCTTAACCCAAATAGTTCCCAATCTTTCTGTCCTTGTCCTGTTGTATTGTTATTATTATTGTGGCCTTAATAGGGGCCAGATGGCTAATATTAGATGTAATCTGTTGAAATAGTTTTGTTTATGTAAATCTATTTTCCCTGGCAGTTGTTTCCAATTAGGATGTTTGAAAGTTTTAATTGAATTAAATTGCAGATTTCTATATGTAATGGAATGGTATAGAAAAACAGTGCAGGATTGGCCATATGTGTGGTGATGTAGTTCAGTGTGTAATCTGACCCTGCTGCCTATGTTTTATTGAGCTGGTAGTTCAGCACAGATATTAATCTTGTACTGATGTGTATTGTACTGATAGATTCCCTATTATTTTAAGATACTGCAGTCAGTGTACATAAAAGAAGGATAGAAAGAAAGAGTTGTTTTTAATAAATATATTAAATAAAGATAGATAAATAATTTGTTATATATATATATAAATAAAATCATATTCATTTTCATATAGGCATATTTAGAACCAGAATCATTAGAGACTTTTTTTTTGTGATTTAAGGATCACAGAATCTTTAACAATATATTTTGCCACTATTCGTCATAACACCAAGCTTTACCTATTTTTTATTTTGTAGTTTATTTATATTATTTAATAGTTAAAATTTAAATGGTAGTTTGTTTAAATTATTTAAAATATAAGATTTAATATGATTACTTTTTTGTGTATTTATCAAGTCGGAGAAAGTTAATATATATCTTACACTGAACGATGATGGAATGGACATGGAAGATGGACATTGCATCACCCAAATTTTCATTTTCTTGCATTTAATATGCTCTCTATGCATATATATTTTTTTTGTTTTTAACTTTTTTTTTAATTCGGACACCAAAATGAGTGCTACAGTGTAATATGTACTATGTAATAATTTACTCTGTCCACCAGAGGCACACAATGACAGGTGCAATAGACCACCAGTCAAAGATCTGCCTGATCCAGTCTGTAACCACTTGAAGTTACACAGGCATTAGCTTTCTGTTTAATTCTAATATTGCATAGATCAGTTTACTTTAGATTAAAAAAAATAAGTCAATAAAACAACTCCACTGCTTTTACCATCTTGTCTCTCTTTTTTTTTTTTCTCTCGTCAGTCTGCACATTCTTTTCAGTGCAGCTCATACTGGGGTTGGCTTCTGGTCGTTTGCACAATAAAAGAATTGACAGTACACAGAGGGAAAACCAGGGGCCTTTGGCCTGAGGAGGGAAGAGGAGGAGCCTGTGGGTTGCTTTGACAGCAGCCAAGCGAATATTGAAAAGGAACTTTGTTGTTGGTAATGTTCATCCCTGTTTGTTTTGGACTTCACACTGAAAGCAAGAAATTCGCAGTGAGTTGCCAGGTTACTGTCAAAGGGGAACATGGTATCAGGTACTGGTTATAGCTCAGTGAGATTGTTTACAAAGGCAGCGACCTGTCAGATGTCCTGGAGAATTTGAGAGCACAGCATTCCATATGAAAAAAAAAAAAAACAATATAGGAAGGAATAACAAGTATCCCCATTGCGGGGATGGAAATGACTCGCATTGAATAAACACATGTGGAGATCTTTGAGAGAAGCTGAATGCTGTGCAGTAATTTGTTTTCTCACTCTGGTAACTTTAATATGGATGATTTAACGCTTAAATGCAATCAGTGTTAAAACGTTCCCAAAAATCCTCATGCAGTCATAACAAGTTTGGGGGCTGTTTATAGAGAGAGGCACAATGCGGAAGACAGATGTGGAAAACTTGCGCCCACCAGACAAGAGCGTCCTTCAGTTCTCTGCTGTGCTCTTTTTCAAGATGGAGGGCTTAAGTTACAGAACTAACTTCCTGGATTACATCAAACAGACTCCTTCCCCTCCTCCCTGTGCTTTACTCTCCAGTTCTCTTCTCTTCTTGTTTTTTTTCTCATCTCATCTCTTTCCTTCCCATTGGTTGTTTTCTATTCTCATCTATTCTCATCTCATCTCTTCTTTTCTAGTCTATTCTTTTTTCTTAAATTGTCTTCTTTCATCTGTTGTCTCTTTTTTCCTTTATCTGGTCTAGTCTTTTCTCTTCTTGACTCATCTCCTTTATTCTCATCTATTTGAATCTTTGTTCGATCAGTTCTATTTCCTTTGGTTCCACTTACCTGCATGCAATTACATCTGTTATTAATTTCTGTAATTAATTTTTTGTCATGACAACTCGGAGAGGGTTTGGTATGTAAAGTACATGTTGGTCAATAGTATGTTATAAGTAGCTGAAATAACCAGAAATATCAGAGCATGTCAAAACATCTCAGGGGCCCCAAAATCACCTCAGACCCCAGAGGGTTAATGTATTTGTATTGGCAGACTTGTTACTGCCAATACATCCATAACATGCTGCTGTGAGCATGTAAGAAATACTGCTGCTGCACGTATAACTTCGATAACCCCCATAGCATACATTATCACACCTTAGCAGATCTATACAGGTGGAGCTGGGTAAGGTGGAGGGTTTCTGAAGTGTGCTGCAACTGCTACAGCAAGCATTCAAGTCAAGTATTTGAATGTTGAGTCGTGATCTCATTGGCTACCGATACAGAAGAGAACCAATTAGCTGTGACGTAATAATGTCATATTGACTTAGACCTATCAGAACTTCGCCATTTAGAGTTTCTTGCCAGAACTTTGTATTTATAATTAGACTGTATACTATAATGACTAATATAAAAGCTGTCCCTAACATTACTCATACCCCACCTCAATAGCACAATTTGTACGTATTCGTACAAGGTGGCAAATTTGTGCTAATTCGTACAAATTCGTACAACCTCACTTGTACGATTTTGTACAATTTGTCTAAACCCCAGTAACGGGTAGGTTTAGGGGCGGGACTAGGTGTAGGTCATTCGTACAAATTCATTAGAATTGGCAACTCGTATGTATGATTTAGCAAAGATCATATGTATTTGTACGAATTTGCCACCTCATAAAATATGTATGAATTGCCGTGAGACTGGGCTGATATAAACACAATAAGTACATTGTACTTAGTTTATGATGCAAGTAAGGCCACTTAAGTGAGACCTTTCCTTATTTTTTTTTCAATGGGTCTTGTTTCTTATTCACTCTTTCATGTCTTCTTGTTGTATCTGTACTCTTCTCATTTTGTCTCATCTTGTCTGTTTTGTTCTCCTCTTTTCTCATTTTTTTCAGTCTCGCCTCTTTTTTTATCTCGACACATCTTCTCTTGTCTCCCTTCATCTCATTTATTATATAGTGGTATTTCTCATATTGTCTCATTGTCAACTTGTCTCCTTCACTTCTCCCTGTTTCTGTGCCCCACATATGATTAGGGTCCACAGCAGCAGGCTGCATAGAACACCATGACCCAGGGCCACGCAGGAGAGAGAAGGAGAGAGTTCTGTGTGTGGAGGAGGGGCGAGAGGGTCACGGGATGAGACTGTGAAAGTCAAAGCGTTGCTATGATCCACTCAAGCATGACGAGAGCTGATCCCGGTCTTAGGGGAGAGAAGTGTATGCGATGGGTCGGGGGGCAACAAGGGGTCTTGCTCAGGAAGGGATGTGGCGTGTTATCGGGCCAAAAATATGCAGCTGTATTTACCACCTCTGTTTGTTGTTCCTGTAGAAAGCTCCAGGATGGGAATTTTCTGTGTCACTGCCTCAAAGGATTTTGGCTGAGGCTTTGTTGATCCTGTGTTGTTGTAGAAAAGGGGAATAAGATTTAAGCATTAGCCATGTCAGACAGGATTTAACACTCTGGTCCCCAGACCTCTCACCATTTAGGCAACTCTTCCCCAAGCGCTTAGCCCTCCGCGGCCTGCCCAGTGGCCCACCGGGTGGAGAGAGACAGGGATGGTTCTCTCTCTCACTCGTGTTTCCGCTTTTCCGGCATCCATCCAATGGAAAAATAAGGTTCGAGCCACTTGATTTTGTGTCATGCTTCCTGGAGCATGCCAACTTTCAATTACAGCACCTCCAGTCCACCTTGCACTTTGGCCATGGCTATCTGACAGCTCCCCTGCTGTTGTTTGTGGCTGGTGGCCAACTGATTCCCAGCGCATTATGTTTCTCCGACCAACTGAGAGATAGTTGGTTGTTTTCCATTAGGCTATAAGTTATCACTATCTGATGGGGCACTCTAACCTTGATAGATGCCGGGCTGAATCGCGGCACGAGGATGAGCAGCAATGTTGTGCCTCTGAGTTTATTTGCCATAACCTCAACATGGGACTTCTTTGTCACAAGAGATTGTTGATGCTCTGTTAGAGTTTTACAGTATCTTATTATTAATATAAATAGAGTTAACATTGATATACGTGTATTTTGTCAGAAGCTGGCTGAAAAATGTAATCGGGGCTTACTGTATATTAGTTCATAATGATCGTAAGAGGAAAAATGATATCAAAGGAAGGAAGAAAGAAAGAGGGAAAAAACTTTATTTACTAATACACAAGGACTAAAATAAATTCTTGCTTTTAAACTGATTATCTGTTCATGATAGACTTAATTTGATCTCTTTGTATTAAGCTTGTATTAAGCCATTGTGGTGTTTGATTAAGACTTGATGTAGTCCTATATCTCGTGATTACTTCTGAAAGTCTGGGGACACCGGAATCATGTAAAAGGACCTTCTTAAATAGCTACATCTAGAAATAGCTCTAGCACAAGCTTAAAATAATAAAGAAAAAGCTAAAAAGGCACACTTTGCACTGTTAGTGACTATATATTTTTGCCTTGCATCATTAAGTTCTCACATATAGCTTGTTTCTGCCCCTGTTTCTGGTAAAAGCTAAGGATCAGAATTTGTTGCAAATCATCTTTTGGTGTTAAAGTAGTTCAAATATTGTCAGGATTTACTAAAGATGCAGAGTGAAGAATTAGCACTCGAAAGGTGTGGACAGTTATTTTTGTGCTTGACCTTACTGAATATTGTAGCAAAATCTATGAGAGGAGAGTAACAATGAATCACACAACGAAAAATTACTAGTATTTGTGCCATTATTTAATGCCCAAAAAAGCATGCCTTGAACTATTTTGCACCTCTGTCATAAATAACACACCTGATGAGTATGGGCTCTGCTTATTTGCTACTATGATAAATTGCACTGAACTTGGTATATTGCTTTGGTTGATATGTAAATGATGTTGTGTCTGTGTTCTTTAACATGGACATTGTGAATAAACCACACCCAGAATTGGTTTTGGAATTGCGCACTTGCATTAGTTTGCCCTGTTTAGTAGATCTGGCCCTAAATCAAGTAATGTTTGGAGTCAGCAAGTTTATTTATTTATTTAAATTAACGCTGTCCTTTGCGGCTTTATATTTATGAAAGTATCCTTGTACGATTTATACAATTATTAAGCAGCTGTTTTCAACATTGATAGTAAATATTGATAATAATAAAAATAAAATAAAAATTTAAGCACCAAATCAGCACATTAGAATGATTTCTGAAGGATCATGTGACTGAAGACTGGAGTAATGGCTGTTCAAAATTCAGCTTTGCCATCATGGAATAAACTACTTTTTGAAATATAATAAACCTAGATGCTTATTTTAAATTGCAATAATGCAATAATTACTGGATCCTTGGTGCACATAAGACAAGATTCTTCTTCTAACAGAAATGCACCTATTATCATCGCATAACTCTTTTGAATATTACTTTTTGAATAATACACGACTATTATTTCACCTACTATTGCATTTATTGTAATGTCTTGAAGAGAAGATTAGGCTTTCATAGTCTCTCTCGAGGTATTTCTTCTCTTAAATTGAAAATGTAATGGATTTCTTTTGCCTCCCCCCAGTTGCCTATTGTTTGCTCAATAAGGGATGTTTTACTGTAAAGCTTCTTTTAGTGATGTTTCACTAAACGAGTTTAGAGAGGAGCGCGTACGAAATCATCCGCGGCTGGCTCCGCTCTATCCAACCAATCTCCTCATCTCACCAGCCAATCAGATCCATCCTTCCCACTATAAACAGACCCATCTCCTCCCCTTCCGCATCTCGTTTTTTTTTCGCATGATCTCGCTCCGCCAGACAAGCTGCCTAAACGTCGATTACTCGTCCGAGCTCGATCAAGGACCCAGCTCTTCCAGCCCCAGCCAGCCTTCAGCCAGTCCGCCTGAATTCCCACGGGAGCCCGCGGCTTCATTCGAGGCCGCAAGCTTGCGCGCTCTCTGATCTCTTTCACTTCACCCGCCAAAGCAAACCCACACGAAAGAATCCACGCTACTCACCACACGCCGACTTCCTCCTCCATTTTTCTCCGCCCCGGACGCAGAACCAAGCCCACGGTTGCCAACTTCAATCGCAAGTAGCAAGCC
>JAUMHE010000060.1:12699667-12713910 GCA_032359235.1 Enteromius mattozi | reverse complement strand
AATAAAGTCTGTGTGGTGCCCTGGTGGCCTGTATACAGTAGCCAGTACAAACATCACAGGGGATTTATAACCATCACATGTTTCTCTAGATAATGTTACATGCAGTACCATAACTTCAAACGAGTTATACTTAAAGCCTGTCTTCTGAGAAATACTGAGAAGATTGCTATAGAACCTTGAGGAACCCTTTTTTTTAAGAGTGTATGCTTCATGTTGTGGCCTTCACCTTGACTTATTCACATCTCATACACATTCAGTTGCTTACATAGGTAACACATGACAGTGTCACTCTTGATAAAGAGCAATATGTGTGTGTGTGTGTGTACAGAATGGAGCAAACTCATCTCAAACCTTCATTTAAAACTCTTCGCTCTACTTTGAGCTCCATTGTACAGTTTGCTTGTATTCTCCTAAAGCTTTTCAACATTTCAGTCCACCTGCAATCAACCAACTGTTAAAGAACTCCCTTGTTCTGCCTGGAAAGCTCTGAACGGGCCCTTGCCTGGGTCACCTGCAAAGGATTAGGCTGGGGCTGGTGGACAGTTGTTGTTTAAGGAGCGTCTGGACACATCAGGGGTACAGGAAAGGGGAGGAACAGGGGAGTGGCCCGGTGAGTCGCCTCACACACAAGAATCATCATCTCCACCAACACTTCTGCTCCTGAAAAGGCATATATAAATGAATGAGATTTTCTTATTCTCCATGACATACAGTTGTTGACATGTCAAGCTAAAAAAAAAAAAAATATTACAAAAAAATATTATATTAAAATATTTTTAAATATTATCTAAATATAAATATAAAAATAAGATTTTATATTTACTGATATTTGCTTTTTTCATTGCTCTCCATTGCAGCCCTCAAATACAACGATACATTTTGGTTTATTTGTTTCAAATACCAGTATACTTTATAGATGCTGTATATATAACATTTTTTGTTGTTGTTGTAATTTTTACTTTTTTTCGAGCAACACATTTATTCACCAATAATGCTAATTAAAACGACTAAACATTCTTTTAATTAAAAAAAAAACAATCATGGAAATATCGAGCAGCACAATTGTTTTCAACATTGATATTAAGAGAATATATATTAAGTATATTCTTAATGATATTAAGAAAAAACTGTTTTGTAGAGCACCAAATCAGCATATTAGAATGATTTCTGAAGAATCATGTGACACTGAAGACTGGAGTAATGGCTTCTGAAAGTTTTAGCTTTGCATAAATTCCGTTTTAAAATAAATGGCAATACAAAAGCATAAGAGACTTTAAATTTAAAAACTTACTAAAACTAAAAAACAAACTTTGAATGGTAGTGTTTACATATAATTAAAGAGGCATGCGTCTAAATCTGATATGAAAGAAACTGTTGAATAAAGGTATTTTTGTTTTCTTTGCACACAAAAAATATTGTTGTAGCTTCAAAAATTACGATAGAACCACTGATGTCACATGGACTATTTTAACTATGTATTTACTACATCCCTGAACCTTGAACATGGTAATCGTGCAGAGTAAGAAAGCTCTTGGATTACACCAAAATCTGTGTTTTGAAGACGGTGAGTAATTAATGAACTATCCCTTTAAATATACTGCATAGGTAGATAAACAGAGGGACGTTTTTGACTTTGTTTTTCGGGTAAAGTATTTCTTAAGAAAAATGTAAGAAATGTTGGCCTGGGACTGACTGTTTGACTCATTAATCCAGATTAGAAAAAGAGAATAAAAGGGAGAGAAACGGAAGAAACAAAGAGCTCATCCCTGAGCACAAGTGTCAGGAAGCTCTGGAGGGAACGCAGTATTGAATATGCTGCAGCTTCTGTGCTCCATGCCAGTGAGAACAAGTCGGGGCGCACACAAAATGAGCAGAGAGCCGCATCACTACACCCGCCTCCGTCAATAATGACAAGACAGCATTCATTGATATTCTCATGGAAAAATAATGTGTTAATAAGGACCCTCTCAGAAGATTACCCAACCTCGCCCCTCTAATCAGCCTCTTTGTAAAGGTCCATAAATCACCAAACTAATAGCGCGGCGGATATTAATAACTCAAATTATGATTTATATCTTTGTTGTCGTCTATGAAAGGATCCCTCACCTCCTTACATTTTCAATCAATATCATCAAAATGCTAACGAGCGAATGGCTGTAATTACCTTCATGGGGGACAACACTAATTTAGTTCTCTCTCTTTTTTCTGAAATGCTATGGAGCAGACATGGAGACTGCATACCTGTTGCACAAACAAAGCAGGCAACACGTTAGTCCACGAAAAAGACATTAGCCTTGATATTTGCTGTCAAACCAGGATCGTCCTCCATTTTGCTTCTGAACACCATTGATGCAAAAAGACATCCGTCAGAAATGAACAGCTGCACAGTGACTATAGAAGGAATTACAATAGAAGGTGGAAATTTGGTATGACTTTAATTGACATACTTCTGTTTCACTTTACAATAATGTTTCACTTGTTAACACTAGTTAATGCATTAAATCTCTTGAACTAACAATGAACAGCACGTGTCTTTTTGTGATTGATTTTGTCGTTGCATTACAGTAGATGATCTTTAACTTTTGCTTTGTAACCTGCATACATATACAGTATGTAATGAAATATTCATATCACTATTCAAATCCACACTACCTAGATATTTTGAAATGAATCTGAGCTTTCTGATCCTGAAATGTGAAATGTATAAATAGTATGCCAAATAAAAACTAAAACTCATGGTATTAATGTGCAAAAATTGACTTTGGTGTAAATGTGACACGCACGTGTTTGGCATGCATATAATATGCATTTTTAACATGTATATGATACGAAACGTGTTGCCGCCCAATCTCATGGCAATTTGTGCATATTTTATGAGGTGGCTAATTCTTATGACCTCACTCACTTTTTGCTAAATGGTACGTATTTTACGAGTTGCCAATTCGTATGAATTTGTACAAATGACCCACACCAAACCCTGCCCCTAAACCTACCCATCACTGGGGTTTTAGACAAATCGTACAAAATCGTATGAGTGAGGTTGTACGAATTTGTACGAATTAGCACGAATTAGCCACCTCGTACGAATACGTATGAATTGGTCATGAGCATAGACTGTAAAAAAGATGGACAACTCCTTCATCTATAGAAAAGTGAAGCCAAAACATTCCCATTATGGCTGCTGGCATCTTGTGAAAATTACATCATTTGGGGCCAGAGTCGTGAGGTGAAGTTGCGGAACCAAAGTCCCGCCCAAACTCCCGCAGACCCAATCACAAGCTTACAATCATGACACCACACCCCACCCCATTTGTATAGCATCAAATAACTAGTTTAAAGCAAGCTTTAAAAAAAAAAACGAACAAACACATACTTCAACATAAGAACTGCCTAAAATGACGGAAACCATCTTTGTAAAAAATAATTTTAAGTGTAATTTGCTTATTTAGTTTGTCTTATGCCCCATTAAATTACATGGAGAGGGCGGGGTTTATGACCTATACTGCAGCCAGTCACCTGGGGGCGATCGCATATAATACGTATTTACCCCACAATCCTCCCCATCACTTAGCATATACACACCAAAGTCCATTTTTGCATATTTATACCACGAGTTTTAATTTTTATTTGCTGTTTATATGCACATTCAGGTAGTAAAACAGTCCATGTGCCACTAGTGCTTCAACCACAATTTTACAAAGCAAGAGAATGCTTTTTATATGGAAAGAAAACTAAAATACCGACTTTATTCAACAATTCTTCTCCTCCAAATTACGTATTACATTATATAGAGTACCACAACGCACAACGCATGCATTGTTTACATGCAGAGAAACTATCAATCATGGTAGTTTTTGTTTGAACTGTGTCTTTAAGCGATTATGAGCCTCTTCACACGCAGGTGAGAGTAATGCTTGCTTGTCTTTTAGGCATCAGTAAAATGGTTGATTTCTTGATTAGCTAAAGTCACAATGTGAGGTTTAGGGGCGATTCAGATCTCATGCCAGAACTTTTTTCTGTGGCCAACATGATGTCAGCCTCAAGCTTTTCTCAAAGTCTGATAAGACCACTAACACAATGGGATCTTCTTGATGGCTTCTTGAATGATAACCCATAGCAAAAAAGAAAAGGAGAAAGAAGGGAGTATGGCAGTTTAATGAAAACTTTTCCCCCGTGCTGGGATTTTTTTCCTGAGGTGACTGAGGTTATCAGTCTTGTTTTTAGCCACGTGAGCTGCCCAGCAAAGCAATCACACAAACAAATTAATTAGTCTCCCAACAATAGGGCCTTGATAAATTGAGCCACTTGCATCTCATAGACTGCCGTTCCATGTTCCCTTTTTTAATCTCAGTCTTTTCAACACAGACTTGAGAGCGCTGTTTACATTTAGTCTTTGTAACGAGACATTGCACATCGGTTTGCAATAAACAGCTAATTATCATATCTCTAGCTACAGCTTAATTATATTTGCATAAAATGTCTTTGTCTTGCCGTCTCAACAGAGCCTTCGTTACCTTGTCTTTTCATTGCTCAGTTATTATTTACATGCCTGAAATATGCTCAGATTTACACATCTTATTTCCACCCCCCCTCGTCGTCTTGCCCTTAGGTTACCCCTTAAAGAAAATGTGAAGGTCGGGGACTGTTTTTCTCTTATTTAAATTTTTCAGCCAACTATGCTGGTTTAAAGATTTGTGCAAACTTGCTGTTTTCACTCATGCATGTTCGGTGATTCATTTTAATTATTCTTTTTTTTCCCCCTATTCAACAAGAAGTCAAATAATTATCAGTGTCTTCGGTTTTTTAAACACGAGTGCTTTGCATGAGCACACGGCATAAGAAATTAGTAAAAGAAGGCATTAAAAATGACAAAAAAAACAAAAAAAAAAAACATTCAGCTTCGGAAATGTATTTACAAATTATTTTCTCAGTGCTTTGGCTCAGGGCAAAAGGAGACTGTGTCTTCATTCAATTATCAACTTTATGCGGAGTGCAGTCATTAAAGCAAGCTCATTACAGGTACAACCCACACGATTTAACCCCGACTGACTGACTGTTCACATACGCTCAAAACAAAAAGCATGGAGGAGAAGAGAGTTGGATTTAAAGTATCAGTGAGTAAGATAATTAATCTAAAATGCTTAATTTTGCTTAACCTAGCCAAATATAAATTTTTTTCATGTGATTACCATGTATTTAGAAAAGGGACCTATTAGTTAAGAAAACAAATTAAGTGAAAAGTTCAATATTTACCCATTTCTTGGATGTTCCTGTTTCTTGGATGTTCCTGTTGTGATAATCAGCAGCAAAATAGGGATCTGTAATGCAGTTGTCCATTAGTAAATAGTTTGTCCTTGTTTATATCAATAGCTTTGTTTGAAAATTGAAACAGTTATGGTTTGCTCTTTATGAGCTTGATTTTTTTTCCCCCACACCGTATCCCTGTAGTTGACAGTGAAATATGATTAGATGTATCTAATTTCACTTTGCATAAAAATAAAAATGAGGCATATCTTACCCCATTCTCTCCTTTTTGTATTCCTTAGCTTCTTGCACTTTTATTAAAAAGGAATGTGTAGCGCGGGTAGGAAAAAAAGGGATTTTGCAAGCTAGAGTTTAACACACAAGTGTGACAATGCAAGATGCAGAAAGTATGTCCTTCACATAATAGCACAAAAACATTTTGTTTTACCCATTGTCAGATGTCAGTGTTTCAGCTGGCTCTTTTTTTCTGTCTTCTGATTGCTCTGAATAAGGTTAAAAGAAGGTGGCCCAAGACTTCATATCAACCTTTCTCTTTTGAAGGTACTTGTCAGTGAATTAAAGTAGATGGGAGCTAAAAGCAAAGGTGGAGAAATGTATTTATGAACGTAATTTCTCTGAGTTGCATGCTGTGTGAGAGTAATTACTGTAGCCTCTATAGGCAGAGTTAAGGGGATTGACTGTAATCACGGGTATAATGAGACTCGTGGCAGAACTCTCTCACACAATATAAGGTCAAACATGTCGTCGTAGGCAGCCTTTCATTTTCTTTTGGAACTGTCATTGCTTTAATAGTTCCCTGACTGACATTAACAGAAAAATGAGGGCCTTATTGCTCAAATCTATGATAACTTGAGAAGAATGTGTGAAAGTGAAGCACTGTTCAGGTGAGTGATTGGTGCGAGAAAGTCACACAGGCCTTCTGTCCACACGTGAAACTGGTCAAAGATCACAATGAAAAGACAAGCTTTTCTACTGGATTGGATTTAGACACCATATTGAGATATTCACTCATTTTACAAAAATTCCTCAAAGACATGATGTTGCGATGATAAAATGTTTCCTCCTTGTAGAATTTCTCTGCAGATTATGAAGAAGCTGAGACTTTGTTCTTGTTTTCCGAGAGAAGTCTGCAGGCTATAGAGAGAGCATTTGAAAGACGTGCTGTATATTTTAATGTATTTACAAACCTCATGATACCAGGTTTCAATAACCTTGCTGTAATGTCAGCTTAGATTGTTTGCTTCAAAGCAGCGACCTGCCGAGCAGAGGCAAACACAATAAACAGGCTTCTGTGCGTTATTCTAAGCACTCAGCAAGACCTGTTTCAGATTGGAAAACGTGGCTTAATAAAAGTTTCATATGATTTGGCTCCTCGAGCCATGTAGCATGCTAAATCACTTATCTTGGATAACTTCAGTCCAGTCTGTTTTGATGGGATGTGCACCATTTAGAATTGCAATAAGAATGCTTTTTAATTTCTTGTTAAATTTCTGAATTTGAATTGAGGCTGCAAGCAAGATGCAGAATTGCAATTAAATGTAATTACAATTAGTGCTGTCAAATCAATTAATGATGATTAATTGGATGCAAAAAAACAGTTTTATGTTTACATAATATACACACACACACATATATATAATATAAATTTAATATATGTAATATATTTAATATAATATAATAATTTTCACTCACCAGCCAATTTGGCTACTAAATTTTTCAGTTACCAGCCATTCATAACTTCTGCTAGCCAAAAAAACTAAAACATGGAAATAAACCATTTAAAATAATAAATAATGTTTTGATATTTTAAACATGTTGAATACTGATATATGAAATTAATAAAAAGAGGGTTAAAATGTAAAAGTAAAACTGCCAGAAGGTGGCAGTAAGTCACTGTTAAGCGAGTCATTGCGATTGAACCGAATCATTCGAATAGTTGATTCATTCAGGAACGAAACACCGTCATGTGGCTGTGTTTGGATTTATTTTTGTTAACGAAATAGAGCAAGAACAGCCTAAAACGTAAGTCTCTTGATATTAACCTATTATTTATTGAACTTTTGTATATAATCAATATCACATTTGTAACCATGCTGATTTAAAAAAGCAAAAACAAAAAAAACGGCACCCTTTGTGTGATGTATTGAATAGCAATATATAAATGATATAAATAGCTATACTATTTTTTTGCCCCCTTATCCTGAATTATGTGACCATTCTTAATGCATATTACTAAACTGAATCATGCAGTAAAAGAATGCAGTCTAAATGCACTCACACACTTATGTTCACTCTGCGTGTTTTATTTGTTTTTTACAATATAGGCCAACTCCATAATGTCATAATGTCGGGTGTTAATTTCAAACCTTACAAACTACATACATACGCATTTCTATCAATTCTTAATTTTGCACAGTCCTGAACACAGGAAGTGAGACTGAGTCAAACTAAAGGTTTTAAGACATTTTTACCATTTAAAACAATTTCAGCTATTGTATGTATTTTAATAGCTCTCATCTCTATAAATGCTTTTAAAAAGTAATGCTTCAAATCAGTTTTTTTGTTGTTTGTTACCGACACGTGATCTCTGAACTTAATTTGGGCTCACAACACTCCATCAGAGCTCTTCTCTGGTGTCCAAAAGCTCTTCTGTATCTGATAGAGCTCTTCAGCAAACAATCTAACGTAGCACAACGGTAAACACACTTCTGGAGGGTGTTGAATCACTGCGCTTTGGCTTAAAAGAAAATGAAGAGTAGAAAACAAAGGCCAAAGTTGTCATGAGACATGACATGTGTTTGTGAGATCTACCAGTCTGTGACTGGATTTGATGTTCTGCCAATGCTAATACAGAAGTGTTTCGCTTCAGCTGGGAAACAATGATGCTAAACTAAAAGAAGGTTTATCTAAACCAGATTTTTTGACTACTTAAAACCAGTTTTTCTTCAGTGTAACCAAACATGTTAACTTATCCCCATTATGGCTGGTGATGTTTAGAGTACAGAAAGCAAAACTGGAAAACTTAACAAAAGCATGTGACGAAGGAAACGCCGAACGAAAAAAGGCAGACAGAAGAGAAAAGCAGCCCAGATGGTTCAATTAATTTTATTCATCATTTCTGTCCGTCCAAAAAAATCACAGAGGAGCAAATCCATTTGTCTTCACCACAGAGAAACATGAAATTGGTCCCAGTGACCTATTTTTTGAGGTTTTCCTCATTCTCTCTGGTATGAAGCCTTTGCCTTCCACAATGTGCCTCTATTGTCTTTATGCAATGGACCTTTTTCGCTGCTCACCAGGTGAATGAAAACCAATCGACGGGTCCGGCGTTCCCTTACTGAAGTCATCGGGAAAAAAATATTACCTCATTCCGAGCAGCGAAGAATCCTCTTTTATGGAGACATAATGACTTAAAGTTTAATCTCTTCCGTGTTCACCTTTATGAAAAGAGCACAATGATCCATTTGAAGTAAGTTAAATTACACATTTAAATGGAGACGTGTAATATACTTAGTTAAAGTGGGTTTGACCACTGCACCAGTTAATCAGGGGCCGCCCCATTAAAATTGGACCGGAGCCCAGGTTCTGTGACCATATTTTAGCGGTTGGAGGAATTTTCTGTTCTGTGTGTGTGAGAGAGAAAGAAAGTCCAATTTCCCTATTTGTCCACACCCTTCTCTTTGAGCTGTGCATCGTAGAGTTTTGAGTGGAAAGAACATCAAAGCCGTTCAGGACTGGCACTTTCTTTTCCCTGCCTTTCAGAAGTCTTAAATCCCGCTAAAGCTCAAAGCCCGCTCTGTCCGGTCTCTGCGTGCTCGGAGCAGACAGGTTTCAGGTCTGACTTCAGGACAGGGGAGACAGAGCGCCTCGGGGCCTCTCGTCTTCATCGCTCCATGCAAACATCTCAAAATGGCACCTAGACAGGCATCAGAGGCCTGTGACATCCAGGATCTGGGTGACATGCAGCTCTGAAGGGCCACGTTGCTCTTTGATTCGGTGAGACACTGTTCACGATTCATCTCGAAATGCCTCACCTCCCCCTCTGTCTTTTGTCTTATTGGAGAAAAAATATTAATTTGATACATTCTTCTCCACACAATTAGAGGATCATTGCGGAGTCTGACACGTCTGTGCGGTAATCCGGTTTTTAATTTAGGAGGGTTTTGGTTGCGTTACATTAGACAGACTCTGGTGAAGTTAGTTAATTATTGTTACTGCTGTAAGATGGAAATGAAATGTGCCGTATTGTCTCTAAAAGATGAGGAGCTTCATTGCATTCAGTCATTTAAAATAAGGTTTGGTTTGTTAACATGAGTTACATGAGTAAGTATGATGAACAATATGTTTCACCCTCTGCTGTGGCTTTTGTGCTTATGAAATAATTCTATAAGATGTAATTACTTTTTATGTTACATACTGGGCTTTCAAACAAAGAGATATTTGTAGCCACATATATCGTTCTAATTACATGTTTAATTCTGCTAACACAAATCAGCACCTCATAAATATAGTTTTTCTTTGGAAATTTTTTACCTAGCAGTTTTTGCCGCAGAATTATAGTAACTGTTCCATAAGCTAGATCAGAGGTCACTAAGCGTTTTTTTAGTGACCTCTTTACTCAATAGACTATGCATGAAATCTGCTATACTTATAGGTGGTCTGAATTCTGATTAAACACAATTTGTGTTTATTTTTTTTGGCATTTATCATTTGAACCCTTGCTCTTATCTTTCACCTCCTCTGACATGATTTTGATTGGCAGTAGCAGCTGCGTCATCTTTTTTGATGGGTGTTGCTGGTATCAAATACAGTATTAGTACAAATTCACCCATTTTTAGCTCATACATTCCCTACTTTTAAAAAAATGTACTGTAGCATTGAGTGAATGAGTGAGTGGTTTTGGAGAAACAATATATATACGCTGTCACCTCATGAGTTCAGAACTAGAAGCAGAGGCGAACGTTCTGGTTTTCCATGTTGTCCTTTCACAACGACTTTTATATCTCTAGGCATTACTATGGAAACAAATGTAGACGTATAGACTATTTCCTGCACTGTCTGAACAAATGCATGCAATTCTTTTAATCTTGCACATTGAGTCTTTCATTGCCAGCCCCGTTTTGCTGCCTCTTTTCCATGCATTGAAAACTTGCAGTAACCTTGTGCCGTATAAAACAGTCTTTTGCACTGAGCAGTGAATTTGACCATATCACCTTTTAGATACAGTGTCCATGAAGGAATGAACAGGTGTGGGACCCTGGAGGACAATAAAAACACAGGGATGCTCAAGAGAGCAATCCGTCTAACAGAGCCCGGCTATAACTCATAAGCGCAAATGCTTTTTATCTGCTTTGTCCTCTCTCTGTCCCACGTCTCAGTCATTCTGAAGGATTAGACGCTGCGTGTCCTGCCGTCAGTGCCACCTTTAGTGAATAGCACTTAAACACAGGGTTTTTAAAGTCAAGGAGCATTTTATCATTTTTAACCTTACTCGCGCAGTGTCACAATCGAAGATAAGAAGCACAAATTTGGTGAATAGGAACGCTCGCAAAATGTATACGCACACACGCAAATGGGCCATTCAGATCACACAGTCGGTCAATCAAAAGCAGTAATAAAGGGGCCCACAGGGCCCCCCTGAATATATACATCACATCTGCACCTGCGGAGCAAGTCATGACCCTCTCTCTAAAAAGCTACACTGTAATGATCACATGCAGATAGCATGTAATATCCAGCATTGCGTCAAAAAATTGACCCTGAGGTCATAAATGTCATCAACACCTTTTAATTCTGTCATGATTGTTTTTTTTTTTTTAGTCGGTAAGACATGCTTTTTACAAAGAACCATACAAAGTGTCATCATAAGCAATTAACCTTTAGTTTGCTTTTTTTGTAGCTTGGTCGGCAAAAGGTCCCTTTAGTTCATAATGACTTTGAATACGTCTATTTATGGGTCAATGACGTCTGAATATTTTAATTTGTTAAAAAATGTATATTAACTCATATATACTATGCAAGTCAAGCAATAAAAAAACAGGATGTTATATAGAAGATCTCTGAAAATGATTATGAGTGCATCTCAAGATTGGACAGTTTCTTAAAATAACAGCTAATTTGAAATTTTTATGACACAACAAGAGTAGTTCAGTCTGTGAAGTGCTGTATGGTCGACTTTTCAAAAACGTAATAATATTGATGTTTATAATTAATTAATAATTAATGATATTTGAAAAAAAAAAAGTTCAATGATTGAGGTGATAAAGGTATTAAGAAGACATGTTATTACATCTTCACCACATGAAAGTTTTAGATTTATTTAATTAAAATGTAATTAAAAAGGTTTGAAAGATCCACTTTTTATCGTGGACACTTATGTGTCGTTGATCTTCATACTTTTGTTTGAATGTATGCATCTGTCGGTCTGCCTGTGTAACACGTGAGACGTATTGAGACAGAAGATCTATGAGCCCCTTGATAATGATGTCACCTCGAGCCACAGGCCAGCCTGAACGCATGAATGGGCTTCAAGCAGATTGAGTGTCTAATAGCTCTCATGTCCGGATTATTACATATTTCCTCTTATGGGCGATCAAAAAGTCTTCATAATCTTGAGAGCATTTGAAAGCGAGGAAGTGTCGGCGGCTGTGTTATTGCGTCAGGCCTTGTGCTCTGATGAAATGAACATTTTCACATCTGGTTTATAATTTAATTTGTGGTCAAGCTACATAACACAGCTGTCATAATCCGAATGGGCAGGTTTTCTTGTTTAATTCAATATGCGACATTTGTATGCTGTGGTATATATAGTCATATGTCATCTGCACGTGCGTTTGGCTCTGTATGTGCGCACACAAAACCATACGTGTTTGTTTTGCTTCGTATGTGCTTGTGTGCATGTGTGTATGTGTGTACTACGCCGGGCCCCGTCCCTTTGGGAGCGTCCCGGCGGCATAGAGCTCCTGACATCGCAGAGAGGCTTTCAATAGCCGCCTTTCAATCCTGATGCAATAATGATGCTGGGTTGCATTTCAGCAAAGTGGAAATTAGGGGACTCAAAGAGGAAAGGCAGCCACCAGTGAGGAGATCCTCTCTCTCTCTCCCCCTCCTCCCTCCAGCGCAGGGGGGACGTGTGGGCCCTGAACGCAGCCTCTGTGAGTGGCAGGCCTGCTATCACCACCATCACACGCTGCTGCCTGTGTTAATGGAGAATGCCCCGGACTGCCAGTGTCTTTGTTTGCCGGGCCACAGCAATAAATATGCATGAGTTTGAGTGGTGTACGTGTGTGTTTAATGTGTGCGTGTGTGTGTATGTGTTGTGGGGGGGGGTTCACTAATTACTAGATTCCTATCATGAATATGTATGGCCGCATCTTTTATTATGGGATTGGCTTAAACATATCACAGGCCGGCGAGAGGGCCTGCACAGCATGCGTAATTTAGGCCTTTTGGAGTGTTTGACTTTGATGGCAGTAAGATGCTTGACAGAAAGAGAAAGAGAGAGAGAGAGGGAGAGCTTAAAGGGGTAGTTCATCCGAAAATGAAAATTCTGTCATCATTTACACACCTTGTGTCATTCCAAAACTTGTAGACTGTCTTTTCTCTGTGGAACACAAAAGGGGATGTTTTGAAAAATGTGCAAGTGGCTTTTTTAACCCTATAAAGCCTATTTTATACACCTTTCAAAGGCCTCTAAATTATTGTCTGATCACAACTGTTGAACACAATGACTTCTGCCATCTGACCAATAATTTATATTATTTTTTAACATGTAAAACACACAATAAATGTCTATTCTTAAATCATGAAATCTACGGAAAAAACAAAAAACAAAACTTTACTTAGTTAGCCATACACCACTTTTTAGTAATGATACATCAGCCTTTTAAAATGTTTGTAAAATCATTATAAATGTGTCATTGTGCATTTTAAAACTGTTCACTAAAAATTAATTCACTGATTCATTCTTTGGCCTCCTTTTATGTGCATTTTTAAAATGATAGATAAATATTTATTTTATATTTTTGTTTATGTTTCACACACACACACACACACATATGAATATATACGTGACCTGCTCTAGCGAAATGAGTTACGAAATTTTAAGATATGGGCTGATAATATGGAAAAACAATGAAACAAATAAATTTTTCTTTTTTTAACTTTAGTTTTATTTCAAAGAACAGCCATTCAAAAATTATCCCCATAATCTCCCATTTTGAGTAAATGTATTTAAATGACTATTAAAGTTGACTTAAGGTCGTTATCCTGGTACTGGGAGAGGAATTGCGCAATCACATGTTTTTTTAAAAATATTATTCATGTTGGAGCACAAAGCTTACAATCTATATGGCATTGTAATATTTCTCAGATGCGTGCGATAGATTTAAATGCCCTGAAGGCGTTTGTATTGATGGCTGATTACGTATGTCTGAAAAGCTCCCAATCAGTTCTGTCCAACAAGACATTGACAATGCCTAGACCAATCCGTTGTTGAGTTATGCCTTTCCAAACACCCAGAAGGAGGGTGCTCTGAACACGAGATGTGCACCACCCCCTAGCGCGCTAGCACCGAGCTCAATGCAGACCTGTGACACTATGAAGTGTGAACAAATACAATATTAATTATGAATTATTAAGTTAATAACTAAGTTTTTTTGTGAAAAATTAGATCTTTATCCATTTAGCCCCTTAAATATAGTACTGGGACTGTTTTAAATGTAGGTATGCCTGAACTCACAGATTGGAGAGCCTGGAGGACATATTACCTTCCCTCAAATACATTTCAATAACTTTAAAAATTAAAATGATACAAATAATTTTTTTCCCCCGTTAGTTGGCACCTAATGAAATCAAAGGAAATTTTCTGCAGGGACATGAACCAAACAGATTTTAAATAACAACAAAAACAAAGAAATGTAGATTTTTAATTTGTGTTTATTATAAAATTATGAAAAAAATTTTAATGTATTTGATAA
>JAUMHE010000060.1:12670447-12690357 GCA_032359235.1 Enteromius mattozi | reverse complement strand
CTTCAAATGTTGGCTACTATATAGATATATATATATATATATATATATATATATATATCATTTATTGTTTGTTGTCAGTTGTCAGTCAATCATGTTAAAAAGCAGTTTTTTAATATAATTTACAGTATTTTTTAATGTAATTATTATTTATATGTAGCTAGGGTACCATAATTCAGGAATATGTAGAATACTGTGCAATATTGTAAAATTATTATGGCTTGCTCGCAACCCCATTATGTCACAATACAGTAATATAACACCTGATTTCTAAATTAAAATGGTTATTTAAAATGCAAAGCATATTATTTATCTTTTTAATTAAAGTTTTAGAAACCAAAGGCATCAAGTTAACAGCTTTTTGTGTTATTTCTGATGTATTTTGGTACTATATATTTGAAATGTATTGACCATTTAAAAGCCAACATATCATTCTATTCTAGACGGAATGTAAATTACATTACAAACGGCAACTTCCATTCTGGCCAGAACAGAATTGATTTGTCATAAACGCACCTTTACTATACAATAGTGAATAAAACACTCTGTATGTGCACCGCCTTTGTGTTTACTAGTGTGAGAAGGCACCAGAGACCGACTGAAGGGTCTCTATTTAATTACCTATCTTTAACTCTGTTTGTAATCTCAGTTGATTTATTGAGCGGCTCAAAAAAATGAATTGAGGAGAGGTTGACAACACAGACGTCGGTGTGTGGAGAGGTGTCTGCAAATTCAATTTGGTTCGCCAGCTCTCTAAAAGACAACCACAAATTAAATCCTCCATCTAGGAAGAGACTAATGAACGGAATTAACAATGATGCAACACTTTATATTGAGGCATATGGATTCACGGCATGTTTTCCGCGTGTCTATGTTCCTTGTGCCTGCGAGCGAAGAGAAGGGGGAAAAAGGCCATTTTTAATCAAGAAATCCATTCCACTTTTCCCACCCTCCTCCCCTCCACCCGAGCCTTGGCTGTCTCCATAAAAAAAGCAGATCACCCAGAAGCAGTCAAACAAAAACATCTTGTTCTGCTCTAAATGGCATTGTATGCATTTTAATTGCAGTGAAATCTCCGCAGTACGTTCTCATCCGTAGACAATACAGGGCACGACTGGAGGCCGATTACTGTGGCTATGAGTGTAGGAGGATTCCAAGGTTATCTGTTATTGTTAGTTAATTGTAAAACTGATAATATCACTATAGGCTTGTCAGACGTAAGTGGGCATTTCACACAAATTAGCCCCATAATCGCAGATATTGGTGCGTCGCGTTAGACAAGCACCGAATCTTAAGCCACAAAGTTTAAGAGTTAATTATTGAATTGTGGTTTGGAACTTTGCGGAATTCAATTATTTGTTTTTAATTACTGAAATGCTATCCACCTAACAAATGCAAATTGGACATTATAGTCGTAAACCTAGACCTCTTTCAAGCTGAAACAAGCTGCTCAGAATCATTTTATTGTATTTTTCTGTTTCTCATGTAAACGTAAATTTCATCATCATGATTATTTGGAATGTACAATATATTAGTTATTGGCTAATATTAGAATTTTTGGCATATTAGAAGGTTTTTTCCCCCTGTTTTTATTTTTATAATTTATTCTACATATACATTTGTATGATTTACATTTTTCATAGTATACATCATAACGCTGTGATAGTAGTGTAGTTTTAATTAATTTAGGCAAAATAAGGTATTTTAATATCGGCCATTTATCGGTTAAGTCCTGTTCACACCAAGGATAATAACAATAATGAAAAAGACAAAGATATGGTATTAAAAATTGTTCTAAATTTAGAAGAAAAGCAGAGTTCTCAACAAACTATAACAATAAAAACAATAACAGCCAATCAGAATTCATTCTGCTTTAAAGAGCTCCAGTATTTAAAGCGGCAGATAATATAACTGCAACATAAATAGTGTTATCATCCAGTACAGTTATAATTATAGTACAGTTTCTTTATAGTTATCTTTGTTCATTGTTCGTTTGCGCTTATCATCCATACTGTAACAATCAACATCGGTAATCATTTTAATATAGTGCATCCCTAATTTTAAAATATATGTTCAAAAGTGAGTTATGTGGGTTTTTATTATTATTAAATAAAAGTTTCGAAAATAAATCTAGCTTTAAGTTTAAGTTTAAGTTTATGCATTGCATTTAGTTCCCATTTACCAGCTCTGTATTCCTGCTGCATGCTGAATTGTGCATTGTTATGCGTTTGTTATTTATCTGTTCTGCTCAAGGAGAGGAATTGCTTATTTACGCTGAAGTTCTTTATCATCATGTCTCCCCGGGGGAGCCTTGTGCCTCACTAACAGACAAAATGGGAGGCAAATTAAAACGCTGGCCCTATCTGATCTGACGCACTCATTTCCCTTAATAATCACATTAAAGATGGCCACTCGTCTCACTGGGCGAAATTACGCACTAAATAGCGACATCACTCATCCAGAGTAAGGCCGAGGTGTCTTTAAAGAGGTAAATCCTCGTTTTTTTTCAGCCTCCACCCACCCTTGCCTATGCATGCCTCTTCAATTAGAGATATTTATGGTTGTGGTCAGGAATATAGGCTTCCTGCTGAATGCCTGTGTGTCTGTGATGAAAACGGGGGAACACTTGGGCTTTGTTGGCACAGTGACGCATGACAACAGCATGGATTTACAGTGCTCCCTAAGGCTGTTTTAAGAGGTCATGATTCTTGTGTCCTTTCGCAACAAGGTCATCCCCTTTTACCATGCCCAGTTCCACTCTAGAATGTTCTCAGATATATTTTACCTACATTGAGCTAGGACTGAAACTTGCTCCACTGACACCTCTGTGCGACACACACAGATATGGAAGCCTGATTCTGCCTAAGCATTAAAATATATATATATATATATATATATATAATTGTGACTTTATATTTTAAAATTGCGAATGTCCTTGTAATTGCACCTTCTTATTTCGCAAAATGATTTTAAAATGAAGAATATGACTTTATATCTTGTAATACAACTTAATATCTCAACATATTGCAACTTTATTTTGTGATTTGTGTCTTTACATGTCATAATTTGATTTATATTTTACAACTTGACATCATGTTCTACAATGCAACTTGTATCTCATAATTGCAGTTCTGTTTTTGTAATTGTGACAAAAAAATTTTTTTTAAAAAATGTACTTTGTTTTTCTATTTTCTTGTGACAATTTGATTTGCAAAGTGATGTTATATCTTGGAATTGCAACTTCGCATGTCAAAATTTGACTTATTTCACAAAGTAAACTATGCAACGCGACTTAATATCTCAGAATTGCCCATTTTAATAAATTAATTAATTTTTTTATTTATTCACTGCTTTCTTGTGACAGTGTAACATTTAGCAACACAATTTTCATATTTTGCAAATTTCAAAAAACTTCATATTTGACAATATATCTATTATATCTATATATGTCTTGTGATGAGAGTTAATAAAATTGCAACTTGCATCCATAAATTTTTGTAATTGTGACAATTGTGCAATCTCTGAATTGCAACTTAATTAATTATTATTATTATTATTGAATTATTTACTTAATTTATTATTATTATTTATTTAATTAATATTATTATTACTTTTAAATAGTCCCCCCCCCCCATTCTATTTCCTTTTTTTATTGTGGTTGTGTTTAGTTTTTACTAATTTTCACAAAATGTGGCTACAGTAAATCTCTCAATGGGATCTCACAGTTACAAATTTATTTTCTCATTATTGTGAATTTAAAGCACAGAAAAATCCTTTTTTTTCTCCTACTAGTGACTGACACTGCATTTCTTATTTGAAACTTTTTCTCTGAACGGAAACAGACAACCATACTCAGCACTCGCTTAAAAAGTTTTAGCAGTAATGTGCCTGCCCTATCATGACCTTAAGTGGGTGTAAACACTGTTTTAGGTTTCAGTGTGTGAAGTGGCCATGCCCTCCGTTCGTGATGGCACACAGTGATGAGGTCATTGTCTTTGGACCCTGACCAGCTTTCTCTCTCACTCTCTCTTTCTCGCTCTCGTTTCCTCTCCCAGAGAACAGGTCCTCTCAGTGGCTGCTTCGGGATTCCCCGTCCGCCTCCCACCCGTCTCTCTCTCTCAGACAGGGAGGGATTCAGAAAGTCACACTCTCAATGCTTTTCCACAAGCCAGAAACTCAAGGGTCGTGCTTCCTTTGGCCCATGTTTCTTTCCAGTTGTTTTAGTGCCCTCCCTCCCTCTTTTCTCTCCCTCTCTCCCCGGTAGGTCTTTCCTCATGTTCCCTGAGCCAGCCTTTTTCTCTGGCCGCCATGACTCTTAAACTCTGGCGGCATGATCTAGAAGACATCCGAGAGGATGTGGCTTCGCATGCAGAGAAGTGGCAGAATATGCAGAACTCTCTCTGTGTGCTCCTAAAAACAACGAGAGTATGTGCCTGTGTTTGTCGCAAAATTATTCACAAAATAGATGACGCATTCCATGCCGTTTCAATTTACGCCGTGAATATGGCCTGTAATTGCCATTACCGCACATCAAAAACAATGAAGCGCTGAGAATCCACTGGCGAGAAAATTGGAGGACGCCGACACTATATTTTTCTGTTTAGCGTGAAAGCATGTCTCATTGCTGCTCTATTTTCAATCTCTGTGAAATTGATATCTTTAAGGGGTTTTCGAGAAAATAGTGCTAAGCGGAACATTAAAGCCTTAAGACACTCAGTCCATAAAGAATTGTTGGCTCAACAACAGATAACAATTGTGCCGAACTACAGGGAGATACTGTAATCCAATAATTATGTGTGACCCTACAAGTAATTCACCTTCAGAAACATTTCATAACTGCATTTAAATGTCACACAATAGCATAAATACATGTGCAAATGGATGCTTTATTATCTTTGTTATGCAGGTATATCTATATATCAATATTTATCATCCTATATTAATATATTAAACATAATGTGTACATTATGTGTACTTACATGCACTTAAGAAAGTACTGGCAATATAAGGTGACTAGTGGTAGGGTTAGGTTAAGGGGTAGGTTGAGGGTTAGTACCTAGTTATTACCTTGTTATTGTAATTACTACAATAAGTATATAGTATGTACATGAGGAACAGGACTGTAAAATAAAGTGCTACCGATTATTCTGTAGTACCGTCTACAGACTATTCAAATCTTTCGTACTACACCGATTGTTTTTGCATGCAGAACGACGTTTCTTAGAAAACCTTGCTTGATGTTTGAAACATACCATGCATCGCTACTTCACATTTATCTCCACTTCAAAATCAAATCAACCTTAATCAGCATCTGTAAATCATATTATGTATACATAATGTCATCTTATGAATGCATGTAAATACACGTATGCATCAGTAAACATGCTTGCGCTTTTTAGTACAGGCAGTCGTGCACGCCGTGGACCGAGGGTTCAGCAGCACCACGGGGTGAAAACCAATCAAGGGGTCTATTCCTGAAGGAACATTAATTCCTGCCCATATTTCCATCTTATTAGTGTCCAGTTATACCCAGGACTAATTGAACATTAAATATAAAGAAAGTTAATGAAAATGTCCTTTATCCCTGTTAAACTGTGCCTGAGACTGCATTTATTAAAGGGAATTAATCGGCACATATCCTCTGCGCAGAGAGAGGGAGATGTGTGCATACAATTCTCTCCATAGCGCTGAAAATTAGGATTTTTTTGGCGTCCGGGTAAATAACAAAGACCTCGTTGTTCCTTCCTTCCCAGAATCCCTGCATTCCATACCACATTTCTCATTTTTCTGTCTCTCTCCCTTTTGCACTCGGCTCGGTGTTTGAAGACGTCTTAGAGTAGACCTCCGCCATCACAGTTTCTCCAGCGAAATGTTCAGCACCGATCTCGAGGTCTATTATCAGAAGTGTGCAATTAACATTAGTACTTCGCTCAGATAGACACTATTGTTAGAAGCTCTATAGTGCAGGTGCCATTTCCACCTGTTGTTCTCCGCTCTTTAGGTGACATTTGATCATATTTATGTCAAAACACACTCCTGAAGAGCGAATTATGAGCTGATGAAGAGCTGAACGTCCAGATCAGGAACATCTGACTTGAGTCGAGCACAAAGGTTGTTCCCAGACATTCCTGGTTCTCTTGCCCTTCTAAGGCCCCTGCTCATGTCAAACCCCAGGGTTCTGATAACAGCAAAAAGGCCAGTGGCTGAACAATGGAGGGCCAATTTCATTTAGATGAAAGGGGGAAAAAAAAAAAAAGCAGAGAATAAAACGATAATGTAACATTCTCAATCCCAGACCTCCAAAAGCGTCCCCTCTTCAGATTCTCTCATTAGCACTTCCCCATTGAATCGGCGTGAGCGGGGTTAAAAAGCCATTTAAGAGGCACCGAAAGAAACAAAGCCAGCCCAAAAAGACAATAAATAAGATTTCATGTGCATATTTGTAATTTAACATCAAAAGACCCTCCAATATAGACCTCTGTAGCTGCTGTTCTTTAATGAACAGACCCCTCCCCCCCTTAATCACATTCAAATTGGTTAGTGTTCAGAAAATAGAAATATGTATTAGATAGCAATAAATTTTCATCATTGGCTAAGCCTGCTGCTTAATTGTCCTGTCCCAGGGCTTTGAAATTTCATTGTTCGTTAGGTGCTTAAGTCCCCCATCTCATTTTGTCTCTGTGACATTAGTGCTGAGGGCTCTAATACTCGAATAATTTGAATGGGGATTTGCATGATAGAGCGGGGGAGCATTAAAATATAGGGGGGAAAAATGAAAACGGGGGAAACGGCTCCTTTCACTTCAAAAGTCACTTTGTTCAAAGTCAAATCACAATATTTAAAGATGCGTTATCGGTTTTTTTTTTCTCTCTCTCTCTTTTTCCCAGGGTTTGGATGTCAGAACACATTAGTTGTCATGTTAGCGGTCACATCTTTGTTGTGTTGTCTTGGTATTATATCAGTTTCTCCAGTTCACTTTAAGGAGACACTGATTTGGAATTAGCAAGTTTGCGGCAATAAGAGTCTTGGGCTGGGGTTTTTCAGGATGAGTGTGTTTGCTGACTCTTTCTGAGCTCTGAAAATATGTTTTACAAACTCTTTTGGTGTGTCTGCTATGTAGAAAATGCTGAGTAGGCTTTTGTACTGTAAGCCTCTAACAACACTGAAAACACTTGCTGTATTTATTTTTTATATTTATACGGTAAACTTTAAATGAAGTAGTTATTCAAGTCAAATAATCCAATAAACCATAGAGGTGTTACAGTGATTTTACTATGATTAATGGGTGTTTTTAAGGGATACTCACACGGACAACTATTTGCAGAAACAAAACCACCAGACATAATTTGTTCTTAATGGGAGTGAGTCAATTTCTGGCGTTAAAGACTGCTGATGATGTGACAGTTATATGGGGTCCCAAAGATCCCCAAAGCCCTGCCAGAAGGTGTTAGTGAGTCTACAGGAATATATTTATTATTTATTTATTTCGTTTTTATTTTATTCAGGATTAAAGTTTAGAATTAATTACAATTATTTTATTCACAATCATAGATTTTAACAGTTAACAATAATTATAACAGGTAAACAAATCTGAATTTGATGATTTTCACTTTTCTGTCACTGTTATCTTGCACACTGCAATTTTAAACGCAAATTCTTTGCATAGCCACTTATTACACAGTGTTTATGCTTATTATTAAGGGGGTATTATTTGGGTTTACATCTACTGTAGCAGTGTTAAAAGTGGGGGAAAAAAAGACACCAAGCCAACCTTACAGTAATGTACAAACCATCAGATCGGGTAGAAATTGTTCTTAAAAGTAAGAACTGCACATTAAATGTGCATTTACATTTATTACTGTGTAGGGAGCTATTCTGTTTTTTGTTTTTTTTTAAATGGGCTTTTGGTCCCTTAGCATTTTAATGACAAGAGAGAGTCAACTGGAGCAGAAACAACAACAACAAAAAACATTGTTTTTTCCACTCCACTACACTGCACTGTCTGAATTTGTTAGCTGACTGGGACACAGAGGCAGGCTGGTTACTGAAGCTAACAGTGTGGAAAAGGTGTTAAAATCTGGCACTGGACACTGGAGTCATTGACCATGCTGGTCCTGCATAATATGGTTTCACCCTCATTTCCAGTGTCCGTAATTAGACACTTTGAAATCACCGTTAATAAACAGTCAGCGTTAAAAAAAAAAACTAAAAGGGGAAATATTAATACAATACCTTGAAGCCCCTGAAAGGGATCATTTGCATAATAACTAGGTTAAAAACTAATAATTAAGTCCAAAAAAAAAAAAAACGAGTAGGAGGAGAATGTGCCTCACCTAAGACTAGGCACTCTCTCAAACCAGCCAAGCAGAGATGGCCAGGCTTTTGTTGCTGAGATTTACTAAATGAATTTATTATCTTAATGCCCTTCAACTGCAAATTAAACAGACGTCCTGGCCATTGTTTGAATGAGAAGTCATTCCTTGAGGCACTTTTCAGCCTGTCATTCAGCGGTAATGGAGGGGGAGAGAGGCTGAGAGCAGAGAGGTGGTTGTAGAGAGGTTGCTATCCTGATCGTTTGATGCAGTGATAAAGATAAGCGTTGCACAAACAAATATCTGCCTGAAAGAATATCTCATATATTAATTTCACCAAGAATCTGAACTATTTGAGCTGTTGCTTTTTGTAGAATTTTTCTTGAAGGAAAACAAAACCATGTCATCTTAAAAGTCACAGAAAACATCCTGATACTTTTGTGAATGAAGAGTAGGACTTTCATGCTCCAAAATGACAAAAAGCACCATGAAACTGGTCCATATGACTTGTGAACTGCATTTAAAGTGTTCTGAAGTGACACAATGCAATTTGCACAACACAGATGGAAATGAAAAACGAAATCAGGACAATACAAGTCACAACACAACAAAATTAGTTCTATGTGTTGTGATGTGGTTTCTCAGGTTCAACTTACTGATTCAGTTTGGTTACAGGAATTAACGACCTACTGAAACTTAAGTTTGTTGCAGTTTTTTTTAATTGCTATAACAAGCATTGTTCAATACAGAAGCCACCTTTTCAAACTTTTGATACAGTCTGCATTACCAAAATGAATCCTGGCTAATTAATCTCAAAATAAGTTTGTTTCACCAAAAAACTGGCAAAAATTTGTTAAGAAAAAAGAAATTTTTACTGAAGCAGTAAACCCAACAAAAGCACGTCTAATGTAATACTGTATGTGCAGTATTAGAGTCCCAGCTGCTCCAGGAGGCCTTCTGTGTGGACTTTTTATGTTCTCTCTGTGTTGATGTTGGTTTCCTCTGGGTTTCTCCCACAATTCAAAGACATACAGGGCAGGTGAAGTGGAGACTGTGAGTGAGTGTGAATATGAATATGTGTTTGTCATCTCTGTCATGGACTGGCCATCTGTCCAGGGTACTTTCCTGCCTATGAACCAGGAACCTACACAGACCCTACACGGAACAAGTGCTTTGCAAAATGTATGAAATAGATGGATGTACAGTACTGTAAGGGGTTCCTCTCTCTGCCACTCTTTTTCCCCACCAATGTGCCTTTTTTATAGAGGGTTTCCAAACAAAATCATTATAAAGCCATCCATCTAATTTGTATATCAAAAAATCACAGAGAAACATAGAACATCTGAGCTGAAAATATTTCAGCTGAAATTTCTATTCTATTATTCAATTTCATAAATACTCTGTATAACATTTAATAATGCAATAGAATTCCTGCAGAAATAGACAGATCGTTCTGATATGAATGTGCTTTTTTCAGTTAGCATTTGAAAAATGTGCTCTAAATATAATGTTTTTCAGGTTGTTGAGTATGAAAGTGGATTAGTAAAAATGTGGTAATTGGATGTGTTTTGTCTGAAAGCAGTGAAAAGTGATTCACAGTTTGTTTAGCATGGACTTCTGTTTTACTGAATGTGCGAACAGTTTTGAAAATGTGGCTTTGGTATTGCACGATGCTGGTTTGCAGTTGGAATAAATGTTCAAGTTTAGTTTGTTTGTCATACAAAGTGTGAGAACTAGTAGAAAATGGATCTCTTTATTATTAAAGTCCCCCTCTTCGACAACAACTTCCTTCTTTTCACTTTATCCTTAAAATCACTGCCTTTTTTCTATGTTTGCCAAATCACTTTGTCCTAACTGAAATGACTCATTTGTGTGAACGTGTTTGTCTCGTTTTGCCCTCTGCAGTTGGTGCGTGTCTTTCTCCTTTTCCGAGAGTTGGTGTTTTTTGCATCTTATTGGTTATTTTCAGGGCTATTATTTGCAGCCAGACTCCCTTATTAGTTAATTTCTTCATGGAATCCAAATGTCATATTCTGGCAAACATAACCAAGGCTCTTTTCCCTTTGAGGTCACTGTAGCTTTATTACCGGGGTCTGAGATAATGAGCCTGAGCCGGGCGACCCTAGAGTGGACCCTTTTTTTTTTTCCTTAGTTTTTTTTTGAGAAGGGGGCATGCAGGGGCAGGGCAGGGCAATGCAAAACAACAACAACAACAACAAGCGGTCGTGTTCAGCTCAGCGTGCTCACTGAAGCTTCATGCGTTAGCTTTATTGGATAAACTGCACTTTATTAGACACCGTGAATAAGCTCCTAATTAAAAACAGTTTGGGAGACGGCAGTAATTGCATCTTGTTAAATCTGGCTTTTATTTCAAGCGCAGAGGAGGTGGGAAATATGGCGACATGATTTGAATGTGCACAAAGACATGCAACTAAAGAATAACACTAATATCTGACCCAGGAGAGGGTCTGGTACTCTTTCATGTGCTCATGTGATTTTTTTTTTATATATAATACCTTTTTTTTTCTCTTTAAATAAAAGTACTTAAGTAAGCTATCATACCTGAACTCATCTAAAGACGTATTTTAAATAAATGTCCCAAAAGTTTGTCTTTTGTTTGAATAATAATGTGTTCTCATAATCTGTCTTTTTCAAGTCCGTACCTCCTCCTACTTATCTCACTTTATTCCAATTCATATTGAGATGTGTCATTCCACCCCCAATATCCACCTTTCATTCCTTCTCATTATTTTGTCCATGGCTTCTCATTAATATGCATCAGGAATAATGTATCTAAATAATGCTGGAACATGTTGAAAGAATGGAACTGTAAAACGTCCAGAAATATCTGGTAGATGGGAATTGTGATCTTGTCATTAAGAGTTAAACGAATGTCCAATCACAATTACCTCTCTAAATGTATCTACACTTTGAATGGAGATGGGATGGACAGGGTTAGGGCAATCTTTTTTTTTATGCATAAAAAACATTTCAGTCTTCTTTTTTTATAGCTATTGCTTTGCTTTTTTCTTTTTTCTTTGTTCCTTTTTCTTTTCTTTCTTTTTCTCTTTGGTTTGTGCTGAAGCAGAGTTTTTACTGGATTCAAGCAACCAGAAATAAATAATTAAAGAACCACTTTCTCACTAGTTAAGTGAACGTAATCGTTAACCGCAGTGTACAAATAGGTCTATCTTCCTTTCCCCAAGCTGTCTGTTTAGATTAATGGGCTTCTTCAGTGCCGTGCCACACAGGGATTCCCATTTCCTTATTAGATTTGGGAACATCAAGTATTAAAATTAATTTTTTCCTATTTCATTTTCATTAAAAACCCCGTTCTTTGATGTTTATGTAATTTAGGCGTAAACAAATCTTATAAAAGTGTGTATTGTCATACTGGATATTAAATGAGACTTAATGAGCAAACTGGGAACAGACATTTATCCCAGACTCCTCTTGAATATTCAGTGGGCTACATATATGTATATGCTAATGGCTGAGTTTAGACATATGTAGTGTGCTCTTAGCATACTAATAGGTCATGGAAGACACAGGGCATGAATCGTATCAAGTCAATCACAGATGTAAGGAGAAAGAGAAGAGGTCAAACACAGAGATATATGTGCATAGGTAATGATAGCACTTTCATTTGGGATTTCATGCCGCTGTTTTATAGAAAATGGTTTGTGTTGGTGTTCTGCTGAAGCTTTGAAGATAATATGTATAGGTATTATGACATCTATAATTTACCTTTTACGATTTTTTCTTAGATTTGAACTGATTTGACTGTTGCCTGTGCATATATCAGAAAATGTTTAATCTTAAATGTACGATTTAGACCAGCTAGCACAAATATATTAAAACATTAGTGTATTTATTTTTTTAATTATTATTTTATCTATTTATTGTTGAAAGGTTACTATATACTCTGTATCCTTAATATACATATGTATATGGAGGTCTGCTTCCATCTGGGAGTAAAAAAAAGGTAGCAACTGCAAATTTAAAAAAAAAAAAAAAAGAGAAAAGTATAAATTTTTAAAAAATATTTCTTCCCCCCAAAATAAAGTGAAGTGGGCTTCCTTATACTGTATATCAAATGCACTTAAACATAACAAATTTAATATGTATATTCATTATGTTGAAGACATTATGGCAAGATTAGCATGTAAATGAAGTTTTTTTATTTATTTTCTTATGAAACGTTGCCTTAAGTCATTTCTTGCAAGCCAGTCAGATCAGTTCCTCACAAAATACTAATGTTCACATACTGAATCTACATATCTCCCTTTATCTCCTCCTTAAATGGCCAGACTTTCTACAGTGGCTCTGGATTTGTACTTAAAAAAAAAAATAAAAAAGAAATGTACATTTTTAATTGTGCTAACCCCCTGTTGTCAAAGCTGGCCCACGTTAATCCCTTTTAAGGCGAAAGAGAGCAAATGTTTTGAATTTTGAGCACCTTTGCAGTGGCTGTTTGATAGCACAGTGCTATGTTACGGTCAGTGCGTGTCCACATTTGGAGAGATTAATGGAGAATACTGTTCCTGTGACCTTTCCTCATAGAGATGGAGGTGAGGCGAGTCATTAATGCTTCTTATGTGGTAATTAACGAGCCCCCATCCCCCATCGCCCCCTATCCGGCTGTAGCACCCACCCCCACATCAGAAAAGAGCGAGCAAAAAAAAAAAAATGACCGCAGAATGGAGGTGATCATTTAATTAGGCTTATGTGCATATCTGGTGATAGCCAAAGAGAGGTGTCAGATTTTAACTGCTGCACTAAATTACAAGCCCTACCACCCAGAGCTCACAACAATTGGACAAGATATGACACCAACACGTTAGTTACTCCACAAATAGTCCAAGCATGCTTGCTGTATGGGGATTAAGTGGCATCAGGAAATCTGGAGAAGGTCATGGGTGTCCACAGCTTTGAAGTGATGCTAATCTCCAGGTATTTTCCCAAGCAGGTGATAAGCAATTATTTTCAACAACCAAAGGCTTGTTTTGTACATATAGTTTAGTGGTGAAGCAAGATAGATGTCAACCGCTGTTGTTTAACTGAATAGAAAAATACTATTGTTCACTCATGCTCATGTCATTTCAAAGCCGTATGACTTTTGTTTTGACAACTAAGGCTAACAAACTCAAAAAAAAAGGTCCATCCCTAAAACTAACCATAAGGGTGTGAGCTGATTTTACAAAAGTGTACAGTGTTATTCATACAAATTAGCCACAAATTCATGAATGTGACCCTTTTCGTTTGTTGGACCAAACATATGAAACTACAGAAGTTAAGCAATGTCTGATTCTTGTCTGAAATATGTCTGAATGAATGAATTTGTCAGGTTTGATTCACTTCACGGACTGAATGATTCATGCACAGAATCGGACTGATCTGAATCTTGAACTCACTGACCCTGTTTCTGTTCCTTGAGCTAAAAAATCCTCACATCATCATTATCTGCTCAATTTTCTTTCTTCTGTTATACACAAAAGATTTTTAAGACTTTTAGAAATTAAAAAGTATTTTTGTCCATACTGTGGAAGCCAGTGGGAGCCGTAACCGAAATATCTTGAATTGCTCCTTTAAGGCCATTTCGGCCACAGAGCTGGAGTCAGTGGCAGGTCATGACCTCTGAAAGAGACACTTCAGCACTCCACATGCCACAGCATTCAGTCCAAACAGAACAAGATGTTAGCTTGGTTGGCTTGTCCTTCCCACATAGCTACCTCCGCTCTGATTACCCCTACGGCTCTGCCTCGTCCCCTTTCTTACGTGTTGATGATTGATGTGGCTCGTGCTTCGACCCAGCTTCATTAGTGCAAATGTCATCCCTGCCACCGCAACTAACGCTTCTGCCTCTGCCATATTTTACCATTCCTCTTCTAATTGAGTTTAGAGTTAAAAATGTATGAGTGTATTAATTGTTTTGTGACATTGGAGGGGAGTTTGGGTGACAAAGAGGACCTTCCATGCAGAGTAGAGGCGCAACGATTCCAGTCCGTTCCAGTCACTCTGTAAGCCTGTTCCCCGGGGGAATAAAACAAGAGGGACATTTAAATGCCAATTTGGGTCTGACGGATGCGAAAATTTACATGCTCAGCTCTTTTAAAAATGCTTTGCAAAGTGGAAGAATTGCACCAGCTACATTTTAAATGTACTCATTTGGTGGTTTTTCACTGTTAGTTAATTTGAAATTTAATGCACAGTGATTTTAGTGTTTCTATTTTTCATATTATGTGATTATTAGCAATGCCTGCTGAGGCAAAAATCAATATCGGTACTATTATTCACACTTAATGTTGTTATTAAACATTTTAAAGAAGTATTACCCTTTTGGATGTACTGTACTTTTTATTTATTTGTTCATTATTTATTTATTTATTTATTTTAATTGTTAAATGTTAAATTATATCATATGCTTTTATCCAAAATAATTTTCATTATATTAAAGGTATACAAAATCTATTTATTAAATCTATTTATCTATAGGAATAAAACCCATGACCCATTTAATCCTGTAAATACTGATGTAAATGCTAAAAAATAATGCATAATTATTTGTGATTTTAATGTAATTGTACATTTAAAAAAATGAATAGGGAGAACCACCATACAAAGTAAAAAATTATATATTTCACAAGGCAGTGTGTAGTCATTTGTGTATTAATTTTATTATTAAACATGTATGAGTGGGCAAATTTAATTCTATTATATTTTGGGTCATGTGTGGTGCCTTAATAGTGTTGAGTCAGTCTCTCCAAATTTATTTACAGTATTTATTGATGGATTGATTGATTGTATTATGCTTTATAATTATTCACATTAAAATAATCTATACTCAGTTTAAACTAGACAGCAGGATAACATGTGTGCTGTGTGTGTACAGTATGTGTGTTCTGTAATCTTGCGCTGATCTTTGTCTCTCTCTTAATGTTCCACCTCACTCTTCTTTTCCTCCATTCAGTCCTTTTTCCTCCTCTCTTTTCCAGTCAATTTGAGCCAGCTGTGAAAACTATCCCGGTGGTGCGGGTGCTGTCTGGCAGGTTTGGTTGTGCAGTAGGTGAGGGGCCGGCAGAACGGCGCGGACTTCTGAGACAGTGTGCCTAATGCTCTCCACATGTTATTGTCTGGAAAACGGCCCTTCAGTTAGTAATCCACGTGGAAAACGCCCCGTTAGCAAACAGCTGGGTCAAACTGTGCAGCCACACACCTCCCGAAATCATAATTCTACAGGAATATGAGTACAACAGCGTTTTTGTTTTTAATATCATGTTGAATAAATTAATTTTTCCATAAGTCTTGTTCATCACATCACTTACCTCACAGAGGTCACAAGGTCAAGGTGTTCCCGTGACCCTAATACGGCCGCCATGCCAGGTTCATGCAGCGCCTACTGTATGCCAGGCCGTCCTTCTGAAGTGCAAGGGAAGCTGTTCTATTCCTGTCCTCCTCCTTCCAGAGACACAATGAACTGTTGAAAATGTAATTGCCTCCCTGATCTATCCACCACATGCCGTTCAAAAGCCCCTCACTCACTCCAATGGGCAGCCGCTCAGATGATCTCACCCCAGTGTACGCGGACAAAAGAGTGTTCTTATTAAAGAATGGCGCTGCGGAGAGATGACAAAGACCGTGGAACATGGACAAGAGAATTTTTCTGACATACTCCAAGAATTTCGTACACTGTCACTGTCAGTGCCGGATAATAATTACTGAGCTCCAAAGGCATGGCTGCTATGAATTGAGGCGCTAGTAGACTGAGTGTTACGCAGAGAGACGAATGAATAAGAGAATAGTTGGTGGTCAAGCTGCTCCAGGGGATGAGGCTGACACAACAGGGCCAGTGTTAGGAGTGTTAATGAAACTAAATGAAAGTAAATGAAAGCCATTGGAATTACTGGAATTCGAGTAAAATGCATTTTCGTGGCTGCAAAAGCAAATGTGAATATGCCACAAGATAGAAATAGAAGTAACAGCCTGGATAAAAATGCTTTTAATTATACTTTTATTTACATCAGGTGATATTTACTAAATGCTGATATACTAGCACGTGTCATTTTTAACAAAAAATAATTTAGTGTATTGTGTATGTCGTGGAATATTATGAAATTGATTTTTTTCTTCTGAATATTATTTAAAAAGTTAACTGTCACATTTGGGAAATAATTTTATATTATCGCATTTAATATTATTTATTTAATTCAATTACATCCAAGGCCAAATCAAGATACTAAACAATGTTTACCAGTCAATAAATCAAACAAATAAAACTGGAAAAAAACTGAAAAACTAAAGCAATAATGAAAATTGAAATGTTAAATCAAGAACAAAATAGAAATATATGCTGAATTCTGCTGAAAATCTGACTTCTGAAGGCCTCCCAAGAGTTCTGTTTATTTGAACATTTTGTGAATTGTTTATGGCTAGTGCTTGTTATTTAATTTGTATGATGACACAGCTCATGCGGAAGCTTTGGCTGAAAAATCCGACAAGTTCCAATAAATATTCTCCCACACGCATTTCTGGAACAGTGTGCGTAACTGCATTCACATAAATAGTTTATGCAACCATCTTGGATAAACACATACCGAGTCATTTTGAGATTTGTGCGAATGTGAGGGGGGTTCTGTCTGACACACAACAGAGGAAAAAACTGGATGGCAGGAGATGAAATGAAAGTAGAAAATCGAGAAAATGAAAAGCGCACCAGAGAGAAAAAAAATGGACGAAAACAGTAATAAATGTCTTGTCTTGTAGAAGTGCAGCCGTGGTATTGCTATTTCTTCCCAGGCTGACTGGTGATGTCTGTGTTAAGACTTGGCAACAAGTGAATTAGCCTCCGGAAGGAATCAAACAAAAGCGAGGAAAATCAATACGGACAAAGTAGAAGTTTTTCATTACATTCCACGGCTATTGAATCAATGCTGGGCTGTTATCACTTTATCGGTTTGGGGTCGCTGTACTGCAGTCATTAACATCCTCTAGCCATGCTAGACTCATCCGCAACCACTAGCGACGTCTCATCTTTGCCTTGTGCTGCTTGTAAAGTGATGAAATATTGACCAGTTGCTCCAGGATCCAACTCTATTGATCTCAACTTATCCAGCTGTTTATATCTGAACTTAAGGTTTAACTTGCATTGATTTTTTCACCACCTTTGAGTTCTCAAGGTGCTGGCCTATTGCTACCCGCTAATTGGCTTAAACAAGAGAGGATTGTAGTCCACATCCAAGGCGGGAATACGTATGTCCTCTAAAGGTTCTAATAATTGAAAACTAGCAATTAAAAAAGGGTTTCTTTGTTCAGGACTGATTATTTTAGTCATTTACCTGCTAAAAAAACAGTTTTGAAGCTGGGATGCTGGTTTGAGCTGGTTTAAGCTGGTCCTTTGCTGGTTTAAGCTGGTCCTTTGCTGGTTTATGCTGATCCTTTGCTGGTTTAAGCTGGTCCTTTGCTGGTTTATGCTGATCCTTTGCTGGTTAAAGCTGGTCCTTTGCTGGTCCTTCGCTGGTTTATGCTGGTCTTCTCCTGGTTTAAGCTGGTCCTTCGCTGGTTTATGCTTGTCCTTTGCTGGTTTAAGCTGGTCATTTGCTGGTTTATGCTGGTCCTTTGCTGGTCTAGGACCAGCACATGACCAGTTTAAACCAGCAAATGACCAGCAAGGGACCAGCATTAATCAGCGTTCCAGCTTCAAAACATACCTAAGCAGAATATGCTGTTTTTTTCAGCAGGGTAGTTATTAGAAGGCAACAACCCACTAGTTTTCAAGAAAAAAGAAAAAAAAGTAATCTGTTTTGACCAACGTAGGGATTCGTGAATGGCAAGTACTTTTTCGTTTCTTTCACTCTTACGTTATACAGAGGTCAATATGCACAAAACTTATTAGTAAATGCACATTTTGAAGATCCCTGACCTTTTTGTTTGCATGCCTTTCAAAACAGCTTTTCGAAGAAATTGCCTTTCACGCATTGAGATATTTATGAATGTTTGCCTTAATGGTGGTCCTCCCTTCATACCGTAATCCAACCCTGTCATCGCCTCAGCATGTTAGCAAGGTTTTGAAAAGATTATTGTAAGTGAGCGAACTCTTACACCGACACAATATTGACGGGCATGAGTAAACTCAATGCAGTATCCGAGGAGATAAAATGCCAGTGCCTTTATTTGTTTTCTGTCAGGTGACAAGGTTAAAATTCAAGCGTAATACAGACGTGAAATCAATTCTGTAGTCTCTTTATCTGTCTGTCTGAGGCTATTAGGCACATAGTGCACCTTGTCTCTGTGAAAGAATTACAATAACATAATTTATTTAATTTTAAACCCTATTTGGCTTCATTTTATTTATTTGTTACTCATTTATTTATTTTTACCAGTCAACCTTGGATGCCAATATGTCCTTAACTGCAAAATGAATGTACTTACATGCTCCCTCCATGTATGTGCATTCAGTTCTTTATAAAGGGCTTCATTTCATAACTGTTTACTGCTGGTTATTGTACCAATTAAAAGCAGAGAGGCCTTGCCATACCTCCATTTGAAAACACCATTCATACAGGTGATTAATTTTGAAAAACTTCAGCATAAATATGCATTGACACAGACATAGACATTCAGATGTACATTGCATCGGACCTCCAGTGGAGGTGGAAAGGCCTTTTGTGCTCTCTGAGGACTAATTCAGACATCTTTTGGCCATCCTGCTGTATATCAGTTCTCCATGGGAAAGGTCTTGACAGACTGACTGCCCCCTAATGAATATGAATGTTAAAAAAACAAGGCGAGAGAGGGTTTTCATTTGATTTGAATGTAAACAAGGCACCACTTGCTACCCTTTGGCCTCTATTCAGAGTCACTATGCTTGTGTCAAGCCCTTAATATTTAATGACGGCACTCTAAGATCTAGTCATTGATGATATAAATTCATCTTAAGCATACTGACATCAGTAATGTTTTGACTAAAAACTTCTGTCATGCAGTTTGTTTATCTATTGATCTGGAATTTTGAGATATTTACATTTAGCTTTTTTAACTGATTTTCTTTGAGCTGTATCATATCAATTATTTCTCCTGTAAAGATTAAAATGGGCATCAAACGGAGACTTTCTCACAAATAGTATATCCTCTAGAGCCTCAGAAGAGATCTCAACATCTCAAACAACCCTCAGATTTGACAATATACTCTTATATCAACTGTTCATTTGTTCCCTTTAAGTTCAGAAGTTGTGCTTCTGACAAGTAAAATTTAAAGGTGCTGTATGTAAGTTTTTGACTCTAATAAAGCATAAGAATACCATAATATTTTTGCAGATATTAAGTTAACACTTGTTTATCTGAAAAACAATGCCATAGTCAGTTATTCTCCTTATGAAAATGTGTGTTCTGGGCTGGAACGTCAGTCTCTTATTTGCTTTGTTAAACCCGCCCACTGCTAGTTTACTCAATTGCATTTCAGCACCCCGGGTTGCCAGTTAGCGTTGAAACACAGTGTATTTAATTTCATTCATCGTCATGTGCGCTGGTTACCCTTTCAGTCGAATCACTTCGACGTTACATATGGGATCTCGCATGAGAGACCGATCGTCTTCGAGCCGTTTG
>JAUMHE010000060.1:12650795-12670347 GCA_032359235.1 Enteromius mattozi | reverse complement strand
CTCATGCGAGATCCCATATGTAACGTCTCCGTTCCCTCCTTCAGGGAACGTGGGTTACGTTCGTAACCTAGACGTTCCTGTTGGTCTCATCAATCTGGCAACCTGTGTTTGCATCACTTTTGAGGAGGAGGGGCTGGTTAAAAAAAAACTCTCCTGCATTTTGAATGCAATACCAACCACTAGATGTCAATTCTACATACATCACCTTTAAAGGAACAAGAATTACAATAGTATATAATGGGTTTTTTTTATTTTTTTTATTCAAAATGAAAATTATTTCATTTACACACCCATGTGCTTTCAAGGAAATGTCTGACTTGTTGTTTTATTTTTTATTTTTTCCAGTTCACAAAACTATGAATCATTAAATTCTGACTGATCCAGATCTACAGATTTCTACATGCATATTACTGATCCAGTAATACTTTATTTTTTACATATAGATATGATAAATGTTTAATCAGAATGTCATAACTGAGAGACTTCTGATGCATGCTAGACATCTTCATTCATTTAGTCCGCATAAAGTCACCTGTTTCTTACAATCAATTGCAAGCTCGCATTCAGTTCTGTTCCCATCCAATCAGCAACTGATGAATAGAAGAAAGTACAACTCTCATATTTTCTTTTTCACTCAGATTGCAAAATATCACTCTACTGGGCTTAAAATATCGACTTTCAATATCATTTAGAAAAAAGTTACAGGGAAAAAAAAAAGATTTCTTTAATAAAAATTTCATTAAGCAACCTTTGAGTAACAAAAACTCCTCAGAGAAGAACTTTAGTTCTAGCTGTAGAAGGAGTGTGTGTTTTGCTAACAACTCTTATCAGTGTTTTATTAAACATGTAGCAGTAGATGTGACATGGAAGTGACTCAGACAGCATAAACTCACTGTGCCCCCAGAGAGCAGAGTTCAACCACACACTCAGAGCTAGAAACATTCCTCAACAACTGCGTGTGTGTGTGTGTGTTTGTGTGTCAGGGAGGAGGTCTGTCTTTTCTCCCCGGCCTGTTTCCTCTGTCGGCCCTGTTGTGTCTGCTGATAAGGCTCTGGTCTCTCCGTGCCCACTCCTCACACAGATTTGTATTTGTTCACCCGAGTGTGTGTGTGTGATCAGACAGGAGATTGAGAGAGAGTGAGTGAGTGAGGGCCAACACACCAAAAATAAACACTCTGCAAATTGACTCCTCCCACTGTGTCACATTGGGACCGAAATCCTTCTTTCATTTCATACACACACACACACACACACACACCCAAAAGCAATTATTCCCAAAAGAATAGAACAGAGCAAAGGATTCTGGGTGAAGGGGGGTTTAAAAAGTGTGTGTGTGTGTCAAGATCATCATTCTGTCTAACTCTTCAGCCTCACTAATCTCTTTAAAGGCAGAAGCAGGTTTAATTGCCAATAGCTGTTGCATATTTAAAAGATTTAATTTAGGCTGTTTGCGAGGGAGCGGCGGGCAGCAGTGCAGCCTTTGTTTTGTGACTTGTGTGTGTGTGTGTATTTGTGTGTGACATGTGGCAGCCCTACAGACGGCAGGTGAGGCCAGGCGTGCTTGAATGGTATAAGATAAGACCAGCTCCTTTTCTGCTCAGATGGTTGGTCATTATCACGCCACACCACTCATTAAAAAACACGCATTTGCATCTCTACCGTTCATTATTCCTCTCGTCTCGCTTTCTGTGGCCAGATCCTGTCCATCGCTTCCCGTCTTTTCACCCTGGACTCTTCTGGCCTTGCCTGTGACCTCTTTTCTTTGTCTTTTTCACATCTCTCTCTCTCTCTTTCTCTCTCTCACTTTCTTCTTTGGACTGTGAGGTTAAAGGGATACTAATGTACTAATAAGGCTAAAATAAATTTAAATCCGTTTTTTAGCACATTTTGTATTGCAGTGTTGTAAAATATTATTGTCATTTAAAATAACTGTTTTCTATTTTACTATATTTTAAAACACAATTTAGATGACAAAGCTAAATTATCAGTAGTCACATGATTCTTCAGAAACTATTTTAATATGCTGATTTGGTGCTTAAAGACATTTCTTATTATTGTCAATATTGAAAACAGTTTTACTGCTTAATATTTTTTATGGAAACACATGATGCATTTTCCTCAGGTTTCATTAATAAATCTAAATAAAAAAGCAGTATTATTTATTTGAAACAGAAATAATTTAGAACACTTTGTGTCTTTATTGTCACTTAATATTAATTGAGTGCATCCTTGTTGAATTAAAGTATGCAATGAAAGTATTTAACTGAAGAACTTGACCTATTAATTTTTTTTCCAAAAATAAAATAAAATAAAATAAAATAAATTAGGGCATTCAAATGATTTATCACGATTAATCACATACAAGATACAATTTTTTGTTTACATAATATATGTATGTGTACTGTGTTTATTTATTATGTAAATATAAATACACACACATGTATACATTTGAAAAAATATGTACATATATTTGCATTTTTATATTTATATTATTATATTTTATATTATATAGAATTATATTTAATATGTAAACATAGCATATTTTTCTTAAATACATGCATGTATTTGTTTTTATATATACATAATTGTAATTGTAATAATTATACACAGTACACACACACATATATTATGTAAACAAAAACGTTTATTTTGGATGCAATTAATAATTTTTAGTTAATTTTAAAATTAGATAAATACTTACATTTTATTTTATTAAAAATTTCTTTAAAAAATAAAGATATATTTATTTGATACTTCTATGTTGTTCTTTTATAGCTTGAGATTCACAATGACAACAGGTAAAAGTGAGTAAATTATGAAGGACATTTCATTTTAGGTGACCCTGTATCCATTTAATCTTCTCTGTTGAGCATTTTGTAAGGTTGTAGAACCCAGAATCTCACAAAAAGCGAAACCTCTCTCTTTCTGCTCCCCTGTGCTAAAGATTTATAAAGCCATCCATTCAAATCTGTCACTTTTATTATTTCAGCTCAGAGGAACGTCATCTCAAACATGCTCTTTAATGAGTCAAGGGGGAAAAGGTGATATGAATTATTAATCCTCAATCACCATACCTAAAATGAATTAAAAATGACCAAGTTTCTAAATAATTCCCCCATCGCAGAAATTCTGCTGTTTAATAGTCATGCACAAAAGTGAAATCTTAATTTGTTTTCCATAATAAGAAACCAATTCTTGTTTGGATTCTCACGTCATCTCTAAGCTACTTGATTTCTGTCCATCCACACACTTTGAATGCTTCACATTTGACCAATTCAGAAAAATAAAGGACTGAATTTCTGTCTTTTTGGACAAAAAAAATTAATGAATGTGGTATAATTCCAGTCAGATCAACAGGTTTAGGCCTAATTAATAAAATAGGATCAATATAATTTTTTTGTATTATTGTTCTTAATCTGAATGATTCTAACCAAATAATTAACCAAACTGAGACAAATCAAATTATTATTATTATTTATTATTTTTCTTTTTTGTAATTTGCTTTTAAAAACCACTTGGCCCAAAAATGAACTGACATGACACTTCTGAACATGATTAACCTCAGACAGCAAATCAATCAACTGAAGCATTGTGGCCATTTGTGTTCAGTGACCAGCTGACCTACACTATGTGTCTGTTCATTTACAGCACAATACAGTTGACTGTGCCCAAACACGCACAAAGAGCATTTTTGTTCACGCGTGTGAGGTAAGCAGTGAGGAAGACATCCTTCATCTCAAACTCCTCCCAACAAGCTCATATTTACTGCTTCAGAAGAGACTCAGTGTTCAGTGCTCATATTTTTCACATCTCTTCATTTCAGGGTGAATTATTACGCATATCACAGGTCCTACTAATGAATAAAACACACTTAAAAGATTTTTATTGCTTGTGACATCAATGCTGGGCAACTCAGATGCAGTTTAACATTAATGTTAGAGAAAGTGCGTTGCGTAATATTTTTCTTGGAAATGTACTAAGTGGAAGTACAAGCGGAATTATTTAGGTTAAAGGCGCCATATTCCAAATATTTGTAGCATTTTTTCCCCCCTGAAGCCTACTTATAATGGTAGTCAAGGTTTCCTAATCCAAACATTATAATTCAGTCATAATTTATCTTTTTTTGGTTCTGTACCTTTAAGACTCTCTGTTTTGAATAGCCTCTGCATACCAAAGTTCTTTCTTTCTTCCTTCCTTCCTTTCCATATTCAGAGTCCACTTATGATATTAGCCGAGTTTTCTTGGTCCAAAAACAGCCATCATATCTCATTTTTGATTTTGGTGCTGTAACTTTAAGACTTCTGTATGTAAATGATCTCTGTTTTGATTGGTTGTAAAGTTTCTTTCTTTCTTTCTTTCTTTTCACTTTATTATCCTACTCTCTATCCAAGCATTTGATGTTTCTGAGCAGTGACATCAGCAGCTTATAAAAGATCTTGATGGAAAAACTGGATATGAAAACAAAAAAGCCGAAAAGATGTTTACATGGAAAACAAACGACGAGTCTATAAATAGGTGACACAGCGAGCGTATGGGCTACATTGATCTGTCGAGGAAACAAGAAGAGAACACGGGGTGCAATGACCTCACAAACAGAAGCGCGTCTCCAACTCCCAAAAACAAATAAATTTGTACGGACAAACAATCTGCTCTCAGACACATGGCTTTTACAGAGGGAGTCTCACCCATGCTGATGAGAGGCCGGGTTTGTTAGGAGAGCAGGTTTCATGTGGTGTTTCAGTTCGATTAGACAATGGAAAAGCGTGAAATCCGTTGAAACCCAAGTCCCACGTCTCGTTTGCGGTGTCAGATTTTGTCATTGAGTGGTCAGACTGGGGTTTATGGCTTATTGTAATATAGTCTTTTACAGAAGTTTCTGCCATAAACTTAGGCTAAATAGGAGTTTTAATAACAATGCAGGCTTGAAACACATTTTCCTATTCTCATTAAAGCTTCATGTTTGTTTGTGGTGTTTACTGGTGCATTTTACAGGCTGTATTACTGCGTTCCACTGTGAGACGTTTATATCAGCCCCTGCCCTGTGAGGCTGTGGTGTGTAGGATGTTCAAGCAGTGCGAGGAGGGTTAGCAACAATGACTATAACTGCATCCCAAATGATGCACTACAGTATGTTCTTGTGCATTTATGTACTCAGCCATGTAGTGGATTTTATTTTGTCATTAATAATCAGAGTCTGATAGCCCCTCCCCCTTCACAGCATAATCAAAGCTGTGACAGCTGAGTGCATGACGCGTATAACTGTTTTTTCAATTATTTAAGTGGAACATCCAGGTATTTAAAGTGCAATTTTTCGCTTTTTTTGAAATTGTTAGTGTGAACGCACTACTTGCATTATTTACACTTCAAAATATTAGTGCATAAGTAAAGGATTTGGGATGCAGCTGTAGAATACCTAAGACGTGCCACTTGTATTGTTTTGAATAGGGAAATGCAATGCTTAATATGGCCACACTACTAAAGGAAGCGCCGTCTATGCATTGCTAAGAAATTTTCTTAATATTTACATTTTTGTGCACCCTCAAATTCCAGATTTTCAGATAGTTGTATCTCGGCCAAATATTGTCCAGTCCTAACAATAAAGACCATATATCAATGGAAATCTTACTTATTCAGCTTTCAGATTATGTATTATCATCTCAATGTGGGAAAAAAAAAAGACCCTAATGACTGGTTTTGTGGTCCAGGGTCACAAATGGGATATTTTCAAAATGAAGTTGAAATTACGCTGACTGATGCCTTAATAGAAGTATATAACAGCAATTAATAACCATGCAGCTTTTGGTAGGTCTGTCTTTAAAGGTTTACACAGAATCATTAAAAATCTCATTTGTCTTTGGAGAAAATAATAGGATTTTTACTTCCGGAATCCAGCTGTTGCACTCTGTCAAAATCCTACTAGTCATCCCAATTTTTACTAAATTAATCTTTACTAAATTAAGTATTTTTAATGTTACTACAATAGTAGTAAATTGTTTCTTGCTTGCTTTGATTGTTTGTTTGTTTAAAATTGTTTTAAATTGCAAAACACCATTCCTAGTTTTCACCGTCTGGAAACAACAAGAGAGACAGTGAAAGAGTGGTTCAGGAGGAGGTTAGCAGGATGTTTCGGAGATTATTAGTTAGAATATCAGCATGTCAGATGTCAGCCGCTGTGATGTGGAGGGGTTTGTGTGTGTGTGTGTAAGCATCCTCACTGGGCTGTATTGATATTCAGATGCTTATCATGAGGGACTCCTACAGGGGTCTTTAATGTGGCGTTCTGATAAGTTGCGCAGTGAAGGCCACGAAGCATGTAAACGGCTGTCAGCGGATTCGCATCTCTGATCCGCCCTGTCAGAGCAGAATTGAGTTAGCACATAACGCAGGAGCTCATCCAGGTTATCTGATACAGGAAGATGTGTACACAAATGATGCTACGCTCACCGGGGCTCAGACACGCACGTCTCCACGCGCCGCGGATTTAAAGACGTGATTAAAGAGCGATTGCGAATTGAAATAGAACTTCCCAAGAGGACATTTTCTAGGTTGACAAAGAAAAAAAAAAGAAGCTGGGTAAGCTTGTGTAGTGTCTTCCCACAGGGCAGGTCTGCTGACTCGAGCATCTTGACAGTGTGTGTTTGTGTGATAAAAGCTTATCAGTTCATCTTTGTCCAGATGGGCATCCCTGACAGATCTATCTGTGCTAAATTTAATGTAGATCGTACTGATGCATATGCACAAGGGGTTCAATTGGGATTTTGCAAGTGGTGGAACCCAAAAGTCTATTCTGTCTTCTATATCAGGGATTTTCAAACTGTGTTCAAGGGGTCGAAGTGGGACACTAGGGGATGCAGGGATTTTTATTTTTTTAAACCATTTTAAAATATGAATATTTTATAAAATGCTGGAATTTTTTATTGATAATTATTAAAAATATTTCTAATAATAATGTTTAATACATTAAAACAATTATTTGTGTAATAATGTTTTAGTAACACTATAATAACTGCACACTGTGAATCATTACGTGAGCATTAGTAAAAAGTAACATTAGTATTGATCTTTTATAAAGCCATAATTGTCATTTGCAAGCAGTTTATAAATACAGCTATTAATGCCTTGTTCTTGTTTCATAAACATATCTATTACAAAGGAGATTTAATGGCTCTGTTATCTTCCAAACAGTAAAAAACAAACAACACAAAGGGATACAGACCTCAGAAATATTTATTCTAAGATGAAACTGTACAACTTGACTGATATTTTATTTATTTTTTTTCTATAAAAAAGCAGAGGTTTGTTTCTCATTTTTTATCAATTGTACCGTTTATTTTTTGCATCTTGAAAACAATATTTTGGTGTTCTGTATCTCTCTGTGTTGTGTTTAACTTTTCTGTTCGGAAGACGAACCTTTAAATTGTCTTTGAAAATGTTTTACAAGGTATAAATAGTCCTAACTTTTGATGAGCTCACAAAAACAGATGTCTGGCAACTACTGAATGTTTTATAACTACCTGATTTAATCATTAATTACAGCAGGAATATGTGTTATTAAAGCATTTATTAACACAAAACGAACAACTATCATCATGTGTCTAACTAATGTTTATAAATGTAGCACAACTGTTTAAGAGTACATTTTTACTGAGTTAAATCAGCACATTCGAATGATTGTTATTTGAGACAATTATTTAATCTAGGAAACAATATCTTAATGTTCTCATGCTTTATATTTTGCTGGTACAGTATAACTGGACATTTATACATAAAAATGTATAGTGGCCTTTCCATTTTAGGAAAAATAAAATCTTTAAATTTTTTATAATTTGGAGTCATTGGCATTATACTGTAGTTTGTCTTCTCAGCAGAACAGAAGTTGCATTTGTGTTAAATTAAGGCCTTCTGAATTTTACCCTATTTTGCCAAATATGTTGTCAATGCAGAGTAGACCTCAGTCTATAAGTCTTAATGAGTGTTTCTAAAGGGTAATATCATCAGCTAAAATGTGCCAATGCAACTTTGCCGTTTGAGCTTTAAGACACGCATGAAAACTCTATAAAGAGCTACCCAGAGTCTCAGCGGTTTGCTCCAGGGTGCCAAACCACACTGTTACGGACACCTTGCACATACTGTTCACTCTTGTAATCACTGACTGTCTGAGTCCTCTCAGCCAGTTCATTAAGGGAGTAAATATTTCCGTTTGGAATGGGGCAAGGAGCTGGAGAGCGTCCAGGGAGCTCTCAAAGCAAGACATGAACCCGCAACTAAAACAACTATTACAGGCCACTGCGCTGCCAAAGTCTACCCATTTATTTAGCCAACAGAAACCCTAAAAGTAGATATTGAACCATCAGCACACCAGGTATGCGGTGAAGCGAAACTGTGGAAACACAAAGTCTTCAATGTGTGCATCAGACAATGGATAATTATAATAAAAATGAGCATTTTGTCAGCTACGCAGGAAACGTGGCTGAAAACCGAGCCCAGACCAGAAGTAGCAGACCCCCATGAGGATAAACGAGTGCGAAAAAAAGAGAAATAAAGAGCCTAAATGGAAGAATACGTTATTCAGTGGTGATTAAATAGTAGTTTTGTTCAGGCCCTGTCCAGATGTTGAGTCTATGTATTTTATTTTTACATTCTTGGCCTCCGGCCTGTATATATTTTGGATATGGCCCGGGAGTATATAATATCAGTGGAAAATGATGTGGTCTGGTACCTTTTAAATAACATTTCCGCCTTTTTGTGCTGCTTTCTTGTTTTTCTTTCCATGTTTTCTTTTATTTTGGAATCAGGTCGAAGAGGTGCTGTTTAGAAATGTGCTGAAAAGGGAGAGAGTTTGGAGCGCTAGGGGATTGGACCACATTCCCCGCTCTCTCCGGATGCCCCGGCCCCCATTTTTTATCCCTCTTCAGAAAATATATGAGATAAAGAAGAGGAAGTTGGGGGTCCTGGATGGAGGAGGTCAAACTGGTCAGGCTCAAACCCAACTGTAGAGCACAGACTTTTACACCTCAGAGTCTAATAGACTAGTCTTGGCAAAGAGGGGATTCCAGAGGAGGAAATTTGTGCCCCAGTTCTTGTTTTTCCAATTTTCCTTCTTTTTGTGATTTATTTCAGGACAAATTTGTGGGGAAGCCGGGTAAAATCAGTGCAAGAAAAGTTAATTGAGTCGTAACAGTGTGGTACACTCTTGGGACAAGGTATAAAACTCAAAGCCTGAGGTCTGGCCACAAACTCGCACACATACACACGGCCCTTTGAGCCAAGGTGACAGAACGGAGAGGTGAGGGAAGTGTGAGGTGGCCTGGTTTTAGGGTTTTCTTTACTGTGTTTGACCGTGACTGTACCTTGCCCTCCACAGCTCAACGAGCCTTGATGAATTTAGTGGCTAGTGATGGGTTGAGGTGATGGGGAAGGAGTTGGATTTGGCCTTTACAGGTGATGAAAAGAAAAATTATAGCTATATTTATAGAAACAATTCTGAGATAAAAAGTCATAATTATGGCAATATCAATATTTTTATATTAACTAATGACTTCAGATGTAATTTAAATTTTTTATGCCAGCACTTTTAGCCTACTTTTTATTTGAGTTTCAGTTTGTTTCAGTGTCATAAATTTAATTTACCAAAACATGATATTTTTATGAAGCAGAAATTCCAGTTACTACAGAATGTATTTACACTATCAGTCAAAAGTTTTTGAACAGTGGAGCGTGGAACATTTTTTAATGTTTTTAAAGAAGTCTCTTCTGCTCACCAAGCATGCATTTATTTGCTCCAAACTACAACAAAAAGAGTAAAATTTTTAAAATATTTTTACTATTTAAAATAACTGCTTTCTGAATATATTTTAAAATGTAATTTATTCCTGTGATTAAAAAGCTAAAAACCTAGGTTTCTTTCATTAATATATATATATATATATATATTAGGGGTGGGAATAGATTAATTTTTTTAATCTAGATTAATCTAGATTAATTTCAAATTTCAAATTTCAATTCCGATTTCCGGCGACAATAGCGACAGCGGCCATGAGCGTAGGGCTACAGTGCAATTCATCTAGGTATACATCCGCGCTAAAATATCAAAGTGAAAGTCATCAGCTTACGTAGTATAGACCCAGCTCCCAACCCAACTTTGTGAATAGATTAACGGCGATATTTTTAGTCTCGCGTTAACGCCGAGAACGGCCCACCACTAATATATATATATTAGGGTTGTGCCGATAGACGATATTGTGTATCGACAATAGTCAGAGAAATCGACGATAGCAGATGTCTTTGTCGATAGTCAAGATGATATTGGGCTCATTCTCCTATTAATGTATAAAACTATTATTATTATTAAGCGGCCTATTATTATTGGGCTACCATTATCGAATTACCCCCATTTCACATGTCAGTTTTTCAATATGTTTGAAAGTACAGTATTTCGGTTATTGGTGCCTCCAGGCACACGTGGTTTAAAATCACCAAACAGCCTTGTGATAAGTATAGAGTCTCTCTCTTGCCCCCACCCACCCATACACGATAATATCGTGTATCGGCATTCTCACAGGCTGGCGATATGACAATATGAAAAATGACCATATTAAAATAAATGAAAAAATAATCCTCAAATATATATATATATATATTTTAGCATAGTGGAAAGACTGTATTGACCAATTAGCAATTTAGCAATCTCCTTTTGAGCCCCTTTACCCTTTGAATGTCACCTTCATGCATTTATTTATATTGTGCCTTTACAGATATATGTGTGCTATATACCTGCTAATCATAAAGACTTTTAAAAAATCCACAGAGAGTCCATATGCCTCAAAAAAAAAAAAAGAAAGTTTTTATGTTTCACATCAGAGCAAAGGGAACAGGAAGAAAACAGATGTGCTAAAGGTCGAGAAACTTCAAGCAAACTATATGCAGGCAAAACTAGAGGGGAGAGGAGTTAGCAGCTGCCTGAAGCTAAGTTAGTGATAAACACCTGAAAAACAGCTCTCAACTTTCTTTTATTTGGATCGCTAATGGAAGACTACTGCCAGGAGTGGGAGCTCCCCGGTGCATTGCATCTGTTGAGAGAGTATCTGTGCCTGCCACTCCAATTAAAGCAATCTACAGCGCGAGAGAGGGGGGAGCCAGAGGAGTAGCATCTGGATCCAAAGCTCTTTCCCAGCCAAGTCACAATTGTTTAGTCTGAAAGAGAAGAGTGTCGGGGGAAACGGCTGTGTGTGTGTGTGTGTGTTGGGGGTAAACGAGAGCGAAAAGAGAGAGACAGAGATAGAGAGAGGATGACTGTATATGTATACGCAGTTGTAGGGCACGGATGACTGCTGGTGGACACGTTTATAAAATCTGATGTCTCATTTCAGTGCTGCTGTGAGATGTGAATGTTTTTGGGTATGTAAATGCACATGCTCTTAATGTCGTGCCAAATGTAACATCTGCTCAAAGGGTGGTGACGTACCTACTCTCTCAGAGTCGCACACCGACAGACACATGCGATATATTACACTTGATTTAATCAGCACATGTAGCTAACAGCTACATCATGTCCACTCAACACACAGCAAATGGCTTCTTTCAGACAAAGCACACAACTGAGCCGCTCAGCCAGAAACAAACATGTATAAAATTACTGTAAAATGTGTGATTTTGGTGTCAGGAAATTAAATTATTTGTAATTAGTTTATAATGCCCATATTGTGCTTATACTACTGTTCAAATGTTAAGAGATCTCTTAAGGCCAATGCACACCAAGCCGACGGAAGCCGACATTATGCGCCTGCATGAGAGGAGTTACCTGTCTATATCAGCAGCTATCAATAGCAAATAATCAACATTCAAACTGAGAAACCGGAACAAAGATATACGTTATAAACGCAGATATATGAAACGTAAACAAGGCCGCGTGCGTCTGAATATTAGTATCGTTGATAACTTTCTTCATTTCATGCGGCTCACGTTGTTATGGAAAAATTTGGATATTGGAATGCTTGTAAGACCACGTAACATTAGAGCAGTCTTCTGTTTGTGCCGTCTTCATTTACTTACTCGTTTTTATCACTTTCGCCTTAATTCACCGGCACTGACTGTTTTGCGAAACTAGGCATCCAATCAGAGTTCTTACTTTCCCCGACGCCGATTTAACATTCTGTTACTTGTCTTTGGTGTCACATGATCTTTCAGAAACCATATGCTGATTTTCTGCTCAAGAAACATTCCTTATTACTGTCAAGAAGTTGCGCTGAAACATTGATCATTATTTTCAAGATTATTTAATAAATACAAAGCTCAAAAGCACAGCATTTCTTTGAAATAGGAAACTTGTGTAACAATGTATCAATTTAATGCTGAATAAAAATATAATTTTACTGTCACCAAGCTTGTATAAAATCAGATTTTGATGATAGCATAGCCAGAGTATTTTCAAAGAGGTTTCTAAAGTGTCCTGAATGTTGTTTTTCTTGATGCTGAGGTTGATGTTCAGTTGTGGATGGTTTAGCATAAGTGGCTGCTTACTAACTATCATGAAAGAAATCGGAGCGATACATTTTGAATAGATGTTTTTTTTTTTTAAACCTGTTGGCTGCTTTTAGTGAGGCTATGTCAGCCATGAAAAATGATTTCCGGTGCGTGATTTGTTTTGGCAGCTGTTAGGAGTAAACTAGCATTAAGATATCCAAGATAATTTCACTCTCAGGAGCGTCAAACATCTGTGTGGCCTTTTATTGATAGTGGGCGTCTAGGCCTGTGAGAGTGTTTGTATGTGTCTGTCTGTATGTGTGTTTGCCTGGCAGACATGTGGAGAGCGCTTCAGGCTGCAGCAGGCGAGGCTTATGGAACGCAGGGGTCAAGAGGACCTGACCTGCCCTTGAGGCCTGGAGTCTAGGTCAGAGAACAGCGCTACTTCCGGCCCAAACAGTCTGCTCATAAACACCTCGTTCTCTGACACAGGGCAAGCGTGTGAGATGTTCACTGTCTTTGCCAGAGATTCTTTGTGAGAGTGAATGCACGGGTCTGTGTGAGATTATTAGTGTGTGTTTTTGCAGTAGTGGGAGAGGGGGTCAAGATGGCCCATATGTGTGTGTGAGAGAGTGTTAATTGCTGTGAGCCTTCCCATGGCCCTGCATTCAGTGGAGATAAATGCATGCTTTGTGGATGCACTTTGCAATCTTTGTGTGTGTGTGTGTGAAGGGGGTGAAAAAAGTGGCTGTAAAGAAATAAATAAATAAATAAAAAGTAGAAGTTAGCATGTATGAAAGATATAGTGGCACATGAAATGACCGCATGAGGAATTATGTGACCGCATTACACATTCAAGTGGTATGTGACGGCATTATTTCTTCGGAAATGCATGTTTGTACAGAAAATACTATGCTCTAAGAGACAAATCTGGCTCACTTTAAAAGATCGGCCATGTTTTAACCTCACAATTCTGCTAAAAATTCTGAGGAAAAAAATATCTAAAAGCTCTTACTATGTTTTTTTTTCAAAGACTGTTTCATCAGAGCAATTTCATATTTACATACATACATTCATATACATATATACAGTATGTACAAGTCTTAGGCCAGTAGCATTTTCACATCTTCATTTTAGTGTGTGAGTAGAAAATATCAGTTTACATTTCCAAATATTCCTTTTGCTATTACTTGTAATAATCTAATATTAAGCCTTAAAATCTCCTCCTTTTTTCTTATTTTGTAAAAAAACAAATGGCCTAAAACTTTTTGCAAAGTATTGTGTACACAGACGCATAAAGTCAAAATTTAAGGAGAGAATTTAAATACTTCATTAATTAACAACATAATTAACAACAAAACATATTTCAAAATTAATTAGTGAACATTTAATTAAAAAAAAAATAATTTAATGTTGTAGTTTTTAACCATGCAATTTGTTACGTCAAAGCAACTATATGTTTTGCCATTAATTAAACATATTTTGTACCTAGAAAAGTTTAATAATTAATTAACTTTTTTTAAAATTCTTTTTTAATGAATTAATTTTACATTTATGTATAGAACATTTTTTGTTGAATCACTTCATGTCACATGGGAGTGTCCTTCCTTAAGTCTTCCCGGTGTCATGATGGTTTCATCACCATAATTATCATCATCACAGTCATGCTTTCTCATATTTATTTCCTGCAGCCTCCACAGTGCGACCATCACAACTTGCAGTGTGTTCAGAAACCAGACAATTAAACTGAGTCCATGGGATTAGACTTAATGGCTGTAGGTAGTGCTTCCTGTCTAAAGTGGATTATCCTCAAGGCAATAAATGAAAACCCCATTACAGAAATGGCACCCATGGCTGACACTGTACTCGGCCATCATCCAACTCTTTGCCAGCCTAAATACACACCGGCCACAGTCCCAGGCCCTTATTAGACAGTGGAGAAAATGTTATATAATTCTCTAGCACCGATCCCAAGTTCTTCAGACCTGTAGCTGATACAACATTTCTAAAGAAAGCCTACCAAGGAATATAAACTAAATAAACACAGTGCATTGTTTTTTGTCATGCACTGATATATCTCATATTACAACTAAACTGGTTTTAGTTACATAACAGCCATGACATGGTTTGCCACTTGCTAGTCAGTTGTAGATGTTAAAAGGGGGAGAGGCATTTGATTGGACAAAAAGTATTGTATGTTTATTATACCTAAAAATGAAGATTCTGTCATCATTTACTTCCCTCATGTCCTCCTTTGTGTTTCACAGACGTAATTCAAACATACAAGCTTGGAATGACATGAGGGTGAGTAAATGAGGAGTATGCTAACACACATGGACACAAAACTTTTATTTATGATTCAAAACATGTATTTTTACATGCATTCATACTAGTTAAAATACCATGTATGTGTGAAAGAATTAGGTCGTCTCCTAGCAAGGTAGTCAAACGCTAAAAAAAAGCAAATATGAACATCTTTGCTAGTGTTAAGGGCTCCAGCATTTTCTATTCGGCCAAATTGGAGCTAGCCACAGGAGGTTAACATTATACAGTTAACCTTCTCACACTCAAAATGTATATGGTTAAGCATGCATGCGTCTGCCCGGCGGCACAAAAAGAAGGAAAAAGATAGCAGGGTAACCGAAGCCTAAAAGGTAAAGAGACAGAGGTAATGGCTCCCTGATGAAATCTGATAAAAAGCAATTGAGCTGAAGCATGCGTGCTGCCTCGAGCCACACCTGAACTGTACGTGTGCACGTGTGTGAGTGCATGCATGTGTCGGAGGGGCTAATCAGCGCGCCGCTGAACACCCTTAGAGACAGGTGGAGGGATGTGTGTGTGTGTGTGTGCGTGTACGCGGTGGCAGGCCGGCCCAATGGGGGGGCTTTCAGAGGTCTAGCTAACTAATGAAGCGCAGAAAATTAAACTGGCCTCTCGTCTCCTCCTCTGGGCGGCTGTGGAGACAAAGCACTCGACTAGAGTTTCACATTTGCTAGGGTCTCATCAAAGCTCACACTGAGGTATTTCCACCCCAGAGGGACGGTGCTCTAAATAAGAAATAATTACTCCTCTTTTCTTTTTTTTTTTTGCAAAGCAGGGCTTAGATTTAGAGCTATCTATAAAATTGTCAAGATTACGATTACAGCAGCTTTGATTACTTTTTAAGAAGTGTTGTTTACCTAATTCCATTTAGGTCTAAAGCTCTGCATTTAAAAAAAATCAGTTTAGGTGTTTGTTTGTTTTGCTTTTGCCTTCTTGCATTTATACATTATAACCAATCATCGACACATCAGAATCCATAGAGCTAGAAGAAAAGTCAAAGATTTATTTATTTATTTATTTTTTGTGATGGGCCAAAATGCTTAATGATATCTTTTCTTTTTTTTTGCGTTTGTTCTTTAAATATTCAAATGCATAAAATACAATATATTAGTCATCAATTTAATATTCAGTTATAAATAGCATTTAAATCCATTTAAATCAGTTTTGTTGAGCCAGTCTCTATCAATCTGATTAAACACCAAAAGATAAAAAGTTTAGTGTGTTTTTAATCTTCATTTTCAAAGAAATAACTAATTAAACATGAACAAAATAAACTAAAGCACTAATCTCTATTAAATACTGAAGTAAATAATCAAAAATGAATCATATGTGTGTATATGAAAGGTGGTGTGTGAGTTTGAGTGTGAGTTTGGTCGCGTATTTCATATGAAAGTGCAGTGGATGAAAAGTGCTTCCTCTTCTTTTCCTCTCTGCTGTAGTTAGGAGGTCTGTTTTTGCTCAGTGGCTACACAAATAACAGAGCTGTCATTGGGAGTATCTCCCAGGTACACTTTATCTTCCCCAGCTCTTGAGAAAGAGGTTTGACCTCTATTTGCAAAGGTAACTGAGAGTGTGTTTATTGCAGCTGTGTTTTTTCCAAGCACAGAAAGCAAATACGGAGTGGTGATACGGTATGTGTGGTGAAATCAGCTACACATAACATCCACATCATGTCAGGTATTTTATAAACTCACACAGAAAGGTCTTTTATTTGCCTGAATGTCCTCCAAAGCCTTTGATTTACGAGCATTTTTTTAGTGAAAGCCAGGTTCCCAAAAAAAGAAGTGTGAAAAATAGCTATTTTTTCTTCATAATGACAGTGTATTAGCCGGCCAAACGCTGTCAAACCTTCAGCCCTTTGTCGCCATTATGAGATCAACAGCAACCACATTTAGCGTCTATTGACCAACAACTGTGAATCTTTTTTTGTGCCCCTACATTGTGTCTTCACAATATATGTTGTCTTCATCAGCTGTCTCCTTATTTTCTTCTTTTGTGCAGTTTGCGCGGGTTAAGGTAGACAGTGTCAGCCGCTACCGCTTTTTATAATTGCAGTCTGAGACCTATTGGGCCGAATAGATTGATTTTTTTTTCGTTTGTTGAACCAAGAAGCCTTGTGTATTTGCCGTGATTCAGACCCTCCCCGCTTGCTTCTTACAAGCTAACTTTGTCACCATCAAAGCAAAATACTGTAAAATGTAAAAGAAAAGAAGCAGGGGGAAGGGGGTGAAGAAGAACGTTGCCATTCCTGGCATCTCTTTATGTTCTGCTTTAGCATGCTGGTTTGGGTTTGATCTTAAAATAAAAATGGAAAGCAACACTAAGTGTAATATATTTGATTGGATGTGGCGCATTTATCCACCGTTAGCTCTTGTCCTTGGTCAGTGAATGGTGCATTTAAAGCATTTAATGATCTTATGGTGTTCCAAAGTTTTACAGCAACAACTGCTTCTGGACCTTCTCATAACCTCAACAATAGTCTCTCATGCACTAGAGTGTTAAAGCAAAATCAATATACTGTACGTGTTTTCACTTGTATCCTGACATTTCTTGCCTGAATAATCCATTGTTGACTACTCCACGTTGCAATATGATGTTTTAAATATTATATTATATTAGAAAATAATCGGATATAATATATTGATTCCATAAATTTCTCAGTATTGTCTTGACATCATATCTTACAATAGTTAAGTAAATGTATTATATTAATCAATATTATAGTGCAGTGTGATTTTATATAATCTGATGCTGCATGTTTTTACATGCATTTATCTCTCTGCTGTTCTTAATAATTTTTTTGCTCCTCCATGAACTCCTTTGCATTTGTAACTCAAAAAGTTTTGTGTTCCCAAGAGCAAAGAAATTGAAAGTCGTTTTAGAGGTGAAGTCTTTGCATTTTAATGAAAGATTGCCAAGACAAACCTTTTTCCTTTGGAATGACTTGTAGTGATAAATTGTTCACAATGACACCAGGAATGAGTATTTACAAAGTAAACAGGGTACATTAAGATTCACGTTGACCTTAAGCTAAGGCGGTGATGACTGGTCTCGTCCACGCTGGCTGGATTTCCACTTGGGCTGCGTTTCTTTCATTCAGGCCCTTCAGAGCACTGGTGTGACTTTCACTAAGCTCTTGCCCCAACTTGCGATAGACAGAGAGACGGAGCGGTAGATTAGAGGAGAGTTCTGCTCCCGTCTGACAGGTTTAAGACACAAAGGTAAGTTGGGCCTGTGATTCCAGCTTTCCCTGCAGGAACTCTCTCCATACTCCGTCAAACTCAAAGCTAGCTGCGTGCAGGTAACACAAGTTTGTGTGAGAGTTTGCAACAGCATAAACCAAACAAAACATGAAACACCGCTCCAGCTCCGTTTCATCTGTACAAGACTCCCGGGCTGTTTGGGAAGAAGAAAGGAAGTTATTTTTCTCCGCTTTTTTCGCGTGAAAGACTTTCCTTTGGCAGATTGGGTAGGAAAATGAAGAGATGATTGTTTTAGAGGAATGTTGTTGGTTCAATAGCAACATTAGTGTAGCCTGTTCAAACCGTGCGCTTGCAGATAAACGCACACTCCCTTTTAAAAGTTTGCACAACTTGGGCCTGATAAGCAAACATCCTTTTCAGTGTGTTCATTGGTGTGCCTCAATGAAAAGTATTTCTGCGTTGCAGCATTGTAAAACCTGGGAAAAAGTTAGAGCTGTTTGAGCACAAAAAACGGAGGCCTGTTTCTCTCCCTGTACGAGCTTTCATCATCTGCCGCAGTTTTTCGGTAAATAAGACGAAGTCTTTGTAACCCCTCTTCCCCATTTATGATAAGCCTTAAACAGAGGTGCGTTCCTACATTCGTACACACACGTGTGCTCACACACTCAGATACTATTGTTACCTTGGCTATAATTGCTAAAAGACAATTGCGGCTGACTGCAGGGCTTTGTTGTCAGTTGGGTGCCATGCCAACCACAGCAGGAGAACTGTCTTCATGTTATCTGCCTTGATATAGGAATTAGCAAATTATGCAGAGAATTCATTTCAATACATTTGGCCAAATGAACAGCTTATGTGAGCGGGCCCATAGTCAACTGACTATTTTCTGTGCTGAGAATGGATTTAATCTGGTAGAATGTTTAATAGTAATAGTGCCACACTGATATTGATAGCTGAATCATCAGCATAGTCAAATTAGCTGAAATATTTATTATAAAACGTATAGTTACCGCTTCTGGTTGGTCAGTATTTCCAGCACTCATAACTAATATCACAATATACTATCAGTTACACTATGATGTGAAACATTTCTCAATATATTGTAGCACCTGGAATTGCTTGGTGATCTCCTAGCCAAGTACCAAACCAATCTTTGCTTAACTTCTGAGACCATACGAGATTTGGGATGTCAGTGGTCACAAAAACCATCTTTGCCCAAGGATTCTCCCTGCTGAAAAAAAACAGCATATGCTGGTTTGGTAGGTTTGGAAGATGAGATGCTGGTTTATGCTGTTCCTTTGCTGGTTTATGCTGGTCATTTTGCTGGTTTATGCTGGTCATATGCTGGCAAAGGACCCGCTTAAACCAGCAAAGGACCAGCATAAACCAGCAAAGGACCAGCATAAACCAGCAAAAGGACCAGCTTGAACCAGCAAAGGACCAGCATAAACCAGCAAAGGACCAGTTTAAACCAGCAAAGGACCGGCTTAAACCAGCAAAAGGACCAGCATAAACCAGCAAAGGACCAGCATAAACCAGCAAAAGGACCAGCATAAACCAGCAAA
>JAUMHE010000060.1:12636986-12650695 GCA_032359235.1 Enteromius mattozi | reverse complement strand
GACCTCATGTGGCTGGAGTGTGTCAGCAGTTCCTGCAAGACGAAGGCATTGATGCTATGGACTGGCCCGCCCAATCCAATTGACTTGTTTTAAGGGCGTTACATCAAAGTTGGATCAGCCTGTAGTGTGTTTTTGCACTTCAATTTTGAGTGTGACTCCAAATCCAAACATCCATGGGTTAATAAATTTGATTTCCATTGATAATTTTTGTGTGATTTCGTTGTCAGTTTATTCAACTATGTAAAGTACAAAATACAAAGTATTTAATAAGAATATTTCATTCATTCAGATCTAGGATGTGTTACTTTAGTGTTCCCTTTATTTTTTGAGCTGTGTATTTTGCCTGGCCGCCCTATGATTTTAAAAGCACATCTCCGACATTAAGAGAATGTTTGTTTGTTGAGGGAGAGGTTAGGCTTGGTCTCTTTCCATCGGTTTTGAGAGAGAAAGGCAGTGAGAGAAAATGCCTCTGGGATATCCAAGTTCCTCTCCTCTGCAGCTTAACCGTGCGGCAGCCCACAGAACCACAAGTGGCCTCAGGGCACAGGGAAAGGATGGGAACTTCTCCCTAGAGGCCCATGAGGTGGGCAGCAGACACAGCAAATAAACAACCTACATTTCTTGTGTGTACAAGGCTCGGTAAGGTCCTTAAGGATGGTCGCACATCTCCACAAGTCTCTCTCTCTCCTGAGTCTCCAAAAAAACAGCGGTGCCACCCCCTTAAAAAAGTCTCCCAAGAAAGGAGATCAAAGGCTGCCAGCATGCGATCTTTGTCATTCTCTCTCTCTCTTTGCAGCCCACACCATGGTGAAGTTTCTTGTTTTCAAAGTTTTTTCTTTAAATACAATAAGAAGAGCACAACAACAATGAACAATGTGGGATCTGTCGCATGTGCTTATCCCGAGGGGGCTTAAACTCAGACGGGAAATTTCATTAGGAGTGGGGAGGAAAACGAACAGATAAACATTGTTCAAAGAACCTCATAATGCCACAAAAGTGCATTCCTGCAACTTTCTCAAAAGTTGGACAGTTACTTTGAAAAGGATTCTGTTAAATGTGCGTGCAAGCTCTAGATCTCTCTCTCTCTCCAAACACAGCAGGGTTGACCCACTTCTGCGCATTTATACTAGTTGGCCCATAAAGACTTCTTATAGTTGCCTGTATCAGAGCTATACCTGATGAAAAAAACATTGCATCTTGACATCCTAATCACTGTAGTAATTAGATATGTGGATGGCTTGCAAGTGGATTGAAGCTGTAAAAATCTTCAACATTCCTGTGCTAGCTCAACTGGTAACACAGGATGCTAACAATACAGGTTGCCAAAATGTATTTACAAAACAAATCATACTCAACTTCACAGTACTCAAAAATGTAATATTAAAGGTTGTGGTTGGCTGCTTCGAAAAGGAAGTCCATTTCTCCTCAACAAGCTAAGTTATTTAATTTGCTTGTGAAACTGTTAATCAAAAACATCATAAAGGGTAAGTTTAATACTTCAAACCAGTATTACCAGTATTAAGAGTGGTAATTAAAGTATTACGACAAGAATACTTTTTGTACGCAAAGCAAATTAAAATAACGACTTTATTTAACAATTGATCTCCTCTGTGTCTCTCCACGGCTCAAAAATCAAAATGGCACTACGGTGATGCTACAGTGCCAGAAAGGTCGTTATTTTTGCTTTCTTTCCCTACAAAAATTATTCTTGTTGCTTCATAACATTGCGGATGAACCACTGAAGGCAGATGGACTATTCTGACAATGTCTTTCATACTTTTCTGGACAATGACAGTGTTCATTACTTGGCAGTCAATGGGACAGTCACAAGTTTTTCATCCAAAAATTGTGTTCAGAAAGGATCAACAAAGGTTTTAAGGGTTTGGAACGACATGGGGGTAAGTGATTGATGACAAAATTTTCATTTTGGGGTGGAGTAGCTCTTTAATAGTTTTAGGGTCATCCTGGCTAAAAAAAAAAAACAACATATGCTGGTTAGGTAGGTTTTGAAGCTGGGATGCTGGTTTAAGCTGGTCCTTGGTTCATGTTGGTTTAAGCTGGTCCTTTTGCTGGTTTACTGGTCCTTTGCCAGCACATGACCAGCATAAACCAGCAAAAGGACCAGCACAAACTAGAGCTGGGCAATTTAATCGTCGATTTATTCATGCACATTTCGTCAATAAAGCCAGTTCTTTGATTAGCGATAAATCTCAATTAGCTGTTTCTAAAATCAGCGGCAGTTGATGCACAGAGCTACAAGCTACGCAATATCCCATTCAAAATTGGAAATGAATTGCTTCCGATTCTAAAGACAATATTGCGTAGCTCGCCAGTGATCTACAGCTCTGTGAGATTTACCGCTAATCAAAGAACCGGCTTTACTGATGAAGTGTGCATGAATAAATCGACGATTAAATCACCCAGCCCTAGCATAAATCAGCAAAGGACCAGCATAAACCAGCAAAGGACCAGCATAAACCAGCAAAAGGACCAGCATAAACCAGCAAAGGACCAGCATAAACCAGCAAAAGCAAAATTCCCTGTCAAAATATTTAGTTATGAGCATACCCTTTAGCACACTCCGAAATGACTATTAAACCATGATAGACTATACAAAAATGCAGCTTGTGTATTGTGTGTATTGCATGTTGTTTGGTTCAGCTGAGGTGTAAAGATCAGACTTCTCCTGTTTTTACCCTCGGCTTTGTGCAGTGTTACTCATAGGGTGTCCATTTCTGGCCAGTGGCTATGAGAGCTGAGCTGTGGGTGTTGAGGTAATGTCAGCATTGAGAAGAATTATCAATTTTTTTTTCCATGCTGTTAGATGCCACATTATCTTCTTTTGTGAGGACAGTCGCCCAAGGCTTGTTTGTTGGGTCACCATTTGAAATTCATACTTCGCTTTAGATGTGAGGGATCTTTAGGGCCTTGAGCAGTATTTTATCTCTGAGTGTGTACCGAGTCTTCCGTCTTGTTCTCTTAGATGTGACTGAGCGTCCACCCACTTGGTCTTATTTTTGTTTGAATTGTCAGTCTGCAACATGTGTCATTTATCAGAGTTTGTGGAGAATGAAATCATCTGTGAAAGAGTGAAAGCCAGCATTTTGCCTTAATGATGCTCGTAGTTTAGATCCATATGGTGCATTTGCTGTTAACAGATTAGCATACTTTCTCTCAGTCATATATCACACACGCAGAGCGTTTATGGTTTACCAGAGTTATTGATTTTACTCTTTTAAGGGTCTCCTTTTTCTTCCTTCACATGAGGTTCATATGTGTATCTCCAAGAGGTTTCATGTGGCTTTATTTTTGTTCCATAAAAGTAATTTGCGTTGAATGTAAAATGATTTGAATATGCAGATGTGCCATTTTGACAAGCAAGCACTTTGATAAGGTTTGATTAATAATAATTAACATATTAACCTTACAGTAATTGTCTGCCACACTGAGGGACATTATTCACGTTTGAGTGTATATGGCATTTTAGCCTTGTTCATGCTGCTAGAAACCTTTCTCGCTACTGTTTTTTTTGCTATTTGGCGTTATTAGTTCTGGTGTCCAAAGTAACGTTATACAGTATATGTCCCTGGACATGCACACAACTAGTCATAAACTTGCTGCATGCTCATAGTATAATCGAAAGTAGTGACTCATTATTGCAGCCATCAGTCCCCCTGAATTTAAGTCATTTCGCCTCTGGCTTAACCTTTGTTTATGTTTGCATAAAAGTAAATTAATTTGAAATTCATTTTGAATGTCAAAAGAAGATTCCAGAATATTCGCGTTATGTTTTTAGCATGTGAGCACTTGTTTCTTTGATTGACAGCTCTTGGAACTCTAAATGCATCTCACACACTACACACCCTTCATTGATACATTTCTTCACTTTACACACATTGTCTTCACATCATTTCCTAAGAATGTCATAGGCAAAATGCACTTATAATGCCTAATAATGAAACTGGCAGATCTAAACAGACCAAGTATATGTCTCTACGCTCTCCAAAATAGAGACATCAGCTCTGTCTAAAAATATTAGCACTCATATTAGTACCAATTAACTCGTGCACTGTGGTTTATGGTTCATAAATTCAGTAAACAGGGCTTTCAAAACATCTTTATTACACCACAATGCCAAAAACTACCTCAGTGGCTGTCTCCAATGGAGATTAATTATTATATTTACGACATCCACATGACAGTTTTACATCACAATCATCTACTGATGATGTCATCACACAGCAGTCGGGTTTCCGGAAGTAAAAACACTATTTATATTCTCCATAGGGGAAATAGATTTTTAACAAAGCTTATAAACCTTTAAATACAGACCTACTGTGAGTGCTAAGTTTTTTAATCAATGGTATTGATGGCTTTTGTTGAAGCCATCCATTTCAACTTATTTTAAAAGTAATAATGCTTAACAGCTGAATTGGTGAAGCTATACTACAGTACATAAAGGTCCTGTATTGGCATTTGTGGTTCCATGAAGACATCCATTGAATGTTTCCATTCCACAAAAGGTTCTTCATTGTGGGGGGAAACACTAAGAAAAAACTGATCGCTAAGGGTTCTTTGGGGAAGCAATAAATGGTTCTTCTATCTATTGCTGAAAAAGCCCTGTTTTTGAACCTTTATTTTTAAGAGTGAGTGATGCTGCACAGAAGATTCCACCAATCAGTCACAGCGAACACATCGTGCCAAAAATCTTGCAGGAAACGAAGATTCCCATGAATCGTCCAAATTACGCAATCGAATTGAATACTGTCATATTTTGCAATAAACTTCAAATATATAGTTTCTCTAGTTATCTCCATTGTTTTTAATTTGTTATTTGCAATTCTTCATGGGATTGTAGTTCTTACACTCACTAAAAGCTGCCAAGTTCAATGTATCCCAATAGGTCAACATATTTTGTTGACCCTGGAATAACATTTTAAAGCAAAAATACAGTGTTGACCATATCTCTACACCTAAACCTAACCTTACCCATGAGTAATTCCTAAAATTAGATGACATGATAGATGACTGACACTGATGTACAAGCACCAAACACTGATTGTAAGCCTAAACTTCACAAAAACGGTAAACTGTTTCTTCAGATTTGATTTGTTAATCACATTGTTGTTTCAGGGTCAACAAAGATGTTGACCCAGGGACATGTTGCACTTGGCAAAATCAAGTTAGCGCTTTGGCATTTACTGTATGTCCGATTTTCAAATACTTGTTTGCTTTTAAAATAATAGAAATTTGTAAAATTGTGATTTAAAATCCCTAGGGGAAAAAATACACATGAGGTGGTCCCACAACAAGTGGGCAGTGCTAAAAACAGGTAAACAAAGTTTGTTTTGTGATCTGAGCAGTCAGTCACATTTGAAAACTCATAATGAAGTTTTCACTTAATGATTTGGTGGTAAAATGTGTGGAGGATGGGGTTCGGGACCCCCGAGAGCCCTGACACAATTCAAGCACTCGCTATTATTAATGGTAAAAATGTTTCACACTCATTATATCTGTGTTTTTTCTCATTTTGTCTGTGACTGGTGAGGTGAAACGCAGGTCAGTGTGTTACTCATCAGACTGCAGGAAATGACCCACTTCCTCTGACTCTGGATCAGCGGGGTCTGGTACAGCTGAGTCAGATCACTCACCAGCTTCAGACCAGCCCGTTTTGTGCTGCTACTGTAAATCCTGGCAGAAATATCAAATATAAAGTGAAATATGTAATGATTTGGTAAACGTTTGTAGTCCACACATTCACTGACAAGTAAACATTTCTCCTGTGTGCGGTTTTCTCCACCTCTGCAGCTCCGGAGGTCTAAAGGCCAGGCCGGAACATCTGTTTTACAAATACAGCTTCCCAAAAAAATTGAACATGCCTATTTGCAGATAAACAAATAACGCTGTCAAACCGTCTGGAGGTTTCCTCCAAATGCGAAATGACCATTTCTTACATTCATCTGTCAGAACAGGAGCGTGTAACATGCTGAAGTGTGTACAGATACACAAAGGGTCGAGGCTGTGGCTGTCAGCTAGCCGTCAGCCTCGAGTGACGATTCCCCCTTCGATGTCAAGAGGAGGCCCTGGAGGGTGTGTTGCGCTCACCGTGTACAAAATCATATGGCGACCCCCTTTCTCCCTCCCGCCGCATAAGACAGCTCACCATGCCTGGCAGGCCTTCAAGGAGCCCCCTTTAAAGACTCCCAGAGGGAAAGGCCATCAAAACAATTTGGAGGAACTGCAAGCACACTGTCATCCATGAGACCCTCAGACAGAATATCTCAATGGAGTACTCACGGTCTTGAATAGAAAAGAGTGGGGTATTAATATTAAACAGGGGTCTCTAATAGAATCCTGACCAACAGCAGGATGGGGGATTTGGGCCAAATATGCAAAACTAGAATGAATAGAGTATTTGCATACACATGTAGATAGTAAGAGGCAGTGAAGCCACTTAACATGTGCTTGTTAGCTATGTGTACATGCAAGTGTGTAAGCGGTAACCGGTTGAACAGATTGAGACAGGAAGTTAAAACATTAATTTCTTTGTTTTGTGTGTGTGCTTATTTCTGAAAAACAAGCAGAAAGAGAGAAAGACATGTTACCAGGTGTGTGTATGTGAAACCAGCATCCACCACCACCACATAAAAGGCAACATTTTAATTGCTGGAGAATTAGAGTTGGCACATCAAATCAAGTTGATATTCAAACCACACAAGAGAGAAAGTCAACAGATGCCAAGTAGTGCATATTGTGTCTATACAGGTGTATTTACAGTCAGTTCACACACTTGTTTCGAGAGCAAAAGAGCTTGTGTTAAAGGAATAATAGTGAAGTGAATAGCTCTTTAAAACCTGTGTTACTTCTTCTGAATCTGAATTTCTAAAGATATTTATTTAGAGTAGGTACAATTATTTTATTGATACTTTTTGTTGCTTTTATCTTTATATATATATATATATATATATATATACTGTATATAATATTATTTTTCTTAACGTGGCCCTAAAACACTTGTAATCTGACAAGTAACTTTTCACAAAGATCTTAAAAAAGTTTCTTTGGCAATGATCATCTCATTTTGCAAGTTTTAGGTATTAACTTTCTATTATGCTTGAAGTAGTTCAGCTGAAACACACATATTCAGACATGAACGCACACTCAAATGCAAAGGCTTCTAAACACTACCAGGTATAATAACTCAGTTTGCCTTAAAGCAAAAGTTCCTTTTGTCTGTCTAAGCTCTTAGCATCTACCTGCCCACTTAGCTACAGATAGTCATATCATAAAGCCTTAAGCACAATCTCAGAGGACAGACCCTATTAATGCAATCCCACTTCTCTAGCCACAGGAAGTCTTATCCTGTATGTAGATAGGGGGATTTAAGCTCTCATTGCAGTGTTCTACATAATGCCGTTGCTCACTTGGGAAGTTGTGTTTTGCTCGATTTGACTTTAAGTAGTCCTCACTCATAGATAAGGAAACAGAGTGTGTTTTTAGACTGGACAACTTTTTTCAGTCAGTTGTGATGATGAGTTGTTGTCACTTTGTGTCTCTTTGGTGGGTGACCACAGTCAGAAATAAACAGGTGTTTGAGGCCATAATATCACCAAAAATTTCAACCCAGGCTCATTGGAAATACATTCCTCTAAATACATTTCTGCAACCCCATAATTATGTACCTCATGGCACATTTCGCCGCAGTTTCAAAGTGAAATGTCCAGTGAGTTCCACTGAAGCGCACATTTAATACATGACCATGGCATGTTTATATTAGGTTGGTGCAGGTACGTATTAAAGTGTTTTTATAATGCTGCTTGAGGTACGTTTTGTGGCCGTTCAGAAATCAAATATCCAGTGAGTGTCGCTAAAGATTAATGCTTTATCATGTTGGCAATATCCCCTACACCAAACCCAAACCTAAACTTACCCGATAATGTTAACAAATGCAAAAGAAATTTAAAAGCATATTCACCTTTTTTTAACTCGAAAACTCATATATTTGAAGCTGCATATGTGACGGCAATGTTCAAAATCAGTATCAGTTTTCAAATCGTTCAGGATGTTAAAAATGTTTTAGAGTCGTAACATAACATTCTGCAACTAATTGTGTGAAAATTTGCCTTTATTAATCCAAAATGTACATGTAAATCATTATTTTGTGTGAAAAGGAATACATTTTCTGGGAGTTTTACTGCCTCTAGTGTTCATTTCAACTATAAACTGCAGCGATTCATATGTATAGGTAAGTTTTTTTTTCTGTTTTGCAGAAATGTATGAAGAGGCACGTATTTAGGTAGCAAAATTTCCTCAAAATGAAAAATACCTCAAAATCTAAGCTTAGATGTGAATTTATTGTTCTTACTAAGAATTCATGTTTACATTAGATGTATATTTTTATAAGAGAACAAATGGAAAATTTCTAAATAGTAAAGCACGTATCAACGGCGACATAGCACTTTCCATAGGTCGAGTGTTTGCATTGGACTGTTAATTTATGTCGCGTTGAACCGTGTAGTTGTTATATTTGCTCGTGGCCCTTTCGTATTCTCTCCCAAATTGATTCTGTGCCTCCTCGACCCCTCGATTACAAAGGGTTAACAGTAATAGGTTGTGTTTGTATATAATCTTGTTTTGTGTAAATAGGCAGTTTATTTAACAAGTCAAATGGGAGGAACAGCAGCAAGTGTTTTTTTCCTCTTTTTTTTATTCCCCTTTGTCCCATTCTTCTCTCTAGTCAAACGTTTAAAGCAGAAAATAATAATGGCAATAATAAACAGGACTAGAGATAACGCTGGCGCAATCGTCTGAGACTTCCCAGCACTAGCGTGTGGCTTTGTAGTGCTTAGCCACGCGGCGAGAGAGGAGGAGAGCGGTGGGCGGCAGTTATTTTACATGATATTAAACACTTGAAAGCACCCAGCCATCGAGAAGCACGGAAGTTAAAGGAGCGCTGGAGAGAAAGACATAGGGAGGACTAAAATTGTAAATATGCTAGGGTAAAGGGATGCTAAAGTTATCTGGCTAAGCGCTGTCAGGCCGCCCTTTGTTCGGTGAGGTGATAAAAGGCAATTTCCCGCTTTTTCCTCTCCACCGCACGCGCGCCGCTTAATTTGAGGGCCATTTTCTGTGACAGTGTTGACAGTTTAAACATATCTCCCCCTTTTTTCTCCCGGGCTTTGTTGTCTTTTCCCCGCAAAGCTGCTTGTTGTATTCACGCTGCTGTTTATTAGTCTATAACCCTCTTGTATCGCATGTTCCTCTCAAGGCTGTAACAATGCTTGCCATGGGGCCTTTAATACCTGTCAGCTCCTGCCAATGGGAGCCCATTTTGTTTCATATTCAAATTCCCCGTTGGGAAGATTTGTTTTTCTCTTCTGCTTCCTTAATCTTCTTCCCCGCAACAGAGCTGCGCCTCAATTTGAGGTGACACAGAAAATATGGCTTATCATTGCACTGTGAAAGCGATCCCATTAGGTTGCTACAGCTTTCAAGTGAGCATGTAAATAGTGAGCGGGGATCAGGGGAGAGTAATTGACATAGATGCTCTCATTCAGAGCAGGGCTTCCCCTTGTAATGCCTTTTCGCTGGAGCAAATAAACTCCGCTCCCGCTGCTGTCAGTCGTGGCATGCGCTTTTCAATGGACTGGAGCTTTATGGCACGATTTTCATCAAGAGAGTCTCAAACGTGCATTTGCCGCTGCTAGTTACGTCCGCCGTTGTTGTCCTGAGAGCAATGTTGTCCGTTAATTAGACAGCCGTGTTAATTTCTAATGATTAATTCTCACTTTATTTTCTACCAACCAGATAATGCTTGAATGCTGAATCCACATTACCACAGCGAAGCTGTTTTATATTTTAGCTGAGGGTTTTGTTTTTTTGACAGTGTCAATGTTAGACAGTAAATATGGCAGATAATATTTTCCATAAATGTGTGTTGGTCTGTGTGTATGTGTGGCTTCTATATTGTATAAAGTACTGTTCAAAGAAGCTGGTTTTGGTTCTGGTCCTGAAAGTTTTCATTTTGAAAAGCTCACAAAAGCTGCATTTATTTGATCAAAAATGCAATGCAAGTTTATTTATATAGCACATTTAATATATAATGATAATTAAAAGTGCTTTACATAAAAGGAAATAATCATAAAAAAACAACAATAAATGCAAGTAATTACATTTTTTAAATATGTATTTTTAAAACTGTATTTATGAATGAAAATTAGGAGTGTTATTACAAATTAAAATAGATTTTAATATTTGAAAAATCTCCTGTTGTAATCAGTCTAATTATTACAAACATAACAAATTAATTTTTTAAGCAGTAAATGGTATTTTAGTTTCTTTTTTTCCAACTGATTTAATCAAAAACTGGGGTCAGCATCTCATAAATAAAAGTTTTATGTGCATAGCTTTCCTGCTAATTGGGTGCACAGCACCCCTTTGTGCTTATTTATCTAAAACCTCACCATTTTCAAATCCATCTCTCTCTAAATACCTAAACCAGTGCTCTTTCATAAAACAGTCCTTCGACGTAATGTCCTCTCTACAGAAAAATACAACAAACCGCACCACAAAGAAGAGATGCCGGCACGCGGTGTGTTTGAAAGGTGTCGGGTTTCATTTCTTTGGTTAAGCCTCAAAGCAGATGAGCTGAGTGGCCTCATTTGAGTCCAACTAACTTGTTATTATAATCTATTGGTGCTACTCAAAGAGAACAGAGACACCTGGATATATATCCTTCTTTCTATTATCTGCTCTAGCTCACTGCTTTATTTTGTTCGGTGGATTTTCATCCTTTTTTTAAAAGATATATTTATTCGTCTTTTGTCAGTGATCTCTGGTAGAAAGCAGGTGTATTGTTCCTAGCTCTTGAAATTGAGTTTATAATAAGTGAAGTTATAATAATAAGCTTTTTAAACTACGATAGCATCTATCAGAACTGCGAGAGACAAAAAGCAGGCTTATGACGGCATACGTGCATAAAACTTCCCGGGAGTCAAATGAGATGTAACACGTCGGCTCAGTGTGCATGAGGCAGCCATAAGAGATCAGTATTAACTGTTATACAACACTTTCTCTCTCTCTCTCTCTCACTAATTATCTCTCTCAGGAGTGTTTGTTGTTGCACTCCAGGTGTCACATCTATTTTTGCTTTTTCCTTCTAACGAATGTTTACACAAGTAAATTAGCTAGTTGTTATTGCTAACTTAATAATGCTATACAAGTTCATCAGCGCGCTGCTGCAAACATCTCTGAATCTGGTGGGAATATTTAATCATCACCATGCAAAACTGCTACGGTACATTTAGGTGTAATTTTCATTCATGCAAAGGTAATTTGTTTCTATATTATAAATTAATTAACACTAACAATGATGGAGAACGCTTGTGAATGTGTAATTGAGAGCTCACTCCAGATACAGATTGATTATACTCGTCCCTCCTCCTGTTACTATCCTCTGCCTCTCCTGTTTGTGACGCCAATTGCATTTGCCAGCATCTTCTCAACAGGCAATTGTAAAGACTGGAATCATTAAAAATGCTGTTTTTGATCCATTTGTCCTTTCTGAATACAACCACCAGCTCTCTGAGGGAATCATTAGCATTTCAGTCACAGTGGCATCCATTATCATTATGGGTTTTTAAAGGTGAAGTGCCTAAGTTCGTCATCACTATAGCCTCACCAAAAGAAACTGCATAAATATTGGTTGTTTTCAAACCAAAACAATCCCAAAACCTCTATCCATCTGCCATTGGTTGAACAAACTGATAGCCTCACCTCAAACACGTGGCCACCTAGTAAAACATATATTACCCTATATTATATTATATATTCAACCTGGTTCTATAACAATATGTATCTCGGTGCACTTTTTGTGCAACATGGTTTTTATGTACCTTACTGAACGTTTGGCTGCAGTTTCAAAGAGAAATGTCCACTGAGTGGCGCTAAAACATATGTGAACCCTGGCACGTTTTTATTACGTTAACACAGGTGGGTATTGCTGTGTTTTTATTACATTGCTTTAGGTAAGCATTGCGGCGGTTCAGAATTCAAATATCCGTGGAGTGTTGGAAATAGGCCCTACACCAAATCCAGCGTATAATGTTAACAACTGCAAAACTGATATAAAAGCACATTTGTTGATGAAACTGCTGTTTCAACTAATTTTTACACAGTGTTGAACTGTTTTGTTTAACCCTAGTTACACAGAAATTGAACTGGAGCATTTTGCCTCTCAAGTACATCGCTGTGCTCCGTGAGCTACTGAACAAACCTATGAAAACTAGTATATGAAGCTGGATATGTGTGATGCTAACGTTCAAAAGCATCAATTTTCAAATCTCCCAGCATATTAATATTGTTTTGAAGTCATAACATGATATTCTTCAGGCAAATGTGGGAAAATTATGCTTTATTAATTAATAAGATGTGTCAGAGTTTTACTGCCTCTAGTGTTCATTTCTTTTGAAAACTGCAGTACTTATTGGCAAGCATTTTGTGTCTCGCTGAAAAGTGCACCCAGGTAGGTTTGTGCCATGAGACCAGGTGGATTATATTATATTGTATTATATTTTATTGCAAAATTATTTTCTTTATTTTAGAGTAACAACACTGTTACGCTCTTCCACTTTAACCGCGTCTGAAAGCTTGGCATGTACTTGTTTCTCTGCTGCACCTTTCACTTTAAAGTAGTCTTTAATGAAGCTGTTCAAGATAACAATCTCTTATGGTTTCATCACACTTGATTAGATTGATGTCTTTAGCTTAATGTTTTGTACCGTGTTTGTATCTGTTTGTTGGTCTCTGTGCGCATTCATCGGGTGTGATGTAATTCCTTGGCGAAATCAGGTTCCCTTGATGGCTGTGATAAAATGTAACTAAAAAAGCCACTTGTGCTTCTCAAATAATGGATCGTTTTATCTAAACATCTGTGCAGAGAGAGTTACATCGAAGGCCATGATGCGTTGAGAAACTCTTTGGAATTACTTAGTCAGGACAGGACATGCAGTGTGTGTGTGTGTGTGTGAGAGAGTGTGTATTCTCCCATAGAGATGCTCAATGTCTTCAGATGCTCACTGTGCTCATTGCTCATGAATCATAAGCATTAAAGTGGTATGGAGGAAATCTCCACCAGTCAACACATTACTGTTTACTGCAAATCACAGGAGACTCATAGGAATGTTTTGGTCGCTTCACCAGAGGAGAGCTGATTTGTTACACACATGTAAAAACACTTCCACTTGTGCTTTAGTGAACCAACTGCAAGGAAACAGACAGCTGAAAATGTATTGTTACTGGAAAAGGCATAGCTCACGCAAAAATGAGTCAATGAGTTATTGAGGACAAAATTATTTGTAAACCAATGATTCAGATCAACCGAAGATTTATATAATTATATAAGAATGGTACATTCCCAAACTAGGCATTGTGATTTCTTTGCAGTCTTCTGCACAAAACCTATCCTTCTCCTCATTTTTGGTGTATGCAATAAAAATATGTATATTAGCATGTAAACTAGTGCCTAACTTGTTTTGATTTGTAGTAGAAAAGGGCAGCCCACTTTACCTGTTCTTTTTTTTGTTTGTTTGTTTCAATTTGTGTTGTTTTTTCTTTAGTTTTGCTTTGATTTAATTTGGTTTGTTCTTGTTTTGTTTTGTTGACATGTTCTGATGAAGAGCTGATGTCTCCTATTAAGCCGTACTGCATTT